>LPNX010463499.1:871597-967207 GCA_001517045.1 Pseudotsuga menziesii | reverse complement strand
AGAGGGAAAACCCAGTGGGAACAAAACCCCCCCTCAAGCTGAACACTGAAAGTAGTCTGGATCACCCTGATGAACTCACCCCCAATAGTGAACGGAGGTAACTGAACTTCTTTTCTGAAAATCTCTTGGTGAATATGTTTGGAGGAATCTTCCACTTTGGAAGAATAACAATGCACTCAACTGGATCAGAAATATAAACAGCTGCACGGTGAAAACTGGACCCATGTAGAGCAACTGAAATCTGAAGAGAAAGCAAAGGTTCTTGAGGATTCAAACCATGTGTGGAACACTCAAGAAACTGATATGTTGCAGCCTTGAACAGAAAACCATGACTGGTAAAATCAGCCCCAAATATTAGGAGCAAGTGTCCATGCGAATGCAGAATGTCTTCCTCTTTACTAGTTCTGTGAGGAGATGAGCTTGTGACCAAAGGTAGAGAATCCCTGGGACTCTGGAGAGCGAATGCTTGAGATCCATAATATGATATAGCTTCATAAATATCTAATGATTCACAAAATAAAATATCAGCAACCTCACAGGAGGAAACTAACACCAAATCCCCATCAGCAAATTTGAAGAAGAATTGCGGTACTTGATTTTTCACACCGGAATTGGTGAGAGCAGCTACACGCATGACTGAAAGCTCTTGAATTTTAAAATATGAAAAAAATAATATCATATCAGAATGTAAATCAGATCTAAATAAGTTCACAACAGATCCAAAACTGTGAAATGAAATCAAATCCCCGGCAACAGTTTTGTAGGAGACTCGCGGTACTTGTTTCTTCACACCGTTGATGAGAACAGCTACAAGCAGTACTGAAGGTTTATGAACCTGAAATTTTGAACCAAGCAATATCAGATAAGATCAAAATAAGATCATATCAGATCCAATAAGGTTCATATCAGATCCAAAATTATGGTCAACCGAGATGGTAGATGCATAGTGTTCTTCTTCTTCAAAATTCTGAATTTTGGTGCATGCAATCTTGCAGGAATTTGCTGGAAGATATAGATCATGGGGAGCGAATGGATCACTCTGGTAATCTGATATTTCTTCCAAAATATCCAATTTATCACATATTTGCACACCAGCAGCAACATTAGCGGAAGAAAAATCAAATTTCTCTTCACTTTCGGAATCAATTACTGGTAAATTTTGCACAGAATTCAAAGGAAAATCACCGGTGAATGTTTGCATGGAAGTGTAGCAGAATTTTTCTTCAATATCAGAGATTCGAATGTCTTCTTCTGTTTCAGCAATATGAGAAGATGAGATATCAGAGATCTCATGAACTTCCGGAGCATCAGGAGAAGGAGTCACTTCATGGAGACTTTCTTCAATTCGAATTGAATGTGTAGAAGATTCTGCTTCATCTTCATCTTGAACAACTTCATCAGAGAGAGTAGAGGCTGAGACTTTTGAGTAAATAACTCTTGTGGTGCCGGATGTGGTCTCCAAAGTACTATTATGATCCTCATTGTGCTTGCCAAAGGTTCTGTCCAATATTGTCCAGATTTCCTTTGGGTATTCAGCAGAACAAATAAGGTAGCACAAGCTATCATCAAGGGCTAGAGCTATTGATCCAAAAGCTCTGTCACCATCATTTAGCCAGTCATTCTCATTCTCATAAGTCTCTCTTCCAATTCCAATAGACACCTCATAGAGACCTTGTCTCTTCAAAGATGCAATCATCTTCAACTTCCATTCCGAATAGCTTGTGAATGGGGTGAGAAGAGGGATTGATGAGTCCATTTGAAGTTGTACCTGTTAAGACCTGCAAATCAAAACAAAAGGCACCATAAGGTCAGATTGAGCTATTGCTCAAATTTCATGGAGAAATCTGTCAAAAATCTTGTTCTTGAGAGATTGATCTTTGTCCTGCCATAGCTCTGATACCATATTAATTCTTCACATTGATCTAGGAACTAAGATTCAATCTCATCAAAGAATTATTAACAATTACTCATGAATTGGAAATTTTCAGGAACCAAATAAGTTTCCTCTCTGTATATTACATAAACAATAAAGGATTACAATTTCCATGCATAGCAATAGCTTAACTCCATGAAGAATTCGAATACCTAAGGGACAATTCGAATTCAGTGAGTGAGTCTAGCTTAACTGACTCTTTGCCATGCAATCTCACTCAGTTAACCACTTGACAAAAAACCTTAATTGACTCACCAATCCTAACTGAAGTTGGAGTGCAATAAATGACTTAATCTCAACTGAAGGAGATCAAACACATGTCATAGCAACCAACCATCAAGTGCTAGTATTGCATGACTCCAATAAACCTTGATGAGGTTAACTGAAGCTGAACTGACCATCAGAAGTTGGTGAAAGCGCCTAGTTCACTCCAGTTCATTAAATAATAATAAAATAATCAATAAATAATGATTAAATAATATATTTAATGCATGGAGGCGCCTTAACTGACTGTAACTGATTGGTTGAACTGAAAGTAACCCCCAGTCAGCAATTAGGTGCATGAATGTCAACCAGATCACCCTTGGAGTGCTCCAGTTAGCCTCCTTGACTATAGGAAAGGCTAAGTTAGCCTCCTTGACTGTAGGTAGGCGTGGGAGTGACTGGGATGATGGTAATTAATGCTCCTTGATGTCAATTAAACTTAGGATAGTGGTTTAACTAGGCCAATTTGACTGAAGAGTGTGTATGATGGTAAATGTCTCCAACAGGAAAGTCTCGAGTCAAGGCTATCACCTTGTTCTTGACTCCTCCGTTTAGGTAAACTCCTAACGAAACCAAGGGGTGTAGACCCTACAAGTTACTAAGGCTGGTTACTTAGATGATGATGGTATTAAATGAGTAAGTTTTTAGGATTTTTTATTTAACAATTGTAAACAACAGATAACATGATGAGACAATCACAAATAAGCACGATATGACACCCAATTACATATAGATTGAAATAAACAAATAGTTGACTAGTGCCTAAAAATGGAGTCGAAAATATGTAAGAGTGCTTGCAAGTGTTGGAGTGAATGCTGTGCAATTGTATCTTGGTACATTTTAAATTAATGTGAAAAGATGAGTGAATTAAATTAGGCAGGGGAACTCCAGATATACCCAGGGGGTACTTGGAGTATGTCCAAAAGTAACAATCATTACGGATACCCGCAAGGAATGTGTGGGATGAATGGAGTCTATGAGACTGTATTCATAATACACCTGCTAGGATGTAATAGAGATCAATGCCTCAAGGTCACTGTCCAGTAGTTCCCACTTCCTTAGGGTATTTTCCATTGTTTACGGTTTAATAGCGGCATTGGATTTTCTCCTACAATGGTTAATTGGGAAAGTGAATCCTAATCACTCACATTTCTTTTGATGCAACTTGACTGATTGAACAAACCATAGACATACGCACAGGAGTCTTGTAAATTTTAATAAATTTTAAGAGCATGTTGTTAAAAAAAAGACCCTCCAGCAATCTCTTTCGGTCCAAGTGGACCTCAATCAGGAAATCAAGGAGAGGTTAATTTTACTGCTTGCTTGTTAATAGTAACAAAGAAAATAGAAGCAAAAACACACACCGCAGGTTTTCTAATTAATTCTACCACGATCGTCTTTCACCTTTCGGTTCAATCAATGATTTGTGGGATAAGTATTAGTATTAATTTGACTTCAAAATATGGAATAATGAAAAATATTATCAAAGTATACAATCCTGCATGACAAGACTAAGCTAGGGTGAAAAAAGGGGAAAAAACGCAAAAAAGTGAAACAGACGCGGATCCCCCCCAGGGGGGATTGGGGGTGGACTTGAAAGAGCCGACTAGAAGTGATTTTTTTATTATTATTAAAGTTTACAATATAAACAAACTAATTTTCACTTTTTTCCTTGTTATCCAGGATCCAAAGGCTTACAATAAGCTTACAACGAGCCTAAAAAGGAAGCAAAGCAGTGGGGGAAGCCTCTGGGAAGCTCTGGTTCGCCCAAGAGTAAAAAAATGGGCGGAGTCTTCTTCTATTTTTTTTTAAACCTGCTATAAACCAGAAATCTATTAAAATTAAATATGCCCAAAAAAACTTTTGAAAGTGTTTTGGGTCAGCACACTAATTACCGAAAAATACTAAGTTAAAAATTGTTAAAAAAAAGAACAATTTAGTTTTGCAAAAGGGAACCAAGGAAAGCAAGATTTCATTCGGATCTTGGTTTTCTTTTTGGGAATAAAATATTATGTTCACTTTCTTGCAGAATTTAAATCTTTAAATAACAAAAAAGTAAACTACCTTATGGGCAAGCTTTAGATCTACAATTTAGCTACTTGCAAAAAGGGAAATTTCTTCATCTAGATCTATCTTTAAAATGTGTTATTCTTTATGAAATTTCAGATATAAGCAACAAGACTCTTAGGAACTAGATCTGATAATGTATAAGAAATTTTTAGAAGTAGATCTGACCATAAGAGGACGAATAAGTAACCAGAATATTGATTTTAATAGAATGGAGGAAAAGAAGGGGAAAGGCTTGTTGTTGGATAGATATACAATGTAAAATTGTTAGTGGAATACATAGGGGCAATTCCTTCACAAAAATGTCATATGTACAATGTATTCAAACTAGATCCACAACTCATCCAATCCTTGCCAACTAAAATCTAAACACACAATCTTGCACAAAACCTTATGAGATCTAGGTATATATATGAAAAAGAGACAACATCTACATGAAAATAATCTTATTAAACATGTATAAGCTAGATATTCAAACATATATGCTATGAGATACAGAAAAACAAGTAATCTTACTTGCCCTACTACAATCCTATTGATTCAGCTGAATCATTCAAGCAAGAGAAGGTTCAAATACAGAAATTGAGAGAAACACTGACTGTCAATACCCACAAGACAATGCTTATTCCACCAAGAGGGGTGCATGCCTGACTGAAGGAGAGACTAAAATTGATGGAGAGTTAAGCCAATCCTAATATGCTGATGAAATAAGTATAACTGGACTGGAATTGCAAATAGGAGTGACACCTCACTCAGTCAACTGAACCATCCATCAAACCATTGCCAGATTGATCCACACGTGCGGAGGAGAGAGAAAGGAGGGTGCAACCCCCAAATCTGCATGAGCCAGTTAAGATCCTCTTCAACCTAGATCAATGACTTTAGTCAAGGAATCACAACTCCCAGTCAATCTGAAGCCGATGAGACTGATTTCAGTCAAAACAGAGCAAATTCCACTGATTTAGGATCTTGGATTTGCTCCATTATTTAATTAATTTTTAATTAAATTAATTAATATTTGATTATTTGGATTTTCTTAGCTGAGTGATGGAAAAATCACTCGAAACTTAGGAAAAGTGGGTTTATGGGTTTACCGGGTGCTCCGAGTTAGAAAATGAGCACCCCCATGACTGAAACTAACTTTTAACCCCACTTTTAGTACAAGAACAATTTTTCCAATTAGACTATTAAAAATAGCCTAAGTTTTGTGGAAAAATTAAAATTAAAAATAAAATAAAAAACAAAACCTAGGGGGACTTAGCACATGTTCATATGACTCGACCATAATTCCTAGCGTATTTATACATTGACACACAAACTCTAATAACCTCAATAGGCCTAAATTCCAATCCGACCACCCCAACTTTGGAGGTATTGAGTGAAAAACTCATAAATTATCAGTTATTTATTCAACAACCAATAATAACCAAGGGAGAAAACACTCTCAGCTGATTGGATTAACAAATATAGTCCAAGAGAGCGATTCTTTATAGACACTACCATGCTAGAACATTTTATTACAACTCCCCCAAGGGGGTATGAACATGCTGGGTAGATAAAAAAACACTTCCCAGAAGCAAGTCTTAAGGTCTTCTGAAGTCCGAACAAATCATCTTTGTCTGGTTCACCAGGCTCACTTGATAACACCGACTAAGTATGACTTAGTAGGTAACATATGGTTCCATCCAGGGACAAAGGATCTGACTAATCTTCTGATCAAAGAAGAGGATGTGAGAACTCCGGAATCTCTGGGTCCTGAGAAACCAACTAGAAAAATAGATTAATGTACAAAATTAGTATATAATGTACAAGAAGCAAATATTTTACAAGACTAATATACAATAGAAAAAATTCAAGGTTAGTTCTATGGTACAAAACATCTATAACACAACAATATGATACATGAAATTTTAAAAATACATGCAGGGAAAAGTTTACAAATTGGCCCTTAAACCACTGATGCCAACAAAGGCATCAAACCATCTCAACGAAGAACATCTTTAGGAGAAATCCATTCACTAGTAGGATTAACCTTTCTCCTTCTAGTTCATTAAAATAGAAAGAATTTGTTCCTGCTACTTCATCAATGATATATGGTCCCAACCATAAGCTGTCGAACTTTCCATGTTTCCCGGGTTTCCCCTGCCATTTGTCCCAACACAAAACTATGTCACCTACTTGAAAGGATCCAGGTCAGGTAGATTTATCAAAGGTTCTCTTGACTTTGTCTGAATTTCTGATACTCTGGTCAAGGGAATTTCTTCTGCTTTCATCTAACTCAATCAACAGGTTGATTCTATTTTGAATGGCATCCTGATTTGAGCTAAAGGTCTAGGGAAGCTGATACACTGGAAGCTTTAAGTGGACCGGTAAGGTGACATCTAGGTGATAGACAAGATCGAAAGGGGTCTTTCTGGTTGAACTTTTCTTTGTGATTCCATCGGCCCATAATGCAAACTTGATCTTGCTATCACATGCCTTTTTATTATCACCCACAATTTTCTTGATTATGGTAATTAAGTTTTTATTGCTTGACTTAGATAGACCATTTCCTTGGGGATAATAGTTGGATGAATGGGATAGGAAAATGCCGTACTTGAAACAAAAGGATGGCATATCAAAGGAATTGAAGCATGGGCCATTATCTGTGGTGATTCTTGCTAGCACACCGAATATTTTGATAATCTTATCTTCTAGGAAATCCATGACTACAGCATCGTTTTCCTTCTTGGTGGGTATTGCCTCTACCCACTTGGTGAAATAATCAATGGCGGTGAGTATCCAAGAATAACCATTGCTCGAGTTATCCTTGAACTTACCAATGAAATCAAGCCCCCACTACTAGAAAGGGGCTTGGAATACTATTGGTTTTCAATGCAAGTCTTTAATTTGTTGCTTTTCAGTGAATAACTGACACTGGGGGAAAACTTTGACAGACTTGTGCACATCCGAAAAAAGGTCCAGCCAATAGTAGCCTTCTCTAAGGATTTTATGGGTGGTTGTTCTTGCTGCAAAATGTCCACCATAAAATCCTGCATGGAACTGAACCATGAGTTTTTTGGACTCAGTTTCATCGATACATCTAAGTATTAAACCATTGGGGTTTCTCCAACCGAAACCATCTTTTGTTAAACAATACTTAGTTTCCTTTAAACTTAATTCTCTTCTTTTATGGTAAGTAGGTGATCAGGGCATGTAATTTTACAAAGGAAAAATATGATGTCGGTATACCAAGGGTGTTTCTCTAATATCTGAAGCTCATCTGATACACTTTGTTCTGGATTACTGTTCTGGAAAATTATTTCTAAGGATTTTTCATTTCCTTGGGTAAACATCTTTGTAAGACCCTATCCCTTAATTAACTTAGTAGGTTTTATCTCTAAATCATACTCTTGAATCTTTGAAATCCATTTACCCCAGATGCCTAGGAAATTTTGTTGCAACATGATATCCTTGACAGTTGCATGGGGAACATACCCAATGATTTTGGAGTATCCCACATAAGTTATAAAATGTTTAAGGGACTTGATAAGAGCATAAGCCTGTTTCTCCATGGTGGTATACTTCAACTCTGAATGTTGCAAGGATCTACTCATAAAGGCTATAGGTTTCTCGTGTCCTTCCTTATTCTTTTGAAGCAAAACACTAGCAATGGTGTCTTATAAGGAAAAGGAAAATATCTGAAATTTTTTGGAATAATCCAAACTAATCAAGACTAGGGAATTGGATATAGAATCTTTGGTAGAATTGAAAGAATCTTTCCCTTCATCCGTCCATTCAAATTTAGCATATTTCTTTAACAACTTTTGTAACGAATTCATTAGTTTTGCTAAATTTGGAATGAATATCCTTATGAAATTTGTCTGACCATTGAAATACTAGAGAGATTTAAGATTCTAAGGCAAGGGGATCTTCTTAATGCCTTCAACTTGCTCAGGATCGACCTTGACACCATCCTTAGAAATGATGTGTCCCAACAACTTACCTTCATCAACCCCAAATATTGACTTGGCAGGGTTTAAGGAAATACCATATTTCCAACATCTTATGAAAACCTACCTAAGATGACTTATGTGGTCAGATCTTTCCTTTCAGAAAAAGTTAAGTCATCTTTATATATTTCGATTATTTTTCCTATGATTTCTTTAAAGGAAAAATCCATGGCTCTTTGGAAGGTGGCACCGACATTTAATAAGCCAAAACATATTCTTAAAAATTTATGGGTGCCCCAAGGTGTGGTGAATGTAGTTTTAAGTTGATCTTCTTTATTTACCAACACTTGGTTATACCAGGAAAAAACATCCAACATGGACATCATTCCTGAACCTGTTACTCTTTGAAGTAATTTTTCCATGTTAGGAAATGGGTAATTATCCTTAAGGCATGATGTATTTATATTTTTTAAATCTATACATATTCTAATTGAGCCATTGTTAGTTCTAACAACAACTAAGTTGGAGCACCATGATGAATGTCTTGGGTGCTATGATCCTTGCTGCTAACATTTTATGAAGCTCTTTCTGCATAATGGGGGCCAACTTAGGATTTATTCTCCTAAGATTTTGTCAGAAAAGCGTGGCCTCCTTAGCCTATTCTATGAGGGGAATAGTGTGTTGAAACACATATTCCTGATAGGCTTTAAGCTCATCATGTTGGAATATAATAAACCCACTCATAACTTAGGATAAAATAATTAATCATTATTTGATTAATTATTCACCCACTAGCTTAATTAGTTGGCATCCACTTGCACCTTAAAGTCAATGCATGCCATCTATATCCTAGGAATGATTTATTTCTAATTCTCGGTTCATCTAGAATTAGTATACAGGACCTTATAGCAGATTTTGCTTTTTCTGCTTTAGCCTGCTTTTCTATGGATAAGATAAAAGCTAGTCAACTAGGAAACTGGGAGCTTTTGTTTCCAACCCATCCTCCATTATTTTCTCTCCATATTCTAGGATTAGCAAGTCTTTCCTTCACTCATCATCACTCACTCATGCTATTGCTAATTCGTGAGGTGCTTGATAGATTGGGAAACTGCTTTAGTCAACTATGGGGTTTATCATAATTAGTAAGCCTGCTTTTATGAGCTAGCTTGAGTTGTCTTCATGCAACTCCTTTTTCCTTTATAAGGATGTATTACCTATGTAATAGTATCAATTATAATTTTATTGATCATTCATTAATGTGTGTTCATTAATTCTTCTTCTTCTCTCATTATGCTAATTCTCTACAATTCTCTGTGAGGTTAATTGTGTGCTTAGATCCTTAGCCAGTTTATGAAATTCCTTATGCAATCAAGGCTTTAGAATTTCTACATGGTATCAGAGCTAAGGTTCTATAAGTTCAAGTTCTACATGCTATTAGAGCTGAGGATATCAAATCTCTACATGATATCAGATCTTTGAGAGTTCATTAATTAATCCTCCTTTTTCAGATTTGTAGGTTTATTTTGCAGGTTCAACTTCGAATGGATTCAAGAATATCAGTTCCTCTTCTTTCTCCATTCACAAGCTATTCAGAGTGGAAACTAAAGATGATTTCATATCTAAAGAGACAAGGTCTCTATGAGATATCTATTGGAGCTGGTGAAGAATCTTATGAAGAGCCAAGTGACTGGTTGAATGACTATAACAGAGCAATTGGATCTATTTGCCTATATATCTCTCCATGCATGCACTACCTTATTGATTCTATTGATTCCCCAAAGGATCTCTGGACAACATTGGATAGAGTTTTGGGAAAGGACAATGAGGATCCTTCTAGCTATGTGGAGAGTGCCTCTAGCTCCTCAATGATTTCTCTCTCTCAAGATGTCTCGGCCTCTACAGTCTCTGATGAAGTTGATCATGAAGAAGAAGTTTATCATACATTTCCTGTTGCTACTACTCTCTTTGATTCGAATGTTTCCTCTTTCAATCAAGAAGCAAATATTGAAGAGCCATCTTTTTCTGTTCCTCCTGAAGTAGAAAATATTGATTCATCTTCTCATGATGTTGTTGATGAAAAAGAAGTGACTAATGGAGCTGCTATTTCTATTGATGATTCACTCACACATTCAGTGTTCTCTATGTCTTCTATCATGGATTCTGAGATCCATATGCTAGACCTCTCACACCTTGTGCATGCCTCTTTTCTTGATGGTGCGCAACCCAGTGATTTCTAGGATGTATGCTTAGCCAAATCAAGTCCTTCTATTGTTTTTCCACTTACCATACTTGATCCCATGTGCTTCTGCAGCTCCTCCTTTGTTCTTGGCACTCATTCTCAGAGACTCCTTGAAGATTTTGAACATCACTATCTTTCCTCCTCTCATACTTCTACCATAGAGGATTCTTTACCAGTATATTCCCATGAGTCTACTGTTGTGCTTATTTGTGATCTCTTGGATTATTTGGAAGCTAGATCAACCCATGGAGCCCATGCATTCGCACTCTTTGATCCCATGCCTTCTCTATGTTCCTACATAATCACTTGCACACATCCTCTATGTGTAAATGAATATGGAGACACGATACATTCGCTTGGACAATTATTTCACCTATATGCAGCTCATTTCATCTCTACTGCTTCGAAGCTCAAGTCATATCATCATCTTGGAGCTGATTACAAGTCTCAAGATCCTTTAATATTTCCTTCACATCATTGGATTTCAGTTTTTCTACATGGTCCCAGGTTCCATCCTGCAGTTGTCTTTGATCCAGGTGAGCAGATTTATCTTCTTCCCAAGAAGAAGATTCCTCCAGACATCAACATTTAGTTTGGAGCAGCAGCAACACCAGCAGTTCAACAGTTTTGGTATTGCTTTTCATGTCCTTTCTTGAGGGAGGATTTTCCCCTTGAGGTTTTGCCTCTTTCCTCATTTCTTCGGACAACATAAAATTGTAAAAGGGTGACCATAGCTTTATTGGTGGGCCCTATATGCATATATATTTCTGATTAGTTCAGGAATATCATCATAAAGTCAGGCTTAAAGGGGGGTGTTGGAATATAATAAACCCACTCATAACTTAGGATAATATAATTAATCATTATTTGATTAATTATTCAACCACTAACTTAATTAGTTGGCATCCACTTGGACCTTAAAGTCAATGCATGCCATCTATATCCTAGGAATGATTTATTTCTGATTCTGGGTTCGTCTAGAATTAGTATACAGGACCTTATAGCAGATTCTTCTTTTTATGCTTTATCCTGCTTTTCTATGGATAAGATAAAAGCTAGTCAACTAGGAAACTAGGAGCTTTTGTTTCCAACCCATCCTCCATTATTTTCTCTCCATATTCTAGGATTAGCAAGTCTTTCCTTCACTCATCATTACTTACTCATGCTATTGCTAATTTGTGAGGTGCTTGATAGATTGGGAAACTGCTTTAGTCAACTATGGGGTTTATCATAATTAGTAAGCCTGCTTTTATGAGCTAGCTTGAGTTGTCTTCATGCAACTCCTTTTTCCTTTATAAGGATGTATTACCTATGCAATAATATCAATTATCATTTTATTGATCATTCATTAATGTGTGTTCATTAATTCTTCTTCTTCTCTCATTATGCTAATTCTCTACAATTCTCTGTGAGGTTAATTGTGTGCTTAGATCCTTAGCCAGTTTATGAAATTCCTTATGCCATCAAGGCTTTAGAATTTCTACACATCATAACTAAATGCCAACACATTTCTATGCTCTTTGATTAAGTTGATCAAACTATTCCTTTCCTTTTTCGAAGTACCTTTTCCAATTTTTATTAACTTGGGGCTTTATCGGTTCCTATGTTTATTTCCATATAGTCCACAATTTTTATTGATTCTTTTTTGTTTTTATGATGATCTTGTCAATCAAACAGATTTTCAAAATCTATAAGGTTACTCCGGATGTGATTCCTTACATTATCCTCACACTCCTGATACTCTTTACCCTCCTGCTGATAACTGATCTTTCCATCCTCAAACTCTTGGAGATTATGGATGAATCTCAAGAGTTTTTCATCGCCTTTAAACACCTTCTAGTGATCTACATTATACGAAATTGAGGGCTTGAAATTAATTTCCATTTATCACCTCATATGAAGGCTGGAGGGTGGATGATTCTACTGCCAACTTATCTTCTAACCCATTCATTCCCTTAGGGATCTTTTGAATCTTAAGTGCATCAAACCATTCCATGGTGTCCCATATGGCATTCCTATACTTCCTTAGGTTGTCACTTTTACACTGATATTGATTCTTAAGCCAAAGGATGACTAATTCTGAATCACCTTTTATGTTCAACATCTTTATCCCCATGTATTTAGTGGTTTCTAACCCTAGAAGCAATGCCTCATATTAGCTACATTGTTCGATGCTTCAAACTCTAACCTGAAATCAAAGTTGTAGATTTTATTTGAAGGAGAAATGATCACGATGCATGCACCCTTTCCAACTTTGGAATCAGCCCCATCAAAGTACACTTTCCAAACTTCATCAATATTTTCATCTTTAATGTTTTCCTTAATAGCATCCATGAAATTTGACAAGATAACATAGTTTCTAAAGTTTTTAGTGCAATGTACAAATTCATTTCTAGGCATTTTAGGGTTTTCTACATGTCGTTTCTTTTGTTTCTCCCTATGCAGTGTCACCCTTGTGTTTTCTGATACAAGTATAGTAGCATATGTCCAATCCATTTGAATGTGCCAACCAATAGTTGCAATCCACTTTCTGGATAACAACATACCCCAATTATCTAGCACATCAAATACTACCACATCCATCGCCATGTCAATGTTTGGATAATTGGCCAACTTAACATGTAGATTTAAGATTATCCCTACCACATCAACTTCTCTCATATCCATTGCACAAACATTGTGTTAGGGTGGTGTGATCCTTATATTTAGTTGTTCCATTAATTTTCTTGTTATGACATTTGATGAAGCACCTGGATCTAACATCCATTTATGAAGGAGAAGATTATCAACTAAAAGGGAGACATAAAAGGGCGGTTGGTATTCCCTTCTTGGATCAACACTATTGAGGACTATAGGAATATCCTTAGGTTTAATAGGTTCATCTTCAAATATAGCATTTTTAATAGGGAGAGGATCCTCTTCGACACCATTATGAGTTTTATTCTGACTATCCTCTATGGATTTTAACAACTTTTATTTTTGACCAAGAATTTGAATGATATCAGTTGCATAAGCAGAGACCTTAACACCATTCCACCATTTTCCAATGTCCATCTTTGATTATGGGACAACAAGGGGATTTGGAAAAAGGAGGAATTGTTACCTTAGGTTTATACTATTTAGTTGGTGAAGACTTCTCCTTCCTTCGATAAACTGCAACCTTGAATCTAGGCTCTTTCATTTCTTCAACCTTTTATGGAGTAGGCATTTCACCATAGAAGTGGGAAAGGAGGTCCTTCTCATGACTGTAATCTATGGCCTGATTCCAATGATGGTTTGACAAAGGGTAGGTTTGGCCTACCATCTATACATGATCAAGCTCGCTTGAAGTTGTTTCCTGAACTCTGATCTTGGGAAGTCCATGTTCCATGACTTGATTTGTAACATAACAAATAATCTCCAGATGGAATTGTTCACATGGTCTACACCGTTGAATCACTTCCTTTAGCATGTTAGCTGAGTCATTGGCCCCATAAATGCAATAAGAGACTATGTGCTTTTCAAACTTCTATAGGTGGGACTTGGCAGTGATGGCCTTATTGCCTTGGAAGGTAGGAAGTTTCTTGACAGCATCAACTAGGATAGCATGTGGAGCACCTACTATCTGAGAAAAGTCAAGGGGTTTGAAAAAATCATACATTATGGTAGATGGTTGACTGTGAATCTCTTCAAATATGTGGTGCATATCTAAGAGGGATTGGTCTCCTAAATATTCAAGTATTCTATGAGAAGTATTCCTATTCAAACTTTCTCTAATAATCCTTTCAGGATGAGGGAAAGGATTCAATAATCATTTGGGGTTCCTTTGGGTAGAAATCCTTGGAGGTATATTAGACACTGGAGTCGCCAGATGGATCGAGTTTTAATTTTGTGTTTTAAAGACAAGACCAATCAAATTTTTATCTTTTTAGTTCTTTAGAAAAAAGTTAAGCTAAGTCATACTCAAGAATAAAAATATTTATCCCCAGAAACAACGCTAAAAGAATGTTGCCACCTTTCACACACCTAGGGGGAACATGGAAGAAATATTCAAGACACTCGGTGTGTCCTTGGGGGAAAGTCTCGAGTCAAGGTTGTCACCTTGTTCTTGACTCCTTCGTTAAGGAAAAATCCTAATGAATCCAAGGGGGGTAGACCCTACAAGTTACTAAGTATATTTACTTAGATGATGATGGTATTAAATGAGTAATTTTTTTAGGAGTTTTGATTCAACAATTGTAAAAAATAGATAACATGATGAGACAATCACAAACAAGCACGATTTGACACCCAATTACATATAGATTGAAGGAAATAAATAGTTTACCAGTGCCTTAAAATGGAGTCGAAAATAATTAAGAGTGATTGCAAGTGTTGGAGTGAATGTTGTGCAATTGTATCTTGGTACGTTTTAAATTAATGTGAAAAGATAAGTGGATTAAATTAAGCGAGGGAACTCCATATATGCTTAGGCGGTACTTGGAGTATGTCCAAAAGTAATAACCGTTATGGATACCCACAAGGAATGTGTGCGATGAATAGGTTCTATGAGACTATATTCATAGTACACCCACTAGGATGTAATAGAGATTGGCACCTCGAGGTCACTGTTCAGTAGTTCCCACTTCCTTTGGGTATTTTTCCACTATTTACTGTTTAGTCAAGGGATTGGATTTTCTCCTGCAGTGGTTAAGTGGGAAAGTGAATCCTAATCATTCTAGTCACTCACATTTCCTTTTATGCATCTTGACTGATCAGACGAACCACGGCCAAGCGCAGAGCATACACACCGTAGTATTGTAAATTTTAGTAAATTTTAAGAGCATGTTCTTGTTAAAAAAAGACCCTCCAAGAATCTCTTTTGGTCCAAGTGGACCTCAATAGGGAAATCAATGAGGGGTTAATTTTACTGCTTGCTTGTGAATAGTAACAAATAAAATAGAAGCAAAAGCACACACCATAGGTTTTCTAAGTAATTCTACCACGATCGTCTTTGACCTTTCGGTTCAATTGGGGATTCATGTGGTAAATATTAGTATTAATTTGATTTAAAAATATCGAATAATGAAAAATATGATCAAATTATACAATTCTGCATGACAAGACTAAGCTAGAGAAAAAAAACAAGACAAAATGCAAAAAAGTGAAACAGACACGGACCCCCCTAGGGGGGGTGGGGGGTGGGCTTGAAAGAGCCTACTCGAAGTGATTGTTTTTATTATTATTATTAACGGTTAAAATATTAGAAAACTAATTTTTACTTTGTTCCTTGTTATCCAGGATCCAAAGGCTTACAATAGGCTTACAATAAGCATAAAAAGGAAGCAAAGCAGTGGGGGAAGCCTCCGGGAAGCTCCGGTACGCCCAAGAGTTGGAAAGTGGGAAGAGTCTCCTTCTATTTTTTGTTAAAACTGATATAAACCAGCAAGCTATTAAAATCAAATACGGCCAAAAACACTTTGAAAGTGCTTTGGGTGAACACACTAATTACCGAAAAATACTAAGTTAAAAATTGCTAAAAAAAAAGGAACAATTTAGTTTTGCAAAAGGGGATCAAGGAAATAAAGCTTTCCTTGGGATATTGGCTTCATTTTTGGGCAGCCAATATGATGTCCACTTTCTTGCAGAATTTAAATCTTTAAAGAATGAAAAAAGAAACTACCTTATGAGCAATCTTTAGATCTACAAGTTAGCTACTTGCAAAAAGGGAAATTTCTTCACCTAGATCTATCTTTAAAATGTGATATTCTTTATGAAATTTTGAATCTAAAAAAAAATACTCTTAGGAACTAAATATAACAATGTATAAGCAATTTTTAGAAGTAGATATGATCATAAGAGGATGAACAAGTAACCGGAAGATTGATTTTAATAGAATGGAGGAAGAGAAAGGCTTGTTGTTGGATAGATCTGCAATGGAAACTTGTTAGTGAATTACAGAGGGGCAATGCTTTCACAAACATGTCATATTTATAGTGGATTCAAGCTAGATCCACAGTCCGTCCAATCCTTGCCACCTGAAATCTAAACACACAATCCTGCAGAAAACCTTATGAGATCTAGATATATATATGAAAAAGAGACAAGAATTACGTGCAAATAAGCTTATTAAACATGTATAACCTATATCTTCAAACATATATGCTATGAGATACATAAAAACAAGTAATCTTACTTGCCCAACTACACTCATATTGATTCATATGAATCATTCAAGCCAGACAAGGTTTTAGATGCAGAAATTGAGAGAAAAACCGACAACATTAATAATCACAAGACAATGCTTATTCCACACACATGAGATCATTACACCATTTAGCCTCCAAATATTCTTTATTCCAAAAATGAAAATATTACAATAGTATTACAATAGCAAGCCTATTCTCTCCAACTCGAACTATCTTCAAGAAGGGAATGGCAGCTTCAATTTATAGCCATACTGGCCAAGAGGGGCACATGCTTGACTAAAGGAGAGATTGCAGCTAATGGAGAGTTAAGAAGAGCCTGATCTGATGAGGAACTAAGTCTAACTCTACTGGAACTGAAAATGGGAGTGACGCCTCACTTAGTGAACTTACCCATCCATCAAACCACTACTAGATTAATCCACACGTGTGAAGGAAAGAGAAAGGAGGGCACAACCCCCAAATATACATGAGCCAGTTAAGCTTCTCTTTAGCCCTGATCAATGCCTTTAGTCAGAGAATGACAACTCCTGGTCAATATGAAGCCTATGAGACTGATTTCAGTCAAATAGAAGGAAATTCGAGTGGTTTAGGATCTTGGATTTTCTCCATTATTTAATTAGTTTTTAATTAAATTAATTAATATTTGACTTTTTTGGATTTTCTTACATGAGTGATGGAAAAATCACTCAAAACTTAGGAAAAGTGGGTTTATGGGTTTACTGGGTGCTCTGAGTTAGAAAATGAGAACCCCCATGATTGAAACTAACTTTTAACTCCACTTTTATTACAAGACCATTTTTTCTAATTAGACTATTAAAAAATAGCCTAAGTTTTGTGGAAAAATTAAAATTAAAAATTAAAAAAAACCTAGGGGGACTTAGCACATGTTCATTTGACTCGACCATAATGCCTAGCATGTTTAACATAGACACATAGACTCTAATAACCTCAATAGGCCTAAATTCCAAGCCGACCACCCCAAGTTTGGAGGTATTGAGTGAAAAACTAAGAAATTATCAGTCATTTATTCAACAACCAATAATAACCAAGGGAAAAGACACTCTGGGATGATTGGATTGACAAATAAATTCCAAGAGACCGAGTCTTTTATAGATACTACCATTCTAGAACATTTTATTACAACTCCCCCAAGGGGGTATGAACATGTGGTAGATAAAAAAAACACTTCCCAGAAGCAAGTCAAAAGGTCTTCTGAAGTCCGAAAAAATCTTCTTTGTCTGGTTCACCAGGCTCACTTGATAACACTAACTAAGTATGACTTAGCAGGTAACGCTCTGAAGGCTGGAATGATATGTGATCTATAGAAAAATTAGAAAGCATATCAGGCCTTGGCATTTCAGCGTCATCATGTTGTAAGAAATTCCAAAATTCTGAACTGTGCTCATCTCTCTCGATCAGATTTTTCTCCTTCAATTTTCCTAGTTCACACCCAATTGGTGAGGGTTTGTCTTTCACTTCATTGGGAAGTTCATATGATATCTTTATATCTGATATATGTTCTTCTTTTGGATATAATACAAAATATCCCTCATCACCATTGACAATATCATCCTCCTTTGCAATGGTTTTGTGATCACCAACAAAAAAACGAGTAATTTCATCTCCCTCACAATTGTCCTTCATCTTGTAGTCCTCAAATGCAAATGGAGACTTTTTATCCTCCCAAGGATCATATGGTTGCAGGTTTACATGGCTGCCACAAAAATAAAATATTTTTCCATCCATGGTCTTCATCTTCCCATCTAGATGGTTTGGACCAACAAGCCCTTCTTCTTTTTCCTCATCAATACTTCCACTAGAAGGACTACATGTTTCTTCCTCTGGAAAGTTTATGACCTTCTCCTTTGAAGGGTGGTTTGCTAGTGGCTATTTATTTTCTGAGAAAGTTGATAAAACTTCACTCTCTGGAATATTACTCATTTCACCACTTTTGGAAGATATGCTAGAAGAACACACAAACAATCTCATAATGCTTGGACCAACAAAAGTCTTTGTTGCATCTTCTCTTTTGGATTCTCTTTCTTCTTCCTTACTCACATAGATAGAACAACTTGGTTCTTATATGGATGATTAGCTGCCATTGAAATAATTCTCATCCACAAATTTTGGCTCAAATCCAAATATGAAATAAAAATAGTCTTTGAAAGGAATGAATTTACAAATATTTTCCCCCAATGCAAGATACTCTTTGTAGTGGTGGTGCACGTTTTCACTAGCATCTATCATCTTTGCTAAATCCTTCTTAGGATTAGCCATTAGTGGTTCATCCACTCTATATTCATACTCTTCATTTTCACAAAATTAAACATCATGGTCTCTTGAAATTTGCAATCCATCATTATGATATATCACCTCTTCTTCTTCAATCACTCGTAGCAACCTCATGGTTGCAATTTTTCCTTACTGATCTGCAATGTTAGTCAACAGAGAGATTTCTTTCCACAAGAGTGGAGGAAAGTGCTCTGATACCATTTTAATGTATCAATTCTGTTGTAAAGACCTGAACACTCTTCAATTTTGTAAATTATATTAAAATTTCTGAACTTGAATTAATTTACACAATGACTTCTCGGACTGGGAAAATAAGGGGTTTCTTATGGGAAATTGCAGGAAAAAGAAGTGAGTAGTGGACAGAAAAAAAAAATATGTTAGAAATGGAATTTAATATCCCCTAACACATTTATATTTGGTTCCATTTAGGGTTCAGAGTCCGCACTGCGGAAACCTACTACCATGCTTTTGGGCAGCCAAACAGTGAAACTAAGGAGAGTAGTTTAGGCTATTTCAACCAGGGGCTTCTGGAAACTTGCAGAGGTTTGTTACAGATATAATATAAATTAAATAAATTATTTAGACATTTTAATTATGTTCTAGAAATTTATAAGAATTTTTGGCTGAATTTGGGGATTTTTGGCAATTTTGGTCAAGGGAAACCCCGGGAAGAGGAGGATCCCAAAAGGTGGTATGAACCCAACAAAAAAAAATTATGGAGATTTAAATGGGAATTTAGGACTGTTACTGACCCACAGGAACTGACATATCTCAGTTTGAGTTTACCGAACTTGTTTTACATCAGTTTTAGTAAAACTAGTTATTAAAAGCTAGTAATCTAGCTAGGGTCTTAAAAAAGCCGTTAAATCAACTCAAATCCATTTCTGTAAAACATGAGATTTGTAAAAGAGATAAATATAATCTCTATTAACATGAATAATCTCTTCAATCACTTCCCCAACATAGAATATTTATTACATCACTCTAATTTACTCAATCCCCCCCATACATTGATATAATAGGCCCTTTTGATGAAATTGAGACAATATTATTTAGGGGAAGATATATATCGACCTAATAATTGTAATTTTCATAAAATTATAACACTAAAGAACATAAAATTTTATTTACTTACCATTAAAAAGATGCTTCCAAAATTAAGGGGCAGGAGGCCCGGATCATGGCCAGCAAGGGACTGTGAACATAGGTGATGCATGGGATTCACTGGAGCTTGACCTGAAATTGATGGAGACTATAAATATATCTAATTAACCTCCAATTTATGCAAAATATAACTCCATACCTGCAATGGGATATAAGGGGATGGAAGGAGAGGGTAATGGAAGGCTGGGGCTCATCTCCCAGTAGTCTAAGGCACAACACTCAGAAGAAATGCTAACATAAGCATAAATAAACATACAAAACAACAAAATTGAATCAATGTGGTAAAATTCACCTTTAATATCCTTTTTAGATGACCTGTTCAGCAAGTGGAGGTCAATGGTGACCTATGAGAGCAAGTCAACCCCATGGTTTCCCTAACCCTAGCCACATAAGAGTCCCCCTTCGTAAATTGGGAAAGTAGGACCATATGAAATTGTTTCCAAGTCCAAATCATCCCTCACATTTAGAAACTGTGTCCTCCCTTAGTCAAATATGTTGCTTTTGTGTTATGACAGCTTTCCCCTTTTCCTAGCTCATAAGGAAACTATTCTTTCCTTCCAAAAACTTTCCTGCTTTTCTCCTTACAGCTTTTGTGAGTTCTATCAGAGGGAAATTCACCCTCCATTTGCAAAACTTTCTTGATGTTACCTCTGTCTTCTTTTCTACTACTTTTAGGCAATTTCCCTTGATTTCGTTAGTTGCTTTTTTCATGGAGTTTCTTATTTTTCATGAAGAAAAGTTGACTTGTCCCCAATGTGCCCTCCTGAGTTAGCAAGTTTATTTCCACATCATTTAATCGCATAATTAATAAAAGGATGAAATAAATTAAATACATGCCTCAAAATAATTATTAGCAATATTTTTTCCTAGTATGAATAATTAATGTCAATTTGAGCCCCTAGGAACTTTAGAAAGGTCAACACTTTTAATGGTCAAATTGAGGGGACATGACACAAATGACTCCATGGACCAATGGATAAGACACAAGTAAGTTATTATTAGTAGTTTGTAGAGAAATACACTGTCCCCATGTAGTTGATGTTAGCACAAATAATTTTTGTAGTGCTCAATACATATAGAAGCAGTTGTACGGTGTAGGGCCAACCTAAGTATTCGATCCTCGAGTTGATATAAAAAGTGCATTAGTAGATGGATCATGGAGATCAATAATGCATAAAAAAAGTGGGATTGTTATAAGTATCATATGATGAGCATGTCACAAAAATTAAGATCGGATATGATGTTTGTCATCCATCACATGCTAGTAAAGTGATAGGAAAATTGTTTGCCTTGAGGGTGCATTATACCCTAAAATTCCCTATATGTGTGGAAAAATATTATTGGACACTCCTCCTCGAGGCCTTTTTGGAAACCATTGTCTCTTTTGTGCATTACCACCATGCGAAACAAGGGTGGTTTATACTAAAAAGTCAAAACTTCATGCCACCAACTGTCAGGCATTCCAATCAAGTCCATCTCTTATAACTATTAGGTGGTTCTAATAATGTCAGTATCCATGTCAGTCATCCCGACCAAATAATATCCCACCATTTGTAATATTTTTAATTTCACAATAATTTAAAAGGGGACAATTTGTTAGTTCTCGATCCATTGTCACTAGATTCCACATCTCTACCCAATAAAAAATCCTCCACTTGTACACCTGATTCATCTAGTCCCAGATATGAATCTGATTCAATCTCTAAGTCAATAATTTGGGTAACTCTTGTCTCTATAAATTAATTTCCAATTTTACCATTTTAAAACCTAAATTTTACCCTAACCCAACCAATACAAACAAATTTTCCCCCGAACTAGACATTTTGACCATTAAAATGACTTAGAGAACTGAAAACCCCAAAGTTGATGGAAATGAATGTATACATATACATCAGGATGATATCCATGATACTAATGTAACCCATTTTGACCTAATGCAACCATAAAAGAAGCTAGTATTATATCATTTGTATACCATGACCCTTTCAAATTATGGGATTTAGACCTATCCCATATTGTGTTTCTTCAAGCGGTGTATTTCTGATAGTTTACTAGTTGGTGTTCATATTCTTTCTCCTTGAAAAAGAAAATTATAACGTCTCTTGATCATTCTCGAGTTGCGTTCCATATTAAAAATGATGGACTACAAAAAATGTTCTACATTCCATACCAAAAGGGACAACCTATAAAAGAGAAAAGAATCGCATTCACATATCAAACACTAAACCTAGATAATAAAACCCTGTCCCTATCTAAACACTTACAGCCATGAATGATTACTGAACAATCAAAGCATCCTTTCGAAACCCTGGTTTTCAAAAAATACTCCAAAAGACTTGACACCACTTCTATGTACCTTGTTAGGTTATGAAAATGATGATGACGTAGAAAAAACTTTGTTAGGTTTTCAAGTACACCTAAGAGAGTATGCACCCAAGGGTTTCCTTCAATTGGATACTTGCAATTTCTTTTCCCAAGATATGATTGAATAACTAACAGAATTTACCTACCTAGAGTTATTTTGATACCCATCATTCCTATTTTTCCTATTTATGCATTAGAACTACAAATATTTTCAACATTTAGGATTGAATATAAGCAATGAGCATGAACATGATATCCCACTCTTTGCTGGAACCCTCAATTCCTAAGATGTGCTAATAATTCCAACTACTCAAAATTAATAGGCAAAGTAATGAGAGTGGCTTACACGATAATACTTGGAATTAATATTCCTAGATTTCCTGAGGGTACATAATTGATGTAGTTTAGTTAAGATACCAAAGTAGGTGACTTGTTCCTCTTTAACGATCACATAGTGATAAGATTCTATGATTTTGAAGTGAGTCCCTCTAATATACCTACCTTCCTCACCATGAGAATACTTCAATGGAATATGCCATGCAAAGATATTTGTCTAATGAAATACACTTCAGAATTTTTAAGCAACACATAAATTTTCACATATGCAAGGAAGTTGGGCCTTTTCAAGTGAAATCTTTGAGTTCCCTACAATACATGTAATCCTTCCTAGAGTAGTTAAATTTGAAAAACGTAGAGGTAGGACCTTATCATCCACATTATAAGGTCATTTAAAAGAAAATGTTGGAAAATAAGAACTCAACATATGATTTTCCACTTAAAATAGAGTGGGAGGGCATACCCAATAAGTAAAGATGGGTGAAATTATAAGAGGCTCAAAGGACCTTATCTTGACAGACTAAAATAAAACAACTATTTGGTCAAAAGAGAGTGGTATAAGAATTAACTATTGACATGGACATTGATTAAGATGAACAAGCTCCACATCCCGAAAATGATAGAATAGAACCCCAAGAAACATCTTAGTCCTTGGTTGAGAAGGAGTCAAAGGTAAAAGTTCCCAAAGAAATAATTGAGTTAAGAAAGTAGTCTTCAACTCCAAGGTGATTACCCACTAGGTACATTCCATATCCTTCATTGCAATTTAGAGTGCCTCAGAAAGAAAAGGATTTAACTCTAGAAGGTACCATTTTAATCTAAACTGACATGTAGTCAGTGTATAAAGGTATTATAAAGGATGGTGTACATTCCATAAATTATGATATACAACAAATAATTCCTTCATGGTAGAGAACGAAAAAAATATAAGTGAGATTCTATACAAAATATCTCCCCTAAATATGTAGAGTACCACAAGTGGTCGATCTATTACCACTCAAAAAACATAAGCATATATGCAAGAAGCTATATAGATTCCTTCAAAAATAAATTAATGTGTTCAAGAGAATAAAAAAAATCCAGTTGAAAAAAAAGTTTTATATGTGTATTCCATGGAGGAGGAAAACACTACTCAAACTCCAA
The DNA here is from genome assembly GCA_001517045.1 of Pseudotsuga menziesii. Classification (NCBI taxonomy): domain Eukaryota; kingdom Viridiplantae; phylum Streptophyta; class Pinopsida; order Pinales; family Pinaceae; genus Pseudotsuga; species Pseudotsuga menziesii. Next base: position 943,306 of record LPNX010463499.1, on the reverse strand, counting down.
CTAGACTTAAAGAAGATAAAGACACATGGATGAAAGACATGGAGAATGATATTCAACAAAAAAATGACAAGATAGTTGAGCTTGAAGGGGACATCAACAAAATAGATGATGATGTTTCTGATTTAAAGAGAGAAATTGATGACCTCAAGGGTTATATAACTTCATTACAAATGGAATCACAGGGTGAGTATCTAATCGAAAGGATCATGAAATAATTGTGGGACATAATTACATAGTTGTTCATAGTGGATATTCTCTTAGTTGATGAAGGAAGAGTTGGATACTAATAAGTCATCCAAATAATAAATGAAGCATGTGGAAATTACACTAGCATACAAGCCTAGACAACTTTGGTATACAATTGAATATCTTAATAGTGGAAGTAAGAAATAGATAGAAGAAATCCAACTCACCAGCAGATCATAGGTCATTAAGATAGTCAATCAAATGTTGTTAAGGTAAATTCTTTCGAGGTTAATGAAAAATAGTACTAATCAACTTGTAGATGACATTACTTCTTTCAAAATCCTATTTAATGGAGTAATAAAGTTTGTATTTCCATCACTCTAGGATAGAAGTGCATAGAGGAAAGGTAGGAGGGAGGCTTCTTGGTGCGCAGGAAATTCGGTGTTGTTTCAGTAGTAGATTTTCACGATGGTTCCTGCTCCTCCTCGGGGGGTGAGGGACCATGGAAGGAATGAAATAGTGGAGGCAGAGTCAGCTTTCTTAGGAAAAGAAAATGACAAAGGAGAATGAGTAATCAATGTTCATATTTCGCCCAAATATGGGGAAGGTTGCAGTGGAACCAGAAAGAAAGAAAGAAACAACCAATGTACAAGAAGCACAGGATAATGTGTCCCAAAATCCAAGACGGTACCCAGACTGCAAATCAAATAAGAAAGAGTCAGGGAGGACATTCGATACGTGAAAGGAAGGGCACTCATAGGAAAATTTTTGGGGATCTAGCCCATAGAAAATACTCTGGTATGGTGGATTAATTCAATGTGGAAACCCCAAGGACACTTTGATCTTCAACTAGGAGCTAAAGGGTTCTTTACCATCATTTTCTTCAATGAAGAGGACATAATGAAAATATTCAAGAATGGTCCCTATTTCTACAACTCGACGGGCCTTTTCTTAAGGCCATGGAAAGAGAGATTTGATCCTAACAAGGAAAATATGATGATAGCTCCTGTCTAGATAAGAATGTATTCCCTCCCAACAGAATACTAGAAGGAAGAAATCTTGATGGACATAGGGAACACCTTAGGGAACTTTATCAAAGTTTCTGAGGAAACTAGATAGAGGAAATACATATCGTATGCCAGAATATGTATCTACCTTGACATTTCTAGATATTTGCTGGATGGAATAGAGTTAACATGGGAAGATGAGGCATGGTTTCAAGCCATAGACTACGAGCAGATCCCATTCCACTGTACAAGATGCCATGAACATGGGCACCCATTCAGAGACTTCCCCCAAAACAAACAACCAAGAGCGAAGAAAGATCAAGAACTCTAGCATGCGGAGGGGTTCACCAAAATTCAAAACAAAAAAGAGGTAAGCGAGGAAGATCTCATGGACAGAAGTACACAAAAGAGTGCATACCTAGAACCAATTTGAGGCCCTTCAGGAAGATCAGACAAAAGACATAGCCGATGCATAGGGTGACTCAATGACGAACAAAATCCAAAGAAAAAAACAAGAGGAACAGGACAATGATACCCAAGGAATTAGTAAAATTATAGCCCCACAAGATAATTCTAGCACTAAGAAAACTTACCCGGATCCCCTTCTATAGAGCCAACCAGAGGAAACCCAGAAAGATTCAGGAACTATGGAAGTTTCTTCTAGAGACATGGAAATAGGTGACCTAGACCTTGACAGAATGGAAGCAACCTATTTAGTTCAAGATCCAGCCCTGATTCCCCCTCAGCAGGTGTCTCTCTTGGAGAAAGCCATCATTCAAGCTAAAAATGCAAGCTCCCTCGGATTAGTGGCTGAATCTCTCAAAGTTACTGAAGGTAAGAAAAATACGAAGAAAGATAAAATAGGTAGACCTAGCAATGTCCAGTGAATTAGAGCAATAGGTGAACAACTGGTGGCTTCAGGGAAGTATCTAGAAATAGATGCAACCCTTTCTCCCTCCAATTAACCGCCTCTTGATGCAGATTACAGCCTGGAATATCAGAGGCTATAAAAGTGCTCTTGAAAATTGTATTATTAAGAGAAGGATTGACAAGGAGAAATAAGGGATTATCTTCCTATAGGAAACAAAATGCTCGGGAGAAGAACTTGCAACTATAGCTCAAAAAGTGTGGAAGGGATGCGATTTGGTTGCAGTAGATGCTAGAGGGGTGGCAGGGGGCCTGGGAATCCTATGGAACCCTTGAGTGGTGTTTTTATTGCGTTTCCTCACCACCACATGTACTCTTTCTGCTGATTTCCACATTCTTGGGACTAGAATAAGGGGAGTTATATCCAATATTTATGGCCCCATGAGAGCTGAACAGAAACCTGCATTTCTGGAGTAACTCACGGATCTAAAATCCCTATTTAAGGACAAAGCATGGATTATAGGAGGTGACTTTAACCTGATAAGAAGCCTTGATGAAAGAAAAAAAAGTATTCAGAAATTAAATGTTGCGAGTACTCTCTTCAATAATACTATTAATGATCTTGATCTGATTGATGTCAAAAATTCCAATGGCATATTCACCTGGAACAATAAGTAGACAAGAGACAGAGGGATAGCATGTGTACTTGACAGATTCCTGCTTTTAGAATTGGTCGTGATGGCCGAGGGCAAACTCAAAGTGGTGGTCCTACCTACGACAGGGTCGGATCACTGGCCCATAAGTCTGGAATGGGAAAATGTCAGAGTCAACCATCGCAGACCATTTAGATTCAAGAAATTTTGGCTCCTCCAACCGGACTTCCACGAGAAAATCAAGGAATGGTAGGAGAGTTCCCCCCCTATCAAAGGCACCCATATGTATCAATTTCAAAAAAAGATTAAACTCTTCGAAGGACACATCAAGAAATGGAATAAGGAATCCTTCAGCAACATCTTCCACAAAAAACAGGTCTTAGAGCTCAGAATTAAACAACATCAATCCCAAGTAATGATCTACGGATACACTGAAGAAACGAGGCTTTAGGAAAATACCCTGCTGTAGGACTTCAATCAAAGAGAGAAACAAGAGAAAGTCTACTAGAACCAAAAGTATAGAATCAAATGGATCCAAGAAGGAGAACAAAATACTAGTTTTTTCCACAAAGCGGCCATTCAACACAGATAGAGGAATAGGATGGGAGCATTGTTGAATCCCAGAAAGATATGGAGACCACCCTGAGATCTTACTTCACCAAGATCCTTCAGGAACCAAAGAGAGATAGGGAGGACGCTCAAAGAGAGGTGTTAAGTCACATCCCTAGGATCATCACAGAGGATCATAACTAAATACTCAAAAATGTCATTGAGATGGAGGAGGTTTAAAATGCAGTTAAACAAATGGCTAAAGATAAAGCACCAGGCCTGGATGGTTTCACCACAAACTTCTTCCAAACAGGATGGGAATGGATGAAAGAAGAAATTTGGGCCTTGGTGGAGGACTCCAAGAGATCTGGGACCATTCTCAGAGCTCTCAACTTGAATTTCTTAACTCTCATACCAAAATAAAGTGGAACAGAGGACCCTAGTAAATTAAGACCGATCACCCTATGTAATGTTATCTACAAAATCATTTCTAAGGTAATTTCTAATCACCTTAAACCACTACTACCTCTTGTTATTTGTCCAAAACAAGCAGGGTTTGTGGAAGCAAGACAAATCCTAGATGGCATTATTCTGGTCCACAAAACTATCCACTCCCTCAAAGCAACGAGGACTCTAGGTATGCTCCTAAAACTTGACCTATCCAAAGCTTATGATAAATTGAATTGGAAATTCCTGGAAGGTATATTCAAATCTTTTGGTTTTGCGGAGGAATGGTCTAACTTAATCATGAATTTGGTTTCCTCTTCCTTTTTCTCAATCCTAGGTAATGGATCCCCCTCGAGTCCCTTCAACACAACTCAAGGTATTAGATATGGGGATCCCCTATCTTCTTTCCTCTTCATAATTGCGGCAGAAGGGCTTGGAAGGATGCTCAAGAATACGAGAGCAGTGAACAAAATCTACGGATTATCACTAACAGATGGGATGGATCCCTAGACCCATCAATAGTTCATCGACGATAACATGCTAATGGACCCCTCCTCGGTGTATGAAGCTAGGGGAATTAAATAATGTTTGAACACCTTTTTGGAAGATAGCGGCCTAGAAATTAACAAAGAAAAATCCCATACCCACTTCTTCAATACTCTTAGGATCACTAAGAGAAATATCCTTAGAATCCTAAAGTTTTCAGAAGGTAGCCTCTTCTCAAAGTATCTTGGAGCACCTTTGGCAGAATCGACTATCAAACAAATTTCTTGGAAATAATTGGTGGACAAAATTAGCAAAAAGCTCAGCCTCTGGACCTTCAGAGCCCTTAATTTCCCAATCAGGTTAATCTTGGTAAAATCTGTTCTTCAGGCTATGCCCATTTATCTCTTCTCAGTGTTGGCAGCCCTGAAATCCATCACTAAGAAAATCAGGAATATATAGAAAAAATTCCTATGGGGAGGAACAAAAGGCAATAGAAAATGGTCTCTTGTGGATTGGAAAACCATTTGCACCCCAAAATCTATGGGGGGATTAGGGCTCAGAGACCCATTTGATAACAGTAAAGTGATGAGTGCAAAAATCTGGTGGAGATGGGTGAATTATGAAGATGAACCATGGGCCAAACTGTGGCATTTGAAATATGTGCCCTAATGGCCACAACATTCCCTGGTACGATTTGGAGAAAACCTACCCTGCTCCAACATCTGGAAGACTGTCTAGGAAAATAGGGGCTTGGTCCAAAAGCATAGCTTCTAGGAAGTTCGGAATGGAAAAAATGCAATATTTGTAAGTGAAGCACTGAACTAGGAGCCAACGATCTCTTGTGGGGAAGATACCCCTCTGTTATGTACCTTTCTCCAAAATAATTCAGTTGAAAAAGTGGCGGAGTTATGGGATAATGGTAATGAAGACCAAATGTTCAAGAGATGGAAGGAAAGACGTTCGTCGTAAGCAAAAGCTCCTAGGGAGGATATTGAAGACTTCTTGATGGGGCTCTACGAGAAAAGGATAACCAAGAATGAGGAACCTGATAAGCTGAGATAGGGTTACACCAATTCAGGAAAATTTAACTCCAAATAAGCCCTAAGACTGCTAACAGGAACTCATAACCTAGTACCAGATACCAAGTGGTGAAAAATATGGATGGGTGGATGGTGGCCCAAGGTCTCCATCTTCTATTGGCTGGTTATTGAACACTGCATCCTAACCTAGGATAACCTTCAGATCAGGGGATTCCACGGTCCGTCGCATTGCTGCATGTGCAAAGAGACTAATGAGACCATAAATCACCTGTTGGACGAATGTAGAGTTGCAAATTCCTTATGGGAGAAAGGGGCGGCAATCTTCAGGAAAAACCACAGGCACAAGGGGCAACCAAACATAACTATAGTTTACTATCCTATCAACAATTTTGGAAACAAAATTGTGAACTGAATTTGGGAACTCTTGCTAGGTTTCACTCTATGGGAAATTTGGAAAACTCGAAACAAATAGACTTTTGAAAACAAAGCTAGAAAACAAGAGGAGATATGGAATTCTATAGAAGCTCACCTAAAAGAAACCATTTCTCTACAACAATGGATGCAGGAGGAATATTATACTGAAGCAAATGAGAGAATGATAATGTATGATCTAGGGATAGGGGAATTACCTCCTGACAATTCGATAGCCCGAACTCCTCTTGTGCATGTTTCTAGCCTGAATCATTGGCAAGATCCTCCTGTTGGGACTTTCAAGCTCAATGTGGATGGAGCAGCTAAAGGTAACCTAGGGCACACCAAATATGGTGGTGCTATCAAAAATCCGAAAGGTGAGATCATCAGTTTGTTCTGGGGCTCCATAGGCACCAACATGAACAACATTGCTGAGCTTGAAGGTTTGATCAACAGCTTGAAATGGGCAACGAAAATAGGTAAACAAACTCTAGTGGTGGAGGGGGACTCTCAGATCATCATTAGCCTAGCTTGTAGACTTCAATTGGGAGCCTCATCGTCCCAAGTATCAAAGAATTAGAGATGGGAGAGCAGGTTAAGCGTCCTCAGGAAAAGTTTTACAGGAGAGGAAGCCATTACACTGACGCATGTTAAACGGGAAGGAAATAAGGTGGCAGAGGCCATGGTGAATGTAGGGGTGGAGAGCAGGTTGTCTTTCCATGCATAGGAAGACGAGGATGGTAGAAAAACCCAACAAGTCTAGAACCGGTGCTCAAAGTTTGCGGAAGATGATGCGGTGGGAAATGGAAACATGTACCACATGATGCATGTGAATGACAACTGGCTTAACACTCTTGAGGGAAGGAGAACATACATCATGCCGACAACAGGGAGAGGGCCCAAGAATTTCTTGTCAGCAAACACGACAAGTTGGGAAAGTTTCTGACTGCCAAGTGTGGCAGGCCTAAACACATGGTAATGCATTCCCTAACATGCGGCCTCGGTACAGTTCATGTGGAGGATTCACATGGTTATTTCAAGTTAGGTTGTGGGAGTGGATTTATAACAATTGATAGGGCTGCCTTAATGCCCGATCCATGGGAAGTAAGGAAGGAAGGACGTGCAGGTATTGTGCTCACGTCTGAAGTGGAAAGAACTTTAAATATGGCAAAGGCCCATATTCTTTCGCGCCCTGTGGATGCTAAGGTGGTGAATAAAATAATGGCGAGCATGTGGAGAGTTAAGGGGTATGCCTGTGGTAAGAATATTTCGTCCATGGATGGCCCTATTTATAAGGATTTGGAAGAGTGCAAGGTCTTATTCAAAGCTCTGGTTATACTCTTATTTCTTCCCACTGACCGCCTATGTGCCTTCATCATGACAAGGTTATGGAGAGCCCAAACCAGAGTGAGAGGCCACAATTCAGGCGCAAGCCTCAATGGTGCATCCCCCAGTGACGCAGATGAACAGATGCCTCCCAGTAGAGATATACCAGTTGCTGCTCCTTTCAATTGGGGTGACCAATACATGGCGTAAATGCTAACGACCATTGAGGCATTCATATCCATAATGGAAATCGACCTCCTCTAAGAGTTTGAGACAATGATGGGTTTCTGACTGCTACCCAACCCCTTCTGGACGACCCGTATCTTTCTTGGAAGGGATATTCAAACAAAAATCCAGACTGCCCAGGGCAATCATGATGCTCTCGAAATGATTTGACGAGGTCAGCAGGAGAGTGCAACGGGGTATTGACTCATGGAATAGATAGGGAAAAATCTATTAGGTAGCCCTGGTTCCAACATCACCAACCCAGGGAACACATCGACGAATTCTCCAGCAAGCACAATGCCGACCACCATGGAGGATCATTTTGAAGGCCCCCGCATCGAGGCTGGAAGCTAGGGGGTAACTTTCCAGCGAGATCTCGTGTCTCTATGTTTTTTGATAAGTTCTGCTCACTGTCTGTTTCAAGACGATATATTTCTCTTTAGTATGGTTTTAGTCGGATGTCTATTAGGCTATCGGGAATGTTTTGTAAACGGCCTAAGTCATGTTTTGGGTTATACTTTGTGGGAAAGCCTCTACTTCAAAGATGTAAGGAACTATTTTTGGGTTATTTTCAGACGGGACAAGCAATTTCTAGCCTGGTCTCCTTTTGCTAAAGGTCAGGGTTAAACAACCTCATGTACAACCCTTCTCTATAAATTTTTTGTATTATAATAGATATTTCCAACGTACTCATAAAAAAAAGGATATAAGTGCATACTTTTATTCCAAATAAGAGTACCAAACCCTATTGATACAGACGAGAAATGAATATCCTAAATAGGAGATACTGGAAGGAATGATAAGTGGAAACCATGTAGTGGGAAGGATGAGAACCATTTTTCAAACATGGATCAGAGTGAGGACTATTTTCAGAGAGTTGGAACCATTGTCTTATGAAAGAGATTTAGAAGTAGCATTGGCATTGGATAAAATAAGAGCGCATAAGATACCGCTGGGGAAGCATTGGATATTAGTAACAAGGTACCATAAGATATAATTTAGACCCTAATCATATCCAACAGGTAAAAATATAGGTCAATCTTTGAGTTCAATTGTGCAACAATTTATAGGGAAAGCAACTACATTGTATTTTATGCCACATGTAGGTAAACAACCACCTAGAGGCCAAGATTATGCATATTTGTTGGAAAATATGATCTATTATGGAATTCCATAAGGTTACCTAATGGAATCACCCCAAGTTCCTATGCATAGACAACAATCACTAGATAAAGTGAAGAAGAACGATAGTATTTTTTAATGTATTTCTCATTTTTCATGGGGCCGAGTCCATTAAAGATATGTAGTTTGCATGCTCATTGGATGCAGAATTGAATTCCACATTGAATGGGTTCTCTCACTTGAAATTTGAGTAAAACCATAGGGAGATAAGTCAAAAATATGAAAACAATAAGTATTCACTATTATTCAGTATTATTTTATTATTTTCCTTAATGTTCCCATTTTATACCTAAATTTTACTCTAATGATTATGTCTCAAACACACTTCTATTTGAGCATGACATTTTTTAGTCATGCTTCTCCCCATCCATGATGTTTTAGGTGCACCTCTCTAGACATGTTTCATCCTATATGCACTTCTATCGATGAATGTTACTTGATCCCAACTTTTGCTCGATGCACTATCATGTTTCACACCCTTTTCTTACTAGTGTTGATATATTCAACAAGGTTGATCCTAGCTTGTCTTAGTTGTGATACCATTTGTCATAACCCCAAATATTTTGTACCATAGGATGTCTTGATATTCGATGATCATGAAAAAACACCGAGATTTTGTGTCGAGGACTTGGTCACCCGAGGTTGCTCTTTTGTGGAATAGGCCTCTTCACTCAATACATGCACATACCTTCTACCATGAGTTATCCATCACTTAGTCCAACCATTCCTAACAACGTTTCCAACTTGCACTTGGACTTAATTTATTATGTGTCATCTTACATAGCCATCAATTTCTAAAAAAAAAGACCAAGCCAAAAACATAATATATCAGATGGGTGCCTAAACCGAGTAGCCAACAAGTATTTATTAAGTAAACAAGTTATAATAGATGGTTTGAGAAATGGGAAGAACATTAGATACAAAGGTATTGGCTTCCTTAATCTTCTATCCGAAATATAACAACCATAACTTCTTAGGCACTTTGTCCCAAAATATCCTAATTTGCTTGGTGTTTCCTCTGTCTCTATCAAATCTTGTTGTCATAACTTGTTTGTTCACCTGGGAACTCTACCTATGGTCCCTTTCTTATTGTATATATATTTACATGTTTCCTTAGCTCTTTGGTTAGAATACTTATTGGTCTCTTCCTTTCTTAGATGATTGCTTGGTGCCTAGTTCTTATGGAGCCAGACACCATCTTGGATGAGATGAGTTTAAAGCAACACATTTTTTAATGTATTTCTCATTTTCATGGGGTAGGGTCCATCAAAAGTATGTAGTGTCGATACTCATTGGATGAAGAAGTGAATTATGCATTAAAAAAGTGCTCTCACTTCAAATTTGAGTAAAACCAAAGGGAGATAAGTTGAAAATATGAAAACAATAAATAGTTTTGTGTCTTTTCCTTCAAAATTTATACTATTATTTTATTATTTTCTTTAGGATTCCTAGTTTAGACATCAAATTTTCTCTAATGATTGTGTCTCAATCATACTTCTAGTTGGGCATGACATTTCCTACTGCTTCTCGCCATGCATGATGTTATAGGTGCACCTCTCTCAACATGTTTCATCCTAGATGTACTTATCCCAATGAATGATACATGTTACCATATTCTACTTAGTGCACCATCATGTTTCACACCCTCTACTAGTGTTGATATAATAAACGGGATTTCTCCTAGCTTGTCTAAACTATGATACCATTTGTCATAAAGATTGGCTATCGTAGTCTTTCTTGAAATTTTATGATCATGAAAAAACCACCCAATTTTTTTATCGAGGACTTGGTCACCTGAGGTTACTCTAATATGGACTACACCTCTTCACTTGAGACATTCCCTTACCTTCTACCATGAACTATCCATCATTTAGTCCAACCATGCCTAACAACACTTCCAACTTGCACTTGGACTTAGATTATTATCGGTGTCATCTTACCTAGCCATCAACTACTAAAAAAGAGACCAAACCAAAAACATAATATATTTGTTAGGTGCCTAAACCAAGTATCCTACAAGTCTTTATTAAGTAAACAAGTCATAATAGGCCACCTAGGAAATGAAAAGAACCTTATATACAAAGGGACTATGGTCTTGGACCTTCTATCTTAAATACAACGACTAGAACTTATTGGGCGCTTCATTCCAAAATATCATAATTTGCTTGTTGTTTTCTCAATATCTACTGAATATTGTTGTTGTAACATGTTTTTTCACTTGGGATCTCTACCTCTGCTCCTTTTATTATTGTATATATCTTTACATGCTTCTTTAGTTCTTTGGATAGAATAATTCTTGGTCTCTTCCTTTCTTGAATGATTGGATGGAATCTAGCTCTTATGGATTCAAATTATATAAATAATGCCTCACACCTTAACCTCTTAAGTGGCCCCTGTGGAAATTGAACCCAAGAGATAGAACAATAACACTCACAAAATTGCTAATCAAACATGCAAAATTCACACCAAAAGAGACTAAAATTGGAGCAAAACACTAATTTGTATTGAGTAAGTGTACAATATCCAACCTTATGAATTAATAGGCTATTGTAATATATAATTACATGAGATGTTCGAATGCATAATGATGCCATTCGAAATAGTAAAAATGAAGGCTTACCAAATCTAGTCAAATCCCCCATAGGTGCATAAAGCAATTTCCAAATCTATGGAGATGCTCAAGAATTTGCTAAGTCAAGTGGGAAAGCTAAATAGGGATGGAAATCCAAATCATACATGCTTTTATTTGGATACAAGGAGGGAGGATGATGCAGGAAAAAAACAAGGCAGTTACACCTAGACTAGCTTTTCCTTTTGCCTTAAATCAACTATAAAGCAAGGTAGATTTTCAGAAAAAGAAGATATGCACTTTAGAGAATTTGGAAAAAAATAGACATGCTAAAATTGGTTTCCAAGATGTTTCCCAAGTGCTTCATGACTCAGTTTTAGCATGTGTTGACTTCTAGGTCATGAAGAAGGAAACTAGCATAGAATGGAATCTAGAAATCTAGGTAATAAGACAAAAATGATTAAATTAATGTCTAATGTAGGTAACTATGTGTTATAGCGGATTTCACCACTCTAGGTGAATCACACTTTGTATGGCCTTCCCCTCTCCCACTGCAGACTCTTTAGACCCCATGGACCATATTTTATCCTTTGATGTTACCTTGATCATCCCTAAAAAACTATATAAAAGATGATATACGTGGATTTTTCCCCGATAGCCGTGTACATACGCGGGTTTGACCCCTATTACCACATACATCGGGATGTGTGCATATTCCAAATCATTTTGGAGTTTTCCTTGACATGGATCCGACTCATTTGACTCTTGGCCTTCCATATACCTTGAGATCGCTCAGATTCGACCCTTCATTATCCCTTGTGAAGCTATATAAGGAACCCCTTGGTACATTGAAGGCATATAGAGAGATTAAGAGAAACGAAACTATAGTCCATTGTTGCCAGAATTATACTTGAGTCTGCATCCCTTTGTCCCTTTGGAGCACTTTTCTGTTCTTCCCAAGCTTTCCTTTTGCTAGTGAGCTTGCTATCAAGAGATGGAGGATTGAAGTGGTGGAGGCCCAAGTGGGTGATTCAGTTTCTCCGGTTCGCAGACGTGCCGTCAGAGGTTGTATCTTTCTTGTAATCTCTGATTTATATTAATAATAACTACCTTTCCTTGTCCAATGATGTGTATTTGATTGAATATTGTATCCATTGGAATATGTCAAATGCTTTTACATTATTGATTATATATGCTAGAATAGATCTAACACCATGATATATAGTATGCTTGTATTGTTTACTTGTTGTTGAGGAAGTATTATATCAATTCAAGATGAAGATTGGAAATATCAACGGGGATCTACTTCAACCGTCCGGAATAAGGTACGAGGTCTGATCCTTTAGTGTTAGACATTTTATTTCTATTGCATATTGGGAAAGATTGATTTCTGGAGTCATAGCTATCTGTTGTGGTACCCCAAGCCATAGGAATTTCTCTCCGTAACAGAATTGGCGACTCCGCTGGGGATGTTCCTTGTTTTTCTTTGGGGTTTTACGGGCACAATGGGCTTGATATTATTGACTTGCTCTCTATTTCTCGTTGTTTTTGTGTTGCATTGTATAGTATGTTCATCCATTGACACTCCACTTTATTGGTTTGAACCTTGGCCTGCTTTTTACCACTGCCTTCTTTGTATACACAGGTTTTTGGTCAAAATTCACGATACACGTGGATTTTTGGCCAAAATTCACGTATACACGCAGGTTTTTGGCCAAAATCCACGTATACACTCAAGTTTTTGGCCAAAAGTCACGTACATACACAGTTGTTCTTTATACAGTTGCGTACATCCTCCCTTTTGGTGAGTTTGATGTTGTGGGAAGTTGCTAGGTGGGTTATAAGTATGGTTGGGTCTTCCTTGGGTCTGAGGTTGTTTGTTGGATGCTTCTTTTGTGACCAGAGACCGCTCCTTCATTGATTTTTCTTTGAAATTAGTTTTAGTAATTTTTTCTTTTTGTTTTGCCATTAGTGCATTACTCTTTTTGTCTTGGTGTCTTGCTCGGCTTGTATTTTATACTTGCTGCAGAGACTGAGAGTTTTAGATGACTTTTATTGCATTTGTCATTCTTTAATATTAAAAATACAAAGTAGTTGCACTCTTAGTTACATCTTAGATATGGATTTGAGGAGGTACTTGCATTGGATTGCATGGATGAGAGTTTTTTTTAGAATTTCATATAGGAAGGATTGCATTGACATTCGGAAAGGAATATATATCTATGCATCTCATGTAGTGGCATACCCTATTTTTCATTTGACAAAGATTGCACTTAGCATTGTTTGTTATGGTGTGCACTTTTATTTCACTGCTGAGTCTTCATATCACTAGTTGCACCGCCATTTCCCTTTGAGTAATTACAACCAACTAAAATCAACGCTAATTAAAATGAATTACACTCTTTTCTTTTCTAGGGTGCACCAAAAAGCTTAGGTTTTAGGATCTTGGAATAGTTCATTGTAAGTCAATTCTCCAAGATCACTAAACAACAACATCTAGGTGTCTGTCCAGGGAGTGTATGAAATCCTTGATATAACCATCGTTCTCAGGATCCTCCTCTCAAATGGGAGTTAAGCACAAGGCAGTGTGAGCGGTTATTGATTGGGATGACCCCTAGTCATAACTGAGTAGCACCGGAGATATTTCCAGGATTGTATTCATATCTGGGTGCTCTTTCGAGAGTTTCGGGCTTTGCTACCCTGCCCATACGATCAATCCCGCCTGTGACTTTCCTCCTGAGCTTTGATTATATTGAGGTGACCTTAGTGACCTTACCTAGGATATCGAGGGGGTACTTGTAGAGGTTATTCTACAGGTGTCCCGGCTAGGTAGAGGTCGGACAACACAGTCGCTATATGAGTTGAAGCTGAGGGCCACTATAATTGGTTACGTACCTCCACTTGTAGTGTATGGGAGTTTCAATCCTCTCCTAGGCGAGACATACCTGCTGCATTCAGGAGCTCACATATCCTCCCCTTGGTTTGCTTGTATTTTGGATGTAGATTTTCTTAGGAGTGTGCTCTTTGTGCACTAGTTGGCCTTTGGGATCATGGTTATTTGAGTATATTTATGCTCTCTTGAGTTTAGGTCCTTTTAATTTTGGCATGCCTGGTATCCTATCACCCGTCTTTGTCCTAGTACGGACCCTGGTGTCAGACTTGGGGGCATCACAGCCCCTTACCGTGTTCATATATTTGGGAATGGTCATATTCCATCCTCTACTCCATTTGTGGAGGATTTTTATTCCCTTCGCTCGGTCTTTACACCAGTGGTCACCCTCATGGGGTGGTAGTGGATGCATGAACGTTGGGTCTACACCTTACTTTCCTTTTTATGTCCCATCGTTCACCACATTGTTTCCTTTGGGTGCATTTGTCATGATCATTCCTCCCTATATCCTACAGTTTGGATTTTTATTGACTATCTTGGGTTGTTTTGGACTAATATGGTTGTCATGTAGGGTCCCCCTTTTTTGTACACTCTCTCCAAGGTTTCGACCTGTTTGTGCCTATCATAGGTATTATGTCTGAACTAGCATATAGGTTAGGATATCACATCCGCTTGCACTTATGCATTGCCTTATGACCGTTCCATCTTAACCTTAGGTACGAACCCATTCCATGGTATCACGGAACCTTCATGCTACTGTTCGAAGTGGTACTATGTGAATGGTAGAGCTTTCCTTTACATGGGTGCCCTAGTTAGCTCCCCTTTGCATTTGGTACCCATGCTGTGAGTCCTCTCTTAGGTCCAAGAGTCCGTTGTATAGTATTGCCCTGACATTTCGCAAGAGCCTCATACTCCTCTTGATCTTATGCTGGCCTTTTTCCCTCTGGACTCCCCTTATGTCAAGTTGTGAATGCATTATCATGAGCTTTGCCTACCTTATTGAGATTTAGGCTGGCTCCCCTAACATTGCGTTTCAGACATATAGCCCGAGCTTGTCTCATGTCTAGCCATGTAGAGCCATTTTTATATCCTTTGCAGCTTGATTCCCTTTTAAGCGGGAGGGGATTTTCCCCCGAGTGTTGATATCCTACACATGTATCCTTGCATTGAGCATAGGTATGTTCCACTGCTTGAAACTAGTTTGTTTTCCCTTGTGACACTCGTCTCCTCCTAGTTTGTAACTATAAAGCTAGTTTATTCTTTTTTCAAGCTTTTCAAATAATTGAAAAAGTCCAAAAAAAATCAACAAACCAAAAAGCTGGACAAGGAAAGATGTTATCTTTTGGTAGCTATCGAGTCGTGTCTCCTTTGAACAGAGCACTGTATATCACATCCATTGGTTGGGTTATAGTTTGAATTAGGAGCTGTACTCGTTTATCTGAGTTTATCTCCACCGACCGGTTAACCTTCCAGTCCCTATGGAGCCTCTGTTTATGCCTCCTGTGTCATAGAGATGTCCCAGTTTGTACATCGAGTCTATGCTACCTTCATTCAGTCACCATATGCCGTTATGCTCTTGTTCGAAGGAAGTTGAAACCTGTGTCGGCCATTCCTCAGTTATCTTGACTTTGCATGTCGGCCATTCCTGGTACAATTACTGGTTCGTGCACTTTATGATCGCGTCCTTCCACATTAGACAGCTTTGCTGAGTACCTCGTGTTGGATGATGGGGGATGCCTTAATGCCCTCCTTCCAGTGGATTTCATCCCATCAACTTCAGATCATTTATTCTGGGATTGGAATCTAGAGTCCTTTTGAGTGCCTTGAGACTTGCAGTCATCAGTGGCAGGTTCTCTCGCCATCGACAGTTTCTTGGGAATACATCAATGTCCCCTGATCGATGGACTCTCTCAAGTGTTCGACCTCAACACATCTATTCACACTTGTTAGTTTGCAATCTAGTACCTTGATTCCCATTATCATTATCGGTGGGTAACCTCGTGTCTGTTAATGGTATACATCAATGAACGATAATCAGACGATGGACTACTATGTTCGATATCAACACCTCTATTCGCATAGTAGGACATGTACTCGTAGTAGTTTGTGTAAAATACCTTCCATACTGGTGGCATCTCTTATATGCTACCTCCTTGATCGTACCAGTGTTCATGAGATTTCAGCTCTCGTGACTTGATTCCAGTGTATGTCAGACATTTCCAGCCACTATGGAGATCTTGATCTATTGTATATCTTCAGCCATTTTGGATATCATGGTCCTTTGTATATCTTCATCATGGAGATTCTGATCTATGTATATTGTACGTGGCGATGACCACATATGTGATATCATGTATTATGCCTATTCATGGCCATTGTACTCTTATGTATCCGGGACCGCTATATGTACTTGCAGTTGTATGCAGAGTTGTATCATTGTACTATGTTGATTGGGTGGCTGGTCTTCCATTTGCGATCCTTCATCACTCCACTTATGGGATGGACTTATAATGTATTCCGGCCATTGTATGACCCCTCTGACCTCACACATTAGGGGGAATCTGTTATAGCGGATTTCACCACTCTGGGTGAATCACACTTTGTATGGCCTTCCCCTATCCCGCTGTAGACTCTTTAGACCCCATGGACCATATTTTATCCTTTGATGTTACCTTGACCATCCCTAAAAAACTATATAAAAGATGATATACGCGGCTTTTTCCCTGATAACCGTGTACATACGCAGGTTTGACCCCTATAACCGCATACATCGGGATGTGTGCATAGTCCAAATCATTTTGGAGTTTTCCTTGACATGGATCCAATTCATTTGACTCCTGGCCTTCCATATGCCTTGAGATCGCTCCAATTCGACCCTTCATTATCCCTTGTGAAGCTATATAAGGAACCCCTTGGTACATTGAAGGCATATAGAGAGATTAAGAGCAACGAAACTATAGTCCATTGTTGCCAGAATTATACTTGAGTCTGCATCCCTTTGTCCCTTTGGATCACTTTTGTGTTCTTCCCAAGCTTGCCTTTTTCTAGTGAGCTTGCTATCGAGAGATGGAGGATTGAAGTGGTGGAGGCCCAAGTGGGGGATTCAGTTTCTCCGGTTCGCAGACGTGCCATCAGAGGTTGTATCTATCTTGTAATCTCTGATTTATATTAATAAGAACTATCTTTCCTTGTCCAATGATGTGTATTTGATTGAATATTGTATCCATTGAAATATGTCAAATGCTTTTACATTATTGATTATATATGCTAGAATAGATCTAACACCATGATATATAGTATGGTTATATTGTTTACTTGTTGTTGAGGAAGTATTATATCAATTCAAGCTGAAGATTGGAAAGCTCAACAGGGATCTACTTCAACCATCCGGAATAAGGAAATTATTTGTATTTTTCAATATAAAAGAATGAAAAATGCAATAAAAGTCATCTAAAACTCTCAGTCTCTACAGCAAGTATAAAAGACAAGCCCAGCAAGACACCAAGATAAAAAGAGTAATGCACTAATGGCAAAACAAAAAGGAAAAATGACTAAAACTACTTTCAAAGAAAAATCAATGAAAGAGCGGTCTCTGGTCACAAAAGAAGCATCCAAGAAACAACCTCAGACCCAAGGAAGACCCAACCACACTCACAACCCAAAGGATCAGACCTCGTACCTTATTCCGGATGGTTGAAGTAGATCCCTGTTGAGCTTTCCAATCTTCAGCTTGAATTGATATAATACTTCCTCAACAACAAGTAAACAATATAAGCATACTATATATCATGGTGTTAGATCTATTCTAGCATATATAATCAATAATGTAAAAGCATTTGACATATTTTAATGTATACAATATTCAATCGAATACACATCATTGGACAAGGAAAGATAGTTCTTACTAATATAAATCAGAGATTACAAGATAGATACAACCTCTGACAGCACGTCTGCGAACCGGAGAAACTGAATCCCCCACTTGGGCCTCCACCACTTCAATCCTCCATCTCTCGATAGCAATCTCACTAGCAAAAGGCAAGCTTGGGAAGAACACAAAATTTCTCCAAAGGGACAAAAGGATGTAGACTCAAGTATAATTCTGGCAACAATGGGCTATAGTTCCGTTGCTCTTAATCTCTCTATATGCCTTCAATGTACCAAGGGGTTCCTTATATAGCTTCACAATGGATAATGAAGGGTCGAATCCTAGTGATCTCAAATCATATGGAAGGCCAGGAGTCAAATGAGTCAGATCCATGTCAAGGAAAACTTCAAAATGATTTGGACTATGCACACATCCCGATGTATGTGGTTATAGGGGTCAAACTCGCGTATGTACGCGGTTATCAGGGAAAAATCCACGTATATCATCTTTTATATAGTTTTTTAGGGATGATTAAGGTAACATCAAAGGATAAAATATGGTCCATGGGGTCTAAAGAGTCTGCAGTGGGATAGGGGAAGGCCATAGAAAGTGTGATTCACCTAGAGTGGTGAAATCCGCTATAACACTATGGGTTGATTATTCTAACACCCCCTCTTAAGCCTGAATTTATGAGAAAATATCAGAAAACTATAGGGCCTAGAAACAAGCCTTAGCCACCCTTTACATACTGCTTGTCCATACAACCAATGAAAGAGGCAAACACCCAGTGGAAAAATCCTGCCTTAAACATGGACAGGAAAAACAAAATTTGGAAATATTGTCATCAATCATGCTTCACAACATGATCATAAATCCCCAGTAGTGATTTGAGATTGCTGAAGGGCTTCTCACAAAAAAACTTTGGTGAAGATATCTGCTACTTGTTCTGAAGATGCACAAAAGAGTAGAACAATGGCCATCATGCACAAGATGTCTGATGTAGTGCATATGGATCTCAATGTGCTTGGTTCACTGTTTCTAAACTAGATCATTGCATATTCAAATGTTTCTCTGATTATCATAGTAGATAATAGTTGAAAGATCTAATTCGAAGCCACATTCTCTAAGTATCCCCTGCAACCACAAACATTGAGTTGCTGCATTTACAACTCCTTTATACTCTGCTTCTGTAGATGAGAGTGCTATGGAACTTTGCTTCTTGCTTGACCAGCTGATTGGTCCTTATATAAGAATGAACACATATCCTAATGTAGACTTTTGATTTTTCTTGTCACCTGCCCAATCACTGTCAGTGAATCCAATCAAATCAATATCATTTTTTTCTTTGTAGAAGATCCCATGAGTTCTTGTTCCTTGAACAAAGTTTAGGATCCTCTTGGTTGCTCTCCAGTGGATGTCATGAGGCTGATCTATGTATCTCAAAGCCACACTAACTGCATAATATAAATCAGGTCAAGTGTGTGTAAGATAAAGAAAACACCCAATCAACTGCCTATATAGTGTATTATTTACCATAGGAGAAGAGCCTGCTTATTCAAGCTTAACTCTTGAAAGGAAGGGAGTCTTGCTTCAATTGGAATATTTCATGTTGAACTTGATGAGAAAATATGAAGCATACTTGGACTGATGTACTTTTATTCCATGTTGGGATTGAGCAATTTTGAGACCCAAGAATTGGCTCAACAATCCCAAATCTGTCATAGAAAATGCATGGTTCCTTGCATCCTTCAAAAAGGAAATCTCTTTCTTTGAACTTACTGTAATCAATAGGTAATCCACATACAAGACAATAATCATCAAAGAACCATTAATCATCTTCAAATAGACATTAGGATCATACTTGCATCGAACAAAACCTAGTGACAATAGAAATCCATCAATCTTGGCATACCAAGCCCTGGGGACTTGCTTGAGCCCATACAATGATTTCTTTAAACTGAACACTAAACATGGATTAGAAACAAACCATTTATGTTTTTGCATGTAAATCTCCTCATTGAGATATCCATTTAGGAAATCACACTTGACATCCATGTGATGTACTTCCCACTGCTTCGAAGCTGCAATGGCTACAACTAGCCTTATAGAGTCCATCTTTGCCATTGGTGAAAATGTTTCATTGTAGTAAATACCATTTACTTGTGAGTATCCCTTGGCTACCAATATTTCCTTATATTGCAAAGGTATACCATCAGCAGAAAACTTGGTCTTGAAAACCCACTTACATTGAACTAGATTCCTCCATGGGGGAAGATCAACCAATTCTCAAGTGTTGTTCCTCTGGAGTGAGCTGAATTCTTCTTTCATGGATGTTTTACATATTGGATCGTGTGCTGCATATTCATATGTATGTGGATCTGATTCAACCATCAGATAGCACTTCTCATCAAATAGAGGATCTTTCACACAAAGAGCACTCTCAAATTGAGATCTAGTCCTCCTAGTGTCATTAGGATTTCCAGCTAGTTCCCCAGTTGCATGAATGGTATTTTCTGCACATTTTTCTATTGTATTAATTTTAGGATCTGAAGTCAAATCATCATTATCAAACATATAATAATCGTCAAACTCATTAGTCTCTTCACTTAAAATCAATGGTTCTATTAATGAAGAGGACTCTCCAACTTCAACTACTGCTAAAGGCTCTTCTTAGGACATAACACTTATTTCAATGAAATATTTGTTAGTGATAAAGTTGATCAGCTTGTACCCTTTTGAATATTTTGAATACCCAAGAAATAGGCGCTCTTGGCTTTGGGTTTGAAAAGCCTTCCTCTTTTCAGTTGGAATTATAGCCTAATCCTTTGAACCAAAAATCCTGAAATGGGTCACATCTGGCTTGTGATAACTTCAATATTTTAAAGGAGTCATACCATCAAGATATTTATGAGGAACCCTATTCTAAATGTAGGATGCATATTTTATAGCCTCAGCCAAAAAATTCGGTGGCAAAGTCTTAGCCTCCATCATGCAGGTTGCCATCTCCTTCAGTGATCTGTTCTTTCTCTTAGCAACACCATTTTGTTGTGGTGTGTAAGGGATCAAATGTTGCATATGAATACCTGTATCTTTGCAATATTGAATGAAATCAAAATTGACATACTCACCACCATTGTCAGATCTAAGGATCTTGAGTTTCCTCCCAGACTGGTTTTCAGCTAAGGCTCTAAAGACTTTGAAGAGGTCAAAAACTTCAGACTTATGCTTTAGGAAGTGAACCCAACAATACCTGGAAAAGTCATTTATGAACTTGTGAGTGCATATTTGGATTGAATCATGGACATATGAGGGAATGTACCATCAATGCCACCGTGGATCAACTCAAGAGATGCAGAGGTTATCTCATGACTAACTTTCTCATGCGTGTGCTCTGGGTGTTTTCCTAGGATACAACTTTGACAGACTCCCTTATAAAACTTGATCTTTGGTAACCCTATGACCATATCTTTTTCACTCAAATTAGAAAGATACTTGTAGTTAATATGGCCAAATATTTAATTCCAAATCATTCTTTCTTCATTAGCATGAATCAGAAGAGTAGAGGGGTTTGAGTAGGGTAGAAAATGGGAAAACTTGTATACCTTCGAAGTGTGATCAGCAACACCCTTTTTTATGACTTTACCATTTGAAATATTAGTGATTTCAACATCATCAGGGGAGAATATGACCTTATTTGGAGATCTAGTATGAGTCATCTGATACACTGACAAGAGATTAGAGGCAAGGCCTGGAACATACAACACATTATTGAAACTACCATGGTCAAGAAAAATCCTACGCTTCCCAAACTGTCAGTGAGAGAGTCATCTCTGAAAACTATTGGTGGACCTTTCAACATGTCAAGAGAGGATAATTTCTCCTTTTTTGAAACCATATGTCTAGAAGCTCCAGAATCTATGATGAAACTAGGTGAGCTTGATGTGCCAGCAACCAAGGCATGTACTCTCTCTTTGTCTTCTGAATTTGATCCTCCTTTCTTATTCTTTGAGAAATCAAGAATGAAGATGTTATTCTTCTCTAGGAGCTAGGTCGACATGTCAATTTTCTTCTTCATACAAGAGCTCTCAAGATGAAATCGCTTACTGCAGTATGAGAACTTGCTCATTTCTCCCTTATTCTTCTTCTTCTGGGAGTTCTTCTTGGAGCTTTGAGGCTCCTCTTGAGACTTTGACTTGTCTCTCTTTTTCTTAGGTGGATTTTTAGCTATTTTCTTGATTTTTGAATCCACCCTTGAATCTCCAGCAACCAAATCTTGGTCTTTAGAAGGTTTGATGGTGCCCATCATCACCAACTTATCTTTCTCCTGTGTGAGGGATTCCATGAACTCTGCAAGATTAGGAATATTAAAGGATCATGCTGTCAATGTGGTGGCATGGAAGGTCAAAACAAACAATGAATAGTCAGGACCAAGCTTAGAGAGTATTTCCAAGACTACTTGTTCTTCCTTCTTTTCGATCCCACATTGTTTTAGCTTCAAAACAAGGTCCTTAAACTTGGAAAAGTAGAGTTGCAATGATTCGAAGCTGTTGGGACTTAAGGAGATCAACTCATTCTAGATTTGATGTCCTCTCATCTCATATATCTTTCCAAAAATCTCTTCAATCTTATCCCACACGTCATTAGGTGATGTCAATCCATCAAGATGGAAGAGGAGGTCTCTTAAAATGCTTAGACAAAAAATACCATAGGCCTCATCCCTCCTGTTGTGCCATTTAATTTTCTCTGCAACTGCATTGGGCTCTGCCTCAGTTTCCATAGTCACTTTGTAGAGACCGTTTTCTCTCAACAATATCTCCATATCATATTTCCACTCAAAGAAAGTGAATGGAGTCAAGATGATCTTATGAGATTGGTCCATAGCTAAGTAGTTGTGCCCTCCATTCAGTGGAATGCGCTCCCAGTCAATGATGTCAAACCTACAATAAAAATTTGGAAGGAGAGAAATCGATCTACAAAGGATGTGATACCATGTGGAAATTGAACCCAATAGATAGAACAATAACACTCACAAAATTGCTAATAAAACATGCAAAATTCACACCAAAGGAGACTGAAATTGGAGCAAAACACTAATCTATATTGAATAAGTTTACAATAGCTAGCCTTGTGAAGTAATAGGCTGCTATAATATATAATTACATGATAGGTTCGAATGCATAAGGATTCCATTCGAGATAGTCAAAAAGTAGGCTTACCAAATCTAGTCAAATCCCCCATAAATGCATAAAGTAGTTTCCAAATCTATGAATATGATCACGAATTTGCTAAGTCAAGTGGGAAAGCTAAAGAGGGATGGAAAGACAACTCACACATACTTTTATTTGGATAAAAGGAGGGAGGATGATGTGGGAAAAAATAAGGCAGTTACACCTAGACTAACTTTTCCTTTTGCCTTAAATCAGCTATAAAGCAAGGCAAATTTTAAGAAAAAGCATATATGCACTTTAGAGAATCTGGAAAAAAATAGACATGCTAAAATTGGTTTCCAGGATGTTTCTCAAGTGCTCCATGACTTAGTTTTAGCATGTGTTGACTTCTAGGACATGAAGAAGGAAACTAGCATAGAATGGAATATAGGAATCTAGGTAATAAGACAAAAATGATTAAATTAATGTCTAATGTAGGTAACTATGGGTTGATTATTCTAACAACCCCTAAACGTTTTGTTGGTCAACACTTTTTTTGAAGGATTTTTTTTTGGAAAGCCCTAAGAAAATTGCATTATTTCCTAATGGTAGGCCTCAAGGAAAACCTTCCAACCCAATATCCAACACTTGGACACTTCGCTCGACAACCCCCTTGGGTGCACACATGTCGAGTGCCTTAATCTACGAACTATTTTTTTTTATTCATTGACAATATCCTAAGGTCCTTTGCGCTAGTGGATAAATCTACTCAAGTGGACTCAAGCTAGATCTCCCTAGTTTAAGTGGATCTAGGACAAATGAAGTACAAAATACAACCTACTTTCCTAGATAAAACAAGATACAGGATGAAGAGATGAGTACCCTTCCTTAGATCTATAAGTCTTCTCCTCTTTTTTGCTCCAGGCTCCAAGCCTTCAAATATCCAGCTAC
Source organism: Pseudotsuga menziesii (assembly GCA_001517045.1). Lineage (NCBI taxonomy): Eukaryota > Viridiplantae > Streptophyta > Pinopsida > Pinales > Pinaceae > Pseudotsuga > Pseudotsuga menziesii. Next base: position 919,502 of record LPNX010463499.1, on the reverse strand, counting down.
AAAACCTTACCAAAGAGACAGAACAAACAAAGGGTGAAAGGATACATAGATATAAGATGATATAAGCTAATAGTTAAGGAAGAAAGATCTAAACATCATTACCACAATAACAATTTTGGAAAGATTTTTGTATTAATGTAATCAAGGAACATGCATATCATTACATAAAGAAGGAATGTCACAACCTAGCCTTAACTCTACAACCATCCATCCAACAATCCAAGCCAAGCCTTGAAAGCAAGATAGTAAGCCTCCCAAAGGATGATAGGGATCATGTAGAAATTCCACCAACATAAGAGTACCAAAGTCCTTCCTCTATTCTAAATGGAGAGAGGGTTCAATTTATAAGTCTAAAGGGATAGAGGAGGTTGACTATTAATAAGAGAGAAGGCATCCTCCCATTAGGTTAGGGAACTGAATTCCACCTAACATAGAAGATACGGATGATCCTCCACCTCATACACCTTTGATAAGGGCGTCGAATCTTCGATGTTTTCCCTCTAAACATCCCTGGTGCACCATGTTGTAGGATATAGAGAACCAGAGAGGAAATGGTGCACCTTTCAAGAGGGGAAAGTGTGCTAGTGGCACTCCTTGTATGAAGGGAAAGAGTGCCATCAAGGGGCACTCTTTCCCCATCAGGAGGTATTTGTACCTCTTTTTGTTTTTATGATTTCAAAGAGGATAACAAACACTTTTTATAGCTCATCAAGCCATGAGTCCATTCTCGTATGTTTTATGAACCTGAGAAATGATGGGTTCATTCCTATAAAGGTTCCTTCATCATTTTATTTTATGAGTATGACAAAAGTTAATTACTTTTTGTTTCATGTTTAGAGAGTCTGAAATGACTAAGAAGACTCTAGGGTGGAATTTTTTGTAAATTTAGTCCATGATGCCCGGAAAAGTATAAACTAATACCAACGAGAACTCTTCTAGTCATGATTGGATGGAGTATACCTCTTTCGTAAGTAGTGCCCCACGGTCTGAAAAGGGGTAAATTATCACCAAGAAGATGACTCTTTAGATCCTTCTACGAGTGTGAAGAAGAAAATTTCACTCGACAATATTTTCAAATTTTAAGATTCCAATAAGGGCTTAAAGAGGACTATATTAGGGTTCTTTTTTCATAATCCAATTTGAACGAGTCTAAAAAACAGTAAAAGTACACTCAATACCTCTTCGATAAGTTTTTAATGAGTACCCAGAAGGTATAAAAGGCACTCGAAACCTTTTTCATGTTTGAATACAGAGCATGAAAAAGAGATACAACAAGCTCAAACCACTTTTCATTTTTTAACAAGAGCACGAAAAATGAAAAGTAATCTCAACACCATATTACTGTTTTTAACGAGCTCAAAGATTGATTGAAAGAATGCTCAGAACAAATCCCATTAGCGAGTGATTTCCAAACATGATGTCCAGTGGTTGGTACTTGTTCCCCAATATAACTGTCAAGTAACTTAACTCCAATTAAAGGAGGTATGGTACGTGTCCCCAAATATTCATTTCGTTTGTTGGCTCTTTTCTAACTAAATTCCATGTTATTTCTAGGAAGAGGTTCACCATAAGCTGAGGATGAAAAAGGAACAAGTGTTACTAGTAGAGGAAGAGAAGGTTAAAATATTGATTCTTTACACAATGGAAGAATCATTTTCAATTTTTAACGGGCTTGACACATAAAGGGAACTTTTCTCCAGGTCGGTTTTATTTTTTTTAACGAGCTTGAAACCAAGAATAAACACTGCTCTAGGTGACCCATTTCATTTTTACACAAGATTGAAACAAAAAATAACTATGTTTGCGGGGACCTGTTTCATTTTTACACAAGCTTGAAATGGAAAGATAACTATTCTTGAGGTCATCTATTTCATTTTTTAACAAGCTTGACACAAAATGGTAACTATGCTTACTAGGAAGTTCTAAGCCAACAAGATCTCCAGATCTTGGAGAGTTTACCCGTAATAGGATACATGCCCCCAAAGCTTCCTCATGAGGAGAAGAAGCTATGGTTTTCAAACAGTTGAACTTCGTAGCAATGTTCAAAGGCAAGAGACACGACAGGTGAAGGGGAAGGAACCACAAGAACATGTAGAACATTCATGGAAGTCTGATTACTAGGAGTCATGCAATGATCATGTTTAACTAAGGAAAGATGATCAATGGTCACAATCTTCCCATAATTGTGAAAATACATCACTCGAAAGAGTGTGGAAAATATAGATTTCATGCTGTAAATGTAATCACGCCCAAGGAGCAGATTAAAACATAAGGGACCTTGTACTACCATAACATCGATGTAGACAGTTTTCCCTCCTAAAGTGATATGAAAATGAGGAAGGATCCCTAAAGGTACAATGGGTATTCTATTAAAATCTAGTATCTGATCGATGGCTAGCACACACAGAGGAGAACCTATGGCTTTCCAAGTAGTAGAGGATAGAATGCTAAGACAAGACCCTTCATTAACTATAGTGTTGAGTATGCTCTTGGAAGTAATTCACACAAATATTATGGAAAGGAACACTGGAATGAAGATGATATTCTATTATATTAGTCAATTCAAAGGAAATAAATTCATTACTTGGTGAGGGTTTGTCAAAAATAAAAAAAATCCTCTTGCGTAGAACAATCGAAACTAACTACGAAAGATTCAGTAGATTTGAGTTCATTCTCAACGAGAAGAGAGGAAGAATATGAAGACTATGTTGAAAAGTCTACTTCAATCTCAACATTCTCAGACAAAGTTGTGGGATTGGAGGGAGATGACATCGAATTGATCACTTTAAGTTTACTCTCCAAAGGAAGAATGGGACGAACTATTTGTTCTTCACTTTCTAAATAAAGAGTGGGATCAACAGAGGATGGAACTAGATTGACCACTCGGTAAACCAATGTGATTTCAAGGGAAAAATTATGATAACCGCCTGGAATCCATTGCTGAGGAACAATAATATCTTCCAACAACTTAGAAGCTTCATCCATGAGAGGAAAAATGTAAGTAAGGTGCATGTCCTTACATAGAAAGCAAGGATATATCACCTTTCCTTTCTGAATCTTAACCACAAAGTCACTGGTTGACATGGTATCATCAGTATTAAGAACATGTACTGATGACACACAATGTTAGGAAGGATAAGACCACACTTCTAAAACTCAGGAGAGACCATGACAATATTTTAGAAAATGGGCACCCTTGCAAAGCTGACAAGGGAACTTAGTTTTACGAGGTGTTCTTATGGACAATTCAACACTCTCAGCATAGCAATCAGTGGCTGACGAGTTTCCAACATGACAATCAGAGGTTGGATCTATGACTTTCTTCTTAGTTTTATTCTTCTTATCCTCCCTTTTCGTATTCTTCTTACCCTCCCATTTACTCACATCATAGTTTTCAATAGGAGAAGATGAAGAAAGGGAAGTTTATTCAACATTCGAGGAATAAGGATAAGGATTAACATGAGATTGATGCTCATGTGGTGAATCACCATGATCCACCACAAAAGGTGCATTTGGTATAACCAGATTAGAAAATAATCACACAGGTAATCCTATAGTTAATCCGAGAAGGATAAAAGTATCCATAAAGGGAGGAAAAACAGCTCCACAAGTGGGAGAAACAAAATACGTACCTTTAAAATGGGTCTCTTAGCTGGTGGTCCCAAGAGAGTCTTCCATAAATAAACTGTCTAAAAGACTCTAAAGTGCCACAAAAATCGAACACCACTCAAGTCTAAAAGAAACAAGAAAACTGTGTTAATAGGACTGGATCAAAAGTCAGGATCCTCATAGGATTATCAAGGCTTCAGAACTCGTTATATACCACAGGGTCCTATAGTAAAAAACGACAAGAAGGATTGGGACTGTACCCTTTCTTGAATACCTTATTACCTGGACAACACATGTGTAGTAATATCCCTGAGTCTTGTTCTCAGTATATCGGGATGCCAATATGACCAAAAGGTTAACTCAGTTGGTCACAAGAATCCTAAGTGGGTTTCCCAACATACACTAGGTATGGGGGAGCTCAACTTCCTAGTGGTGTTGTCTAATGCACAACCACTCGACAAGAAACTTCTTATATATTACTGAGTATGTGAAGTAATTTTCTATATACCCAAAGGTACATGAAAATCCATTCAATATACCAGTTGGTATGTGGAATAACTACAAGCCCTCAAGATGTAGTGCAAGAAAACAACAAAAACTTCCACGTTTAAAGATGCTGGAACACGTCTCTGAGTTACACACAATTACTAAATAAATTTAATCATAAGCTAGCGTTAATTTTATCTTATGCAATTAAGTGGATGTAGGAGGTCTAGATAAAAATCGTAAAAAGAATGAAAACCCTAGCTACATGATGATGCACATTTCTCTTTCGATCAAAGTCACCTAAGGTAGGGAAATACCTTTCTTTTCAAACCAACATGAACATGAGTAGCAAAGAAAAGAAGAATCCCTTCCTAGAGTGCAATAATTCTAACTTTCTGCTATAATAGTCCAAAATGCACAATGAAATGAAATATGTGACAAATCTTAACAATGTATGAAACAAAGGAGTGAATCACTTCGATTTTTAAATGCATCTATCAAAATGAAACTTGAGATATAAACCTTTTTTCGGATCTATGAACATAATATGAGAGAAGACCTACAACACTCCAATCATTCAATGAACCAAAAGGGAAATGACAAGCAGCAAAACACTCAAGAATGCTCCAAATCTACTAAAATGAAACTAAAACTCAATGATTAAGGGTGGAGGAATGGTTTGGAGATCGGATCTAACAATCTGAACAGATCTGAAAAGATCTATTAATGTGATTGCGAATGGAAAGAATAGACCAAGGGGTGGGGGATTGAAATTTTCCTCCACAACCAAGTCACTCACTTCACTAGTAAAACATCCCAAAATAAAAAAAATACACTCCAAAAAGAGGTAATGATGGAACTAGGGGTTCTATGACCATCATATGCAACCTATAAACCAAAATATATCAAAGCATAACCCAAAAATTAAGGAAAATTGAGCTGATATCCGAGTTTTGAAGGGCTAGCACACCTTCCTACACTACACCAAAGTGATAGAGAGGGGTTGGAACACTTAATACACTAGGAAAGAGTTCCAGTGTTGCAATTACTCCCAAGGGAAAGGGTGCCAACACTACAATGGCTCTCTGTATACACTACTTAGGTGCACGAGAGAGCCAGAGAGGCTAGATCTCCTAAGGAAGAAAGGACAGAGGTCCAATACTAAACCCAAAAAGAGTCAAGGAGGTCCCAAAAAATTTTCTATGACAAAATATAAAGGAGGGAGGGCCCCAAAAGTCTATAAAAAGGATTGATGAAGAGACATGAAATCAAATACAAAGGAAATCAAATATATGTTTTCCCTAGTATGGTCATCAAATTTGTTAGCAGATAAATATACTCAAGCGGAGTCAAGCTAGATCTCCCTAGTCCAAGAGGATTTAGAAAAAATCAAGTACATAATAAAAACTACCTTCCTAGATCAAACAAGATACATGATTAAGCGATTAGTAACTTTACTCAGATCTATAATTTTTCTCCTCTTTGTTGCCCCGGGCTCTAGGTCTTCAAATCTCCAGCTGCAAAACCTTACCAAAGAGACAGAACAAACAAAGGGTGGAAGCATACATAGATATAAGCTGATCTAAGCTAACAGTTAAGGAATAAATCTCTAAACATCATTAATGCAATAACATTTATGGAAATATTATTGTATTACTATAATCAAGGGAAATGCATAGCATTACATAGATAAGGAATGTCATAACCTATCCTTAACACTGCCACATTCCATCGAACAATCCAAGACAAGTGTCCAAATCAAGATAGTAAGCCTCCCAAAGGATGATATGGATCCCCTATAAATTCCACCAGCATAAGAGTACCATAATCCTTCCTCCCTTCACAATGGAGAGAGGGTTTAATTTATAAGGCTAAAGGGATAGAGGAGGTTGAAGATTAAGAACATAGGTCTAAGTGATCCTCCCATTAGTTTAGGGAACCAAATGGCACCTCACATAGAATATAGGGATGATCCTCCATCTCATCCACCTTTAATAAGGGCCTTGAAGCTTCAATTTTCCCCCTCTAAACACCCCTAGTACACCCTGCTGTAGGCGATAGAGCACCATAGAGGGGTTGGTGCACCTTGCAAGAGGGGAAAGAGCGCCAGCGGTGCTCCTTGCATGAAGGGAAAGAGTTCCAGAAAGGGGATGGTGCACCTTTCCTTAGGAGTAAGAGCACCAGCCTACCTAGAGAGGGTAAATGAATAGAAGAATTGGATTTGAATGCTTGGTAGAATCTTTCAATTAATGGCCAATGATGTAAACTCATGTTGAAAGTGAGGAAACCTTCCATTAGGGCATGTAGGATTTAAGGTACTTGATTTGGTTTCTATTTCTAATTCCTGGATGAGGTGTTGAAGTCAACAAGAATAGGCTCATCGAAGGAGAGGCATAATGAATTCCCCATCATCGACATGGAACACGATCATATATGTTTTAGAGAAAATCGGACAGTAGAGTGAAGTACGAAACTAACTTAGAGATGACCAACATGATAGAAGGTAAATTGAATGTAGATAGTGAATACCAAATTTCTCTTGAACATGGGAATGGAATTACTTGAAAGTACTGACTATGACGAGACTGATACTAATCCTCAAATGCAACTGATGGTGGGAGAAATCCTTGGAAAAATGAAATGAGTAAGAAGACTTAAGGAATCAACATGACTTGTAGACAGACAGATTTCGCAATTATTGCATGCATATGAAAGCGAGTTGCATGTTCAAGAGTAACAATGTACTGTCGTAACAACAATAAAACAAAAAATATTCCTTTAATTTCCCCAGCATGAAGGATGGATGTCTCTTTTCATTTTTACGAGTTCAAAGAGGGTAAAAAACACTTGTAATATCTCATCAAGCGATGAGTCCATTCTCATATTTTTTATGAAATTGAGAAAGGAGGACTTCATTCCTAGAAAGTGTCCTTTATCGTTTGATTTTATGAGTTTGACGAAAGTGAACTCACTTTTCCTTTCATGTTTAGACAGTCTGAAATTACTAAGAAAATTGTAGGGTCGAATTTTTCATAAATTCAGTACCTGGAGCCCGAAAAAGTATAAAATAATACCAAGAAGAACTCTTCCATTCATGTTTGGCTGGAGTATACCTTTCTCATAAGTAGTGCCCCCTAGTCTGAAAAAATGGGTAAATTATCACCAGGAATACAACTCTTTAGGTCCTTTTATGAGCGTGAAATGCACAAGTTCACTTGGCAATATTTTTACATTTTAAGAGTCTGAAAAGAGCTTAAAGAGGACTCTATTAGGGTTATTTTTTCATAATCCAATTTTAACGAGTCTAAAAAAATAGTAAAAGTACACTCGATACCTCTTCAATAATTTTTTAACGACTACGTCGAAGATATAAAAGGCACTCATAACCTTTTTCAAATCCAAAGCATGAAAAAGCAATAAAGTAAGCTCAAACCACTTTTCATGTTTTAACCATAGCATGAAAAAATGAAAAGTAAGCTCAGCACCATCTTACTGTTTTTAATGAGCTCTGATATTGGTTGAAAGAATGCTCATAATGACCACAGAATGACTTCCATTGATGGGTGATTTCCCAACATGATGTCCAGTGGTTGGTACTTGTTCCATAGCATAACTGTCAAGTAACTTAACTCCAATAAAAATAGGTAGGGTACATGTCCCCCAAGCTTCATTTCGCCTACTTGCTCTTTTATAACTTAACTATGCTTGCGGGGACCTGTTTCATTTTAACACAAGCTTTAAATCAAAAGATAACTATGCTTGAGGTCAGCTATTTCATTTTTTAATGAGCTTGAGACAAAATGGGAACTATGCTAAGAGGAATCTACTTCATTTTTAACGATATTGACACAGAATGGGAACTATGCTCACTAGGAAGTTCTAAGCCAACATGATGTCGAGAGGTTGGTGGGTTTTCCCCTAATAGGAGGCATGCCCCCAAAGCTTCCTCATGAGGAGAAGAAGCTATGGTTTTAAAATGACTAAACTTTGTCATGATGTTCAAAGGAAAGAGACACAACATGCAAAGGGGAAGGAACCACAAGAACACACTACTACATATGGCTCAAAATTCCCACGAAAGTTTGCCACGGAAAAGTTAAAATCATTGTTTTCATGGAAAAACAGTTTAAATTTTTTGGAAAAAATTGAAAATGCTCGCGACAATCGTCGCTATATCGATGAATGCCGAATCAATGACATTTTATATTCATGTGAATGAATGCATTGTTAAAAATTCCCATTATGTACAAATCCATGAAATTCACTTCCATTCACTATGCCTCTTTCAATGGTTACTTGCTTCAAAACACAAGTATATTTAACCTTTTCCTCGCTCCTTGTCCCCATGGATTTGAATATTAATTTATATCTCATAGTATAGTTTTGAGACAATTTTAAATTGAAAATTGTCACATAATTGTGAATACCTTTCGATCACATCTCCTCAATATCTACTTCAATTAATATTTATTAAATTTGAGTTTACTTGTATATGACCCATCTTGCTATTTTAAATTTGATATCATATTTGGTTTCAAGAATAATATAGTAATGGAGAATGGACCATAAAATAACTGCTTGTGGATAGGTTTTCCCTAGCTACCACCCTGGTTGAACATCCATAATTTTTTTTTTGCTAACAATAATTTTCTCGTATTTGCACTTAGATTCAACAAAATCCTTATTTTCTATCCCTAGAAATAGACACTTGATTGAATATTTCACAAATGCTTGTAACCGACAATTTTATATTGTATTTGGAGTTGATTTGATATTGTATCACCATCATCGACATTGCCATCATCCTCATTCTCATCATCATCATCATCTCCATCATCACCATCATCACCATCATCACCATCATCGACATTGACATCGTCTTCCTCATCCTCATCATAATCATCGTCATCTTCATCCTCCTCACCATCATGGCTAGCATCATCATCATCGCCATCATCATCACCATCATATATATAATACTTATCTTTTGTAAAACAATTAGGCTAACTTAATAGACAAACTATGTTAGCCTATTTGTCTAATACTTGTCTAATAATTAATACTTATAATTGTAATAAATAAACATTACACTAGTATGTAATTTTAAATAAATAAACATTACAGTTATATAAAATTTTAAATAAATAAACATATTATATATATAATACTTATCTTATAAGAGCTATTTTAAGTACAAATTTCACAGTTGTTATTTTAGTGTTCTTGTATACTTTCATCATTCAATGGCCATCATCATGTCTAATACATTAGATATCCAACATATTGATTTTAATGACACTTAATCTATGGCTTTCCATATGATCTCTATTTAAATATAATGGAACATCACTTGTAGATCATTGATTTGAGAGAAGTTATGATGTAAAAAAATAATATTTCCATCTACAACTAAGAGTTTGACTTGAGTGGGCATGTGGATAAGTGATTTCACTACAAGATTGTCCTCGTTTTATGACAACACTACCAACACAAATCATACCCAAGTATCATGTATACAAATGTTGTACTTGATGGAAATAACACAAGTGTGTTGGTGAGGACATACTTCCTAGAAGATAAGGTTTTGGAGTTTTAAATGTTACAATTCATTTGGAAACAACCATGCATTGATAGAGAATCGATCAATCAAATAAATATAAACTCTAGATGACCAGAATATTAACATTCCTCATATTTATATTTTTTAGATTATTGACCTCTCCTTGGGTTGGGTTTTATCTTATCTTTGCTTGGATTTTCCTTTTCGATAATTTCTTTAGGTAGTAATATTTCGATGTAAAAGATTATTTTATCAATATCTTTTCAATTGATTGTGTTATAGTATCACTTGAATTTCCCATTAAACAAACTTGTGAACACATCCTAAAAGTTTTGAGTAGAGATGTACATAACCACATTAAAATGGCATATCTTTTAAGATAACTATAAACAAACATATACTATAACAACATTGCTAAAAGTTTTGAGTAGAGATGTACATAACCACATTAAAATGGCATATCTTTTAAGATAACTATAAACAAACATATACTATAACAACATTGCTAAATTTGTTTTAAAATGATTTATCGAGAACTTAATATTAATTGAAAAATAAAATCAATAATAAAGGTCCAAAAAAATACTCAAGGACAAAAAAAATAGCAGTATGACAAAGATTTTGACTGATTGCAAGTAATACGTTTCTTGAAATATATGAGCAATGGATTTGTGTTCAAACTAAGTTTTTAGTACCACTTTGCTTATTTTATAATAATAGTGTAACTTTTCATTTCAAATCTACGCATGATTTTAGAACTTTTTCATGTAACTATTATATAATACTAGTATAACTTTAGGCATTAGTTAGAAAAGAAAACACTATACATTGGATATACAACAATTACAAGTATATTGATAAATATTTTTTTTGTTTGTTAATATTATCCTAGTAAAAAAAACTAACATAACCTAAAGGGAACATATTGGAGGAAACAAGGGATAAACCGAGCTTTAGTTAGATCCAACGTGATAACCTCTCTCGACCCCTAGCTCGAGATGAGAGAAGTTAAGTAAAGTTCAATCTATAGATATGTTATGAAAAGTGTGAAGAATATTGAAACCCCTTCTTATTCTTCAAGATCATTTTGTGGTTACGGATCATCAACCAACTTTTGAAATGGAAGGAATTATAGTTATGTTGGGTTATGTCTATAGAAAGGGAAAGGAGGCCACAGGAAATGGAATTGAATATCCTATTTCATAATCGTTAAAGACTTCTCGGGTCCATTTTTTTCACTTTTTCTTTTGTCGCAAGTAATAAACCATGACATAGTTGAATCGAAGTCTGAACCAGAGGATATCATGTGCCAATTGAGACCACAAGCTAGAAGAGGAGGAGACCCACAAGTTATTGAAGGATTCTACGCCTAGCTCAGTGCCCATAGAAGATCGAGACCACCAAAAAGGAGACGTGTTGAAATATTGTAACTTCAAAGGATATTCTAAATGTAATTTACTGATGTAACCCAAGGAATATGTTATTATTCCTGTGACGGGGTGTTACTATTGTATTTGGTCATCATAGAGTCATGAGTTAAAGCCTCCTCTTGTTTCAGGTCTTTAGTACCCTAATAAATAATCTAATATATTGTTTTGAGTCTACCTAGGTGAAGTCAACCCAGACAGTTTATTGGGGCTGACTTGTCTAGTACAAAAGTCAGTTAAATCATTGTGTATAAATAGATGAGATGTGGTTCTTATTTGAATAAAGACTCACTCACTTGTGTAGCACATAGGAGAGAGAGGGATATAGAACAAAAGGAGAACACCTATTTTTGGGTTGTCTTTTATACATCTTATGCAGAGGAAGTTTTTGTTGGGTTTTCTTCCCTTGAGGGTTTCCCAGGACAAATGTTGTGTCTATCTTGTGATTGTGTTTCTATTAGTGATTATTGATATGATGTTGTGATTTTGATTTGAATACTATTGAATCTAGTATAGAATATGAAAACTTAACATGGTATCAGAGATAACCTCATTAGAGCATCTTTTACAAGGTGAAATTCTCCCTCCTCCCTCTCTAGAAGAAATTAGGGTTTCTGCAAAAGTTGGAGTTTTGAAGATTTGCTTACATAGAAAATTGTGCCCTCCTAGAGCACATCTATTGAGACCTAGATAGATTTTTTTGGGTGGCTGAATCTCCAATAAATCCAAACCCTAGTTTGGTAGTGAACCAAAAAACCGCAGTGAAACAAAACCAAAAAATATGCAGTGTTGCAACCTCGCAAGTAGGATTTGAAGACTGAAGATTAGGGATGTGCAGAAAGTAGTTGGATCAACCAACCCACCTTGTAAAAGCACATCTACTGGTAAGGTCAATCTCTTGTTTTGATAAATTTGATTTTTGAGTGACTCACTGGATAATATGGCCCCAAGCACTAAGCTTGAGGACAAATTGGAAGGCCTAGAAAACTTCCAGGATTGGAAGTATAGGATTGGCCTGATTCTGAAAGAGAATGGTCTTGAGAAGTACATCAAGGATGAGATTACTGAACCTGAAGAAGTTGAAGCTAAGGAGAAGCATGAACAATACCTAATCAAGGAAATGAGGATCATTGATGATTGAATTAAGGATCACTTGATCCCTCAAGTGTCATCTAAGAAGACACCTAAAAAAAATTATGATGCACTTTCCAAAATGTATGAAGGAAAGAACATCAAAAAAAAGATGAATATGAGAACTCAATTGAAGGGCACCAATATGAGAAACGGAGAATCTATTCAAGATTACTTTACAAGGGTCTCCCATATCAAAGAGAAGCTAAGTGCTATTGAAGATACACTTGATCAGGATGAATTGGCTATGACTGATCTCAATGGCCTTAGTAGACCTTGGGACCCATTCATCCAAACTCTATGTGCGAGAAAAGAAAGTATGATGTTTGAAACAGTATGGGAATATTGCATACAAGAAGAAGCTAGAGTAGCCAATAGAGAATCTCTTCTCAGAGAAGATGATCATTCTCTAGATACCCATACTAAAGAAATAAATCAATCAAAATTAAAGAGGCGTAATCATAAGCATTCAAAGAATAAACTACAAAGAAGAAGAATAAGGATTACTCAAAAAAAGGCATCATTCTCGTCTAGGTGAAGATGAGGATGAAGAAATACCTCGAAAGAGAACTAGAGATGAAGATGTACAAGAATATGTGTTATTCTCTACACTCTCTCGGTCTATAACACCTCAAGAAGATACGTGGCTTATTAATAGTGGTGCATATAAGCACATGACAGGAAAGAAGACAACTATGTAAAATCTTGAAGATAAGAACTCTCCCCAGAAGGTGTCATTGTGAGATGAATATCAATATCCCATCAAAGGTATTGGTGAATCAAGATACAAGCTTGACTCAGGGACCTCCATGAAGATGAAGGAAGTATTGTATGTACTAGGTTTGAAAAATAACCTACTCTCCATCTTAGCTCTAGATAAGAAATGATATAGAGTTTCTTTCATAGATGGACAAGTACTCATGTGCTCCAAAGGGAAGACACTTGAAGATGTTGTAGTCATTGGAGAAGAAGGAGGAGGAATATACAAGCTCAAAGGAGATCTAGAGATAACCCTTCTCCATGAGAGTACTAGATCAAGTGAACTATGGCATAGGAGACTTGCTCACATCAACTACAAAGACTTTCCCTATGCGGTCAAGGTGGTCACAGGGTTACCAGATCTAAACATTGAACATGGGGGAACCTGCAAGGGATGTGCATAGGGAAAGAACATCAAGAATACCTTTTCAAAAAGTTACACAAAGACTAAAGGTACATTGGAACTAATCCATTTCGATGTATGTAGTCCTATGCCCTCCATATCCTTGAGTGGATATGAATACTATGTCACATTTACTGATGATTATTTAAGAAATACTTGGATACACTTTTTGAAGAATAAAAGTGAAGTGTTTGGAAAATTCAAGGAATTCAAATCCTTGATAGAGAACCGGTCAAGAAAGAGAATCAAGACACTGAGATCAGATAATGGTGGAGAATACTCTTCAAAGGAATTTGAAGCATTCTGTAAGGAGGAAGGAATTAAGAGGGAACTAACAACTCCCTATAATACCCAACAAAATGGTGTTGCATAAAGAAAGAATAGAACTATCATGGAAGTAGTGAAGACCATGATTCATGACCAAGACCTCCATATGCAGCTATAGGCTGAAGCTGGAAGAACAACCATATATGTGAAAAATAGATTATCTCACAGTGCTATTGGACTCAAGGCTCCTGAAGAAATGTACATCGGAAAGAAACATGAAGTAAGACATCTCAATATATTTGGTTATCCAGTATATGTACATATTCCGAAAGAGAAGAGAATCGAATTGGATCTTCTAGTAAGAAATGAATATTTGTAGGATACTTTGAATTCTCCAAAGCCTTCGGGGTATACATTTAAGGATTCCATCATATCGATATTAGTAGGGATGTAACATTCAAAGAAGAGGTATCCCTAAGGAAATATAGAAGGTGTCAGCTTGAAGAAGTACATGAAAAGGATGTACCTCCCAGAAGTATAGAAGCTGAACCCAATTATGAAATAGTAGCACGAGACGATCACGACATGCTAGAGCCTCAGGTTCCCCCTACTATGGATATATCTTGAAAGTGAAAACCTACTTGGGTAAGAGAAATCATACAAGAAGCAGAAAGATATGGAGCACCCGAAGTCTCCACAAGAACCAACAATAGATAAAATTGATATTCTAGTTATGTAGCTTTGATATGTGACCTTGCAGATCAAGAACCCTACAACTATGAGGAAGTTGCATAGAACAAAGAATGGGTTGAAGCAATCACGAAAGAATACAATTTGATCATGAAGAACGATGTTTGGGATATTGTTCCCAAATGAGAAAACAAGAGTGTGGTTTCTTCAAAATGGATCTACAATATAAAACATCCTGCAGATGAAAGTATTGAATAGTACAAAGAAATATTTGCGGCTAGAGGATTCTGTCATAAAGAGGGGATCGATTATGAAGAGGCATTTTCTCCAGTAGCAAGGTACACTTCCATCAGCACTATCATGGAACTTGCTTCCATGATGAAATGGGACTTACACCAAATGGATGTAAATACAACCTCCCTTAATGGTGTGATTGAGGAAGAGGTCTACATTGAACATCCACAAGGATTTGAAGTTGAAGACAGAGAAACTCATGTATGCAAGTTGAAAACGACTCTATATGGACTGAAGCAAGGTCCTAGAGCTTGGTGTAGCAGAATATATAGCTTCTTGACAAACATGGGCTTTACCAAGACTAAAGGTGATCCTAATATTTATACGAATATTATGGATGATGAAACAATCATACTACTATTGTATGTGGATGATCTATTTCTGACTGGAAATGAGAAACATATCAAGGATTGCAAGAAGAAGCTAGATGAAGGATTCAAGATGAAATATCTTGGATTGATGCATTATTTCCTAGGGATAGAAGTGTGGTATAGCCCAGAATGAATCTTTCTGAATCAAGGAAATTATGCATTAGAAATCTTGAAAACATTTGATATGTTGGATTGTAAATCCATGGCCACGCCCATGGAAACCAACTTAAATTGTTGTTTGATGAGACATCCGAGCTAGTGGACATGACTCACTATAGATAGATTATTGGGTCATTAATGTATCTGAAGAACAAAAGGCCAATATATTCTTTGTTGTGAACACCTTGAGGTAGTATCTAGTTAAACCTAGACTAGTTCACCTGATAGCTGCAAAGCATGTGATGAGGTACCTAAAAGGTATGATTGATCTGGGACTATACTATAGAAGATATCATGACTACAATTTGTATGGGTATACAGATTCATATTGGGCAGTAAGTGCCATAGAAAAAAAGAGCACCTCAGGTGGATGTTATTGTTTGGGATCCTCCATGATCTCATGGTTTACTGAGAAAGAGTCTAGTGTCACTCCGAGCATGGCTGAAGCAGAGTACATTGCAGCTTGATCCACTTGTTGTGAAGTGATATGGCTTCAGAAGCTTATGTCTAGAATATTTGACATGCAATTGGACACCACATTAATTTTCTATGAGAACCAGAGTTGTATAAAGATGACAAAGAATCCAATGTTCCATGACAAATCGAAGCATATAGAAATCCGATATTTTTATATAAGGTACATGGTACAAAAGGGATCCATCAAGATCCAATATATGGGTACCAATGAGCAAGTTGCTGATATATTGACTAAGCCTTTATCACGAATGAAGTTCAAATATTTCTGCGACAAGCTTGGTGTAGTTCAAAAGGACTTTCCTCAAAAGGAGGAAAAGCAATCGAACTACAAATGATGAAGAAATAGACCTTCCTTGAAAGGGAAGATAAGGTCAAAGACATGAACCCTCATTGGAAAAAGGGGGAGTATGTTAATAATATGAAACTTCCTAGGAAAGGGGGAGTAATGGTAAGACTGACATCGATGATGGATGACAATGATGAAGGACTAAAGTTGTGTATGCAGTCAA
The DNA here is from genome assembly GCA_001517045.1 of Pseudotsuga menziesii. Classification (NCBI taxonomy): domain Eukaryota; kingdom Viridiplantae; phylum Streptophyta; class Pinopsida; order Pinales; family Pinaceae; genus Pseudotsuga; species Pseudotsuga menziesii. The sequence continues at coordinate 903,360 of LPNX010463499.1, read as the reverse complement.
GATCTGCATTGCATACTATACTCTTGTATGGAGAGTATCCCTACATTCATATGTAGATTCCATGGAATAACACTTGCTTCAGAGTGGTCCTAACCTCAATGGTATGTATACTCTATGATGATTCCTCACGAACACCATAGTATAACACTCACTTTGGAGTGGTCCTAACCTATGTGGTATGGATGTTCTACGATGGGTTGACATTGTGTATGCGATCGAGATATCCTCTGTAGAAAATACTCTTTATTGTAAGAGTATGCCTACACACAAGGGTATATACCATTGTATAACAATGACTTGGGAGTGGTCCTAACCTGTGTGGTATGGATGGTATATGATGAGTCCTCACAAACGATAGGGCCATCACTGGCTGCGGTCGAGACCTACATTTAGTTGTAGATGATTCAGCTGATCAATTTCATGGATCATGTTGATGGAGGATTGCATTGTCCTTAGACTTATGTCCTAAAGTGATCAGGATTGGTCATCACATAAATATATTATGTGTACTACAGGTAGCATGGCGGTGTAGGATCAAGTATATTGAAGTACAGCAGAAAAGGGTCAAGTAGATTGAAGTGCGGTTGCAAACGATCAAGAAGGATCGAAGTGTTGCTGCAAAGGATCGAAAGGATCGAAGTGCTACTACAAAAGGATCGAAAGGATCGAAGTTCTACAACTAGGGATATAAAAGATCGAAAGGCTGCTATAGAAGATTGAAGTGTTGCTGCAAAGGATCGAGAAGATCGAAATGCTGCTGCAAAGGATCAAGAAGATCAATGTGTTTCTGCAAAGGATCAAATTACTGCAAATGCTATAGAAGATCGAAGTGTTTCTACGAAGGATCGAAATATTGAAGCGTTTCCTGCAAAGAAAGGATCAAGTGATCATTTGATGCAAAAGATGAATAGTAGCTGTTCTAGTTACTAATTGTGAAAAAATTCTTGTGACGTATAAATGTATTACCTCAATGTATTGTTGTAATTGTCTCTCTGATCTCCTATAGTCTATGATGATGTTGTCAGTAGAATAACCTTCTCGTTAATGGGGAGTGTTGAAATATTGTAACTTTAAAGGATATTCTAAATGTATTTTACTAATGTAACCCAAGGGAGATGTTATTATTCCTCTGACGGAGTGTTCGTATTGTATTTGATTATCATAGAGTCATGAGGTAAATCCTCCTCTTGTGTCTGGTCTTTAGTACGCTAATAAAATATATAATATACTATTTTGAGTCTTATTAGGTGAAGTCATCTCAAAGAGTTTATTGGGAGGAACTTGTCTAGTGAAAAAAGTTAGTTAAATCATTGTGTATAAATAGAGGATTTGTGGTTCTTATTTAAACAAATACTCACTCACTTTTGTAGCACATAGGAGAGAGAGAGAGAGAAAAAGAACAGAAGGAAGAGAACAACTATTTTTGGGTTGTCTTGTATAAATCTTATACAGATGAAGTTTTTGCTGGGTTTTCTTCCCCTTGAGGGTTTCCCAAGATAAATTTTGTGTCTATCTTGTGATTGTGTTTCTATCAATAATTATTGATATGCTGCTATGATTTTGAATTGAATACTATTGAATCTACTCTAGCATATGAAAACATAATAAGATCGAGATGTCTTCAGTAAGTTAAAACATCAACAAAAATACTTAAACTTTGAAAATTGTTTATCTGTAGAGAACATAAAAATGAAAATTGATTAACTTCATAGAAATTCATTGCGCGGACTTGGTCCATTTGGAAAATGAATTAATTCCTTCTCTGCAGAGAAAATTGATCTCTTTTTTTTTTCATACATGCTTTCATTTGAACCACACTCAACACTAGTTGAGGGTTTGAAATTTCATACACCAATTTAGATTGCAGTTGTCAAGCTAGGGAATTGGCAATAGGATTCTATTCATGAATTACTAAAGGGTTCCAAAAATAGAGCATCATATTCTTAGTCCTTTAGATGTCATTCTCAAGGGATTATTCCTTAGCTTCGATGTCCTTTTTAAAGGGAAAGGATGCACCAAAAAGAGATATGTTTGTTGCAAGGAGGTCACTATCATCCATGGCTCTCAAGATAATAAAATAGTCAATGCATCTTTCATTTTTGTTGAAGGCTTTACGGGTGGTGCAACAAGGCTTTAGAAGTGCCTCCATAATTTGAGTGGATGTGCAATATTGGAAAAGACCGCGAACCATGAACCATGAAATGATAAGCATCGAGCCATAACCAAGGAGCAATGTATTTCTTGACAATCATTTCCTGACAATCATTTCCGTATCTTCCTTTGACCCTATGAATTGTGATTTATTTCCCAATTCCTTGAGGTGTTGAGTTGGAACTGCATAAGACATGTTTAACAAAATATTGAGTTTACTTATGTTGTGCAACTTAGATAACACTTATTCAGTATACATGATTCTCATGATTTAAATTTATTCAATAGCTTCTCATTTGATCCAAATTATAGTGGATTATCATTCTTTCTACATGCTCATGATTGTGGTACTATATATTATGCTCTATATAATGTGTTTGTTACATCATATTTCTATTTTCAGATTCACCCAATTTCAACCATTGATGACAATGGAGTGTGCACTTCATTTCCTTCAAAATTCTCTTTAATGGAGATAATTTTCCTAAATCACACCACTCCCCCTCCACCCACATGTATTGTTATCATTGACTGGTTGGAATCTATTCCAAAAAATTTGAATCCAAAATTGACTTCTCTATGTAACTTAACTGTGTAATTTAGTTCCTCTAAGATGAAATAAATCTAGAGTTATGGAACTTTGATTTGAATTTTTGGAAAAATCTTCAATGCATTATGTTTGCATGTTGACGCCATTATGATTTATGCACATTGATTTATTCTAACCATCTAAAGTTCAATTTCTATATTTTCCATGTGAAAATGCTTGACATCTCCCATCATTCCTTGCTTTTGCTGTAACTTTGGACTGCCCTAAGTATCCTTCCATTCCCAACCTTTCTATATAAGTTTCAATAAATGTGGAAACTTGTACAAGCTTCCAAAATTGGAATACTTGATAATGTGACCACCCCAAAATGGATGCGCATGGAAACTGTGGTATTTAATGAATACAAAAACGTAGATAGTTTTTTTTTTAAATATAAACAATACATTATCTTGCATGGAAATTGTTGTATCTAATGAATACAAAAACGCAAATAGTTTTTTTTTAAATATAAACAATACATTATCTTGCATGGAAATAATCAAGAAAATAAGAATGATACACATGACATTGTAGAAGGAAACCCATGTACTCTCATAGATGATTACATGATGCAAAATAGTATAGCTAGTTGGTCTTGATTAATGCCAATCCCATACCCTTATACATGATATGATCCAATGGAAACACTACAATCACACCAACCCTAACAATCAGAAAATTATATTCACTTGACTTATGTTAGTATAGTTTATAGCTAACACTTATTCAACCGGATGTTTTTTATGATTTAATTTATTCAATAGCTTCTAATTTGTTCCAAATTCTGGTGGATTAACATCCTTTCTACATGGCCATGATGCTGTTACTTTAAATATGATATATCTAATGTGTTCAAATGGAAATGATCATAGAAAGTGGTGAAATACTGCTGAGTTTTGATTCTTTAAAGAAACTAATTGTTGTTGATTTTAAAGTGTTTTATAATTGTTGTCTCTAGTTCATATTACTTAGGTTGATTATTTATTTGCAGTCCCATAATTCAATATTTTAATTTCCTTTCTAAACTTCAACATGATTCATTTTATCTTTGCATGTTTTTCAATCCATGATCGGCTCTAACAGGACAGAATTTTTCCAGAGCGGAAAGTCTGAGCCCAAGGGAGAAAGTTGTAAGCTGTTAATTTAAAAATTGGTTCATTGTCTTTATTTGGTATGTTTTCCTTCATTGTTTAGTGATTATAGTTCATAAACAAGATTCTCATTCATAATAATGTTTGCAGGCAGAGAGAACACATGGTTCTTGACATAAAGTTCAAGCTACATGTGGAATCCCCACCCATCTCTGTTGTTCAATATGTATCTATTTATTTGGGAAAAGCTTGTTCCTGTGTTCAATTAGTAGTAAATAAGTAATTTATGAATCTTATTGTTGAATTGGAGTCTCGAGATTCCCTTTCATTTGAAGAATTTTGAAGGAAGCCAACTTATAACCTGTAAAGTCATTTTTTTCCGTTGTATGGAACCCATGTTAAGTGTTTTTGTACTCTTGTGAACATGGTAAAAGAGCTTAAAAGAGCTTATATTATGCATCAAATTTAAGCTTCCAAAGTTGGTCACTCAAGAACATATTTCTCTGAACCCCTGTCACAATGTCTCTCTGTTTGTGATCAATGGTAATTATTTGAATTTCCATGCTTGTACACACAAAGTTATCTAGAGATAGATAGAAGTCTGATTTCCAATTCCATTTTCGATGCAGAATCGATGGGTGCTTGTTGTCACAAATGTAAAGCCAGGAAATGGTAGGGATGTGATGTCGGCTAGGAGCGTGAGTTCTAGTGTTTTCTTATGACTTGTATATGGACGAAAGAATTGTGTTATGTATCAAGCATATGTATCTTAAAAAAACCATATAATTTTGCATCTTCTTGAACTACTGAGATAACATTTTCCTATTATGTTTTAATCTTGATTACAGTATCCTGCTCTGTTTTTATTGTTTCTTAAATTACATGTTGGTTCATATTCATACTCTTGGTATACTACTTTGGATTCAAAGAATACTCTCCGAATAATTTTTTATTTTCAAGATATTTAGTTAGAAAGTAATATCACACGAAATATTAAGTTTACTTTCTTTCCTGTTTGTGGGATCGCTGGAAATGTAATAAAATATGTGTTAGATATAGTAATTTATGTGTTATGAGTTTTTTTGAAATCAGAAATTTCCCTTCATACTAGTGGTTTACCAGTTCCAATCCTTGTGAACTTCACTATTAGGGATGATCAGCAACAAACAGTAGGAAATATTTCATCAAACTTCAACCAATCACATTACGCAGTCTAGGGGAAAAGATACCAAAGATATTCCAACAGGTTACATCCCTTAGGGCATACTTTTCCAAGAATAAACTTGATATGAGATTACTTTAATTACTACATATTTACAATAGTAAATATGCTCCATCATCTTCAAGATATTTGTTAAATTTTAAATCATGTTTTTAGCCTTATAAAATGTCAAATCAACTTGAACAGTGTTGAAAATTACCTAATCATAAAGCCAAAAGTGTTCGACAACTTTCTCTCTCTCTCTCTCTCTCTCTCTCTCTCTCTCTCTCTCTCTCTCTATATATATATATATATATATATTCAAAACCTTAATTAGGAAAAACCAAGAGAACCCTAGTCACCACCAATGGTCACACAAATCGTCCATTCTAGCATGATTGACTCCTTTGGTTTGCAAACCCTACCACATTGCCTCATACATGTACATAGGAAAACAAATTTAGCACTAACCTCCAAATCTACATGTTGTAGGGTTATAATCCTCAAACCCTAGGTCTTCAACTCTTACATCAACACAAGCACTAAAACCTCTATGGAACATCAATAATAACCGAGTTTTCTTCCAAACAAGGATTCACACTAAGAATACGATTGACAAGCTCATCTATCCAAGATCTTTTCCTAGCCTTACATTCCAAAAGACCAAGGCTCCAAATCCGTGCAAGGCTTTAGCTATAGTGTCCATGCCTTCTACTAGGGTAGATGTGAGAAACCCTTTTCTTTATATCAAATTTTCTTATTTACTTTTAACGCACAAAGGTAATTATTTACAGAAAAAGAAAAAAAATGCATAATAATCATTTATATAATAATCAAACATATGTTTTCACTATAAATCATAGTTACATATATCATCAGTATATCGACACTATGGTGATATATCGCCACACTATCAGCTCGACAATATATCGCTAGTTAAAAAACATGATATTTTCTGACACTTGAAAGTTTCATGACACATTGAATACCACACAATATTTTGGGTAAATATCGTAATTCGATGGAAAGTGTTGGCGTGTTAAGATAAATATGCCAATTTGAAAGATAAAAAGGCCTTTGGTCAATCTCTATGCTTCATTTGGCATTGTTGAGGAAGCTAGAAGTGGTCCACGAAGGTTTTAGAAACCCTAGAGAGAAATTTTAGGAGAACTTAAAAATATTAAAAAATTATAAAAAACCTGAAATATGTTGTTAAATCCTAAAAATAACCCTCTAAACTAAGCCCTAAACTTTCCTAATCCTCACGACCTCCCTCATTATGCTTTCTCTATTTTGGGCAGCATTATTATAGGCTGTAGTAACCCTTTTGCTACTCTTTGAGGTCTTCTCAGATGTCTGCAACTTTTTTTGCGGACTATCCAAGGTTCAAACAACCCACAGACAGTCCTTTGAGGGTTGAATTATCCTTAGGGGAAACCTCCAACAGTCCTTTACAGGACTGTCAACTTTGTGACAGCCTATAGTCCACTTCTTTATTGTCATTCTAGGATGTTACAACCTTCCTTACAACCTCGTTCATGTCTACAATTCCATTTTTAAACTTCCCTAAGCCTCTAGCCGCACACATAACAAACAAATGTTGAGTTAAAAGTTAGAATCAATAATAATTAACTCATTTTGTTATGACCTGAGTCAAGCTAATAATGATTATGAAAGCACAACTATGGATAATCTTGTATATGATGCATATCGTCTTGTCGAATGCTTAACACCAACGATTTGTGGGTTTATAAAAAAAATTGCACGCATTTTCATTGCTCAAAATCTCTAGGATTGTTGGTCAATGATAAGTTGTGTCATGTACTTTAATTTTTTTTATTGTTGAATAATTACAACATGAGGCAATTAAGGTTTAAGAGTGAATTGTCTATCTAGTATCTTCAAATCTTGCAATGGATGTTATTCTATAGTTATCATGTTTATGTCATTGTTGTGTTTATGTTTAGTAACTAGTAATATGTGTTGTGATATTTCACAACATAGTGTTTGTTATCAATTAATGAGGTCTTTGCGATGAACATGAGGACTGTAGTAAAGTCTCGTAGTTGGGTTGAGTCAAATATTACTATTAGTGATTTCTTAGGAGAAAGAAGAAGTTTGGATTCATGACAGTATTGCTACAATTACAAACTCCTATGGACAACTCTAGACTTCTCTGCAGATTAAATTGTTTATACAGTTACTTCATAATGTTGCATAGCTCTCAAGTGGTCGAAACAAAATGAGAAGTCGTTGAAGTAAAAAATTATGGTATTTGAATTAGTTAGTATGTTAATCAAAATAATTGAGGCCATGTATGAGGAATGTGTTGAGTTTCAGCAGACCTTTCTTTGATCAAACATACTTGATTAAATTAAAAATGCTTAGATTTATGATCACCAGAGACATTTATAGGTTATGAGATTTTACAATAAATCACAAGGCCATGACGGAAAAGAGAAACTACAACAAACCACGCAGCCATGATGAGAAAGAGAAAAAAAGGCATAACAATTGACAATGAATACCTAGTAACCCCTCACAGGAACATATACTATTAACTTAAAAAATAATACTGTGTCTATTCTATATGACAATAGTTAGAATTACTTGAATTTCATTGATAATTTGTAAATTGTAACTATAAATCGATTGTCATCTGTTCTTGTATGTATTTTTTTAGGGTTATGCACTTCAGTGTAAATTCATTCTATGGAAAGCCTGTTTTTTTTGTTGTTCATCACTTTTCATAGGGTTATTTATGCCTAGAACTTCCTTTTAACACTACAATTTGGACCAAATTTATATGCCTCTTTTGTGGTGGATAAGTACAAAAGGGTGCCCAACATGCTGAAATAGGGATGCTTTATACCCTTTTTTTATTGTCATTGGGGTGCATTGTGAAATGATAGAACCATATTTTATCTTATATTCTTTCAGTTGATTGGAATTTGGGAGCTTACTATAGGTGGATGCTTGTCCTTGGGATATGTGCTAGAGGTTCACCTCTTAGGAAATATGGGCACCTAGCACCATATGTGTGTGGGGCTAGTTTATGGAGGATTTCTAAGCACTAGAAGGATGAGTGCTTGGTGCTAGGAGTATCAACACCACTCTAGGAGTTGATCTGAGCTTGTGAGGAGTATTGTTTGGAGGGTGCATCACTTGGAATATACCATGGATTTGGAACATTATTTGGAACATTGTTTGGAGGGTATTAGTGGATTGTTCCCTGCTGTTAAGAATTCATTTTGTGGATAACCCGCTGTTAACATTGTTTGGAGGGTATTAGTGGGTACTACTGGTATTAGGGTATTAGTGGATTGTTCTCCTCTGCTAAGAATTCCTTATATTATGTTTTTTTCAAATAATGATAAGGAAATATTTATCCTTTTTGGAATTTTAAAAGATATAATTAACCAATTAATAAAGAATAGCAAATTTTCTTTGTAATTTTAACATGTATTAATTAATATTTATTAATGATACATTTTGAGTGAGTTTAATTTTTTCTTTCTTACACACCAATTTAATGTTTGATAATTTTTATTATTTTGATTTTAAATAATTTTTTCAATTTATACTTTTCTCATATAATCCAAATAAACCTATATATATTAACAATGTAGTAATTGTTATAAATATATTACATCATGAAGAAGACAATGATTTTTGTGATGATGGCCTTATAGATGTCCTCTTAATGACATAATTTGTGTGTTGTTTAATGGTAACTAAAAGCATAGAATTATGGAATTTCAGAAAGGAGACTATCAAATCGATATCCTTCCTGCAAGACATGAGACACAAGTAAACCTAGGTGGGATTTGATCTCGTGACTACCATTTACAACAAGTGACTTCATATCAATCGAATGCCAATGAGCCACACCCATTCGGGATTTCGCCCTATATTATTTTTATGATAATCCTTTTTTCATAATTATGTAGCTACCTAGCAAATAATATCAATACCTCAACATTGATGGAAGAAATATAGTCCTCCTGTATCGTTTTTAATGATTAAGCTTCGTAGCAAATAAAAGTAAATAATGTTTTTATAACAATTTTAAAATTTTAAAAGTAAGGAGATCCAAGCCTTTCAGGCCTAAAGCATTAGTCTTTGTAGTTCTCCAAGTAAGGATATCCATCCTTCCAGGCCAAATCATTAGTCTTGGTAGTTGTCCTACTTGTCTGGAGCTAGTGATTTGTCACAAGAATTCAACAATTGAATAGAAGAATTAAGAGAATCAATAATTGACAATAATTGAGATATTGTTTCTCAAGATTCCTTTAGAGCGTTTTCTAGATCATAATGTCTATCCAGCAAGAATCTCAAGGACCTCATTGCAATATACAATTTGAATCCATACACATGGATAACCCATTGCATCTACTCCCTAAAATGTTTACATTTTATGTTATTTTCTTTATATTTGGAAATCCCTACAAAGGATTGGTCTTGGTTCATTATTCACATTGTATTTGTAAACCCTACATTCCTTGGATATATGAAAGAAGGGAGTGGTTACAAATAAAATGTGAATCTTGAACCAATGACAATGGGAATATGCCAATTGCAATATAAAATGATATATTGGTTACTATTATTAAGGGAAATGATTTGGATCCAAGAGTGTGGATAACCATATTATTAATCCCCAAATTGTGAATCCATAAATTATTGCATTACAGTTTATGATAAACATCTTGATACACCAACCCCTTCAACAAAAGGATCGATCCTAGTAGTTGTCTCATCTGCCTCGGATAGAATGGAGGATTTACATTTGGACCTTTTTTAGTGTTGTGTTATACTAGAAAATGTTGCTCATGAAGGGGGCTTGTTAGTTGTAAGTAAAAGTCCACAGTATCTCAAGGAAGAAAATTTGACATTGTCATTGGTGGATTTAGCAAAAACATATTTCTATCCAAAACACCATCTTTTTATTGGTGTGAGTAATGCACTAAATGGAGAATATTTGGCCGCACTCTAGAAGCACAGAGAACATCTCCCTATTGAGATTTATTAATTTGAGTGGTACTGCAACCAGAGATTGGGGTAGTAGGAAAATGATCAATAGTTCCTTACACAATGTTTTGCTGATATTTTCCATCATATTTTTTATTCTTATTAACATAATTTCCTGGTAAGACAAACCAAAAGAAATCCTAAACTCTAGTAGGGCGTCCTTATTTTCAAATTATTCAATTCAATTTTTCCTCAGGTCAGTTCACAAACTGGAGTATTTTGCAGCCATCTTTACTTTGAGCTTTCAGAGCTCAGAGTTCATACATGCTATATACACAATGCATTCACAATGAATTAACAATTGCTTCTATTTGAATAATCCCAAACCTACAACTTGCATTTGGAATGTAACTTAGTTCCATGTGTCATTGTTTCAACATAGGGGTCTTCCATACTTAAGAACTATGATCATATATATAACCTATGGTAAATATTGTCCCATGTAAATTAAAGTCTTTGGTGGTCTAGTAAATTACAATATTTGGTGGTCTTTTGTGGTCCCAGGTAAATAAGGGACTTCCATAAATAGTGTCCCGTGTAAATTACAATTACAATGCTCATATATATAACCTCTGGCAATGAGAAACTAAATTGAATGAAGGATGAGATTTGTTCTCAACTTGCTTTGGCGTCACTTGTTTTTCTTATAGTTTTGACTCTTGATTTCATGTGAAGTAATTTGTTACACATGTTCCATTTCCAGACTCCAAATCTATTGAGTAGTGCTTTATACCAGTTATAGTATATGATGAGGGCTGATAAGTGTCATGGAATATATTAGTTACAACATACAATGCAATTTTTTAATAGAATATCTTCATATACGTGAATATATAGTCTCTTTTGTCCAAATTGTCACAACTAAAAAAACTACCATTTCGATCTGTTTCTTCTTTAATCTTTTAGCAAACATCTTGACTTACAACTTACAAGCTTTCATAAGTGTCTTTGTTGAAGAGGACATTATTTGGACACGGTTGAATTTTTTCAATCAAGGTTTTTACTTTTGTAGCAAGGGTGGGTAGGTTCAATTTCATCTCCTTCTTGTTAGCAATAGGAAATAGGACGGTGTTTAGCATCCAAGTCCACACCCCAAACCAATACAATTGTTGTTGGAATTTAGGGGCACTTTTCTCCTTTTCCTCCTAGATGCCAAAAGGTGGGGCCTCCAACTTTGCAAGTGCCATCAAATAAAACCCAAATGGAAAGTATTTTCCCTTAAATACCTAGTCAACCAAAATGTCAGTTCTACATAAGGGAAATGACAACAAATTTGTCATTGTATGTACATACCATCATTGTAAGGAGAGTATCATTCCCACATCAAATTGTGTCCTTGATCCTCTTGGTCTACCTATTTTGCTTGTTTCTTCCATTCCGTTCAGCTTTATTTTTTCTCTATGGAATTGGAAGTATACCATTCACCTGATATTGCTTGATGTTGACAAAGTTTAATGTTCTTTAAATGCTACCTTGTTGCATGGCATTGTATGTTTCTATGCATTTTAAGTGGACGAAGTGTAATTGTTTTAATTTATTTATTTCTCCTACTTAAATATTCATACCTTTGTGAATGTTCTTTAAATGTTACCTTGTTCCATGGAATCCTATGTTTCTATCCATTTTGTGTGGACTAAGTGTAATAGTTTTACTTTTATTCCTTCTCTCCTTCTTAAATATTCATACCTTTATGATAAGATTCTTAGAGGCGCATCTAAAAACTAATTTTATATGCACTCTCGTAACATGTTTGAGATATAAAGTGCGGAGTTCAATTTTATTTTCATCTTGGAAGCAATTCTTATTTCTAATGGATATGGTTTTTTGTTTTTGAATGTTTTTACTCTGTCACATTAATATTAGACCAAACCATGAAAATAAGTTATAACATCTCACCTTAAATATGCATTTCTCAATGATGCATACTTCCTTTGATTAGTAACCATAGCTTACTATTAGATGGAATAAATGCTTTCTCGAGGTACTTTAGGTCAGGATAGATTAATTTTAGGTCTTAAGGATCAATGACTCCTTCAGCAGTATGAGGACCTGAATACCTGAAATGAAGATACCTCTTTGAGGCAGATTTTGGAGGTTAAACTAAAACTTTTACTTCTTATATTGCTATGTAAGTTTTATATCATTAACTTGGATCAAGGTTGGACTGAACAACTAATGTGCTTGCTCAATTCTGGAATACACCTCATGAGAGTTTATTTGTTGTTTATATTGGTACAATTCCTTCCTTCTATGTTGCATTCGTTGCCCATAACATTGTATTATTCTCATCTTTTGCTTAATGTCATTCCCAATCTTGGTATGGATCATGTTCTTAACTAGAAGACCTAACCTACACCTCCTTTACTCATTATGTTATCTGCAAGTTTGGACCAACCTACAAATTTGATCAATCCTTGGGACACACTTGAATTAGAGACAGTCAAACTCTGCCAATTGATATCCAGTTGATCGTCATCAGATAGGATATGTATTGGATCCTCTTACTTATGCTTCTATATCTTTAGAATTAGCAGTTGAATCTGGTGGAGGAAAGTCTACAAAAGAGTATTCAACATTAGAAGCTCATCAACATCCTTTTGGAGTTTAAAATTGAGGAATAGATTTATAGGAATCCACTTCAAAAAGAAAAGTAGGATTTTACATATTTTCAAAGTTGATAGAGTCCACTGGTTTAAATCTAAACGAGCTTTCTAAAATGTTAATTGGGTGAATAAACCAAGGTAAAATTGTCTGTTCAGGTTATTGTCTTACTAAGCAGCAGATAATTTATTCCTGAGAGTTGTGACCAGAGTTGTTTTGAATTTTATGAACATTACGATAGTCCTCAAACTGTCAAAGTCCCTAATTTGTGTAGATAAGGCTAGATGAATTTCATTCAACTAAAAAATTTAAATCTCATTACCCTTTATTTCCTGCCGTGAAAAGGCGATGCTCTTTCTTTGTTGATTTGGGAAAGACTTTCTCTTTCTGTTTGACGGATGGACTTCTTAAATTCTTTATATTTAATAACCATTGATTATTCCAGATCCTCGTGCAGTCTCAAGACTAGTGTTTCAAATATATTTGGTTTCTCTTGAGTTTTTTGTGTTTCTAATTTATCCCATATTTTTATAATTATTCAAGTCTCAATTCATTTTTGCAGAAGTTTTCGGATAATTCTTGATATTTTCGAAAGCTTCTTTCCAGACATTGTCCTTGAAAATCTAATGATAGAGAATAAAGTCTGAATGTTTCCAACATCAAGGGGACTCCTAGATATATGGAACCAAAGTACATAATGTAGAATGACAAATAAATGCAAAACAAAATGTATAGATCTCTTGGTTTGTTATTTTGCATAGTGATAGAGAACTACTAGCCCTTTCTTACTTTTCCAATACTTTGATGAATTTCCCTCTCACATAAAGTGAATAATAATAAGTAGAGACATAGTTTAGCATCTCACTTTTTTTATTTTACAATTTTTTTTTCACAAATATGAGTAGATATTTATAGTGAAAAGGATCTAAGGCTAGGTGTCAATAATTAGGAGAGTAAAAAATAAACTTGCATTTTTCTAATGTCATTTTTTGTGGCTATTACAAAAGATAGGGTGGTGATGTTTCTAATAAACCATATTAAATTATTCAAAATGTATCGATCTCTTCTATTATAGATCTTTATTGGAATTAAATATTCATTCTATCGCGCTTTTGCTTGTGTGAGGTCTGATATCTACGAAATCCACTCAATATTATTTACTGAAAGGAATACACAACCGTTTATATTTGTTCATTGAAGTATTCTCAGTTTGTACAATACCAAGGAGAAAGTTGAAGTCTTAGAGGACACATTTTTTCATTGTTGTGAGTGCATCGAATTTTCCACTCATGCATTCACCTTATGAGTCTCCAAGATGAGTCTCATGACTATTTCAAGAAGCAGAAATTGAGAGAATTAGCCATGTTGATTGGCACATTGAGAGAAGAAAGTCCTCTTATGGGTGGAAGTGTTTCTCCTTTCAGCAATAGTGGAATGAAGCTTGCAAAACCAATACATTAGTGGGTAAGATTTACTTCCAATATAAATTTTCATTGTGGTCCTTGAAGCATTTTCACATAGGCTGTTGGGTTTGGGTATTGTATCTTATGGAAGATGGAAATCAATGCATCAAAGTACAGTCAATTGAAGGATGTGGAACTGCTTACTATTCTAATATCAAATTAAGTTGATACCATGTTGTGTTGATCATATAACTTAATTGAATGTTTACACTTGAATCTATTTATTTAAATATTGATGATAGAAACTAATAAAATTCATCCACAATGCACTCTTTGTTAAGTTGTTTCAAGTGAATTAGGGATTGTAAATATTGAGAAAAATTTCATTGTCGTGATGGTTATCATCTCAAGAGATTTTGGTAGAGGATAACCAACTAGAAATTTCAGTTTATGGAGTCGAGAATCTTCTTGTGTATACCACAAATGAAATCATTTCAATACTTATTAGAATTGATGACTAGATGATTATTCATAGGTTAATAACTTTATTTAAGGAAGAAAATATTCTCATGTTAATTTGACTCTTGATTCATTTACATGTGGTAAATGGCCAAACCACTTTCTCCCAACAAAAAAAAATAATCGCAACCCAGAGTTATGCAAATGCTTTGAGCATGTGTATAACTGTATTCTTTGGTATTTTTATGCAATGGATTAAGTTTAATGCTTTCTATTTTCTTGAGAAGGAAACAAATCCAAGATATGGATTTTGGATATCTTTGAGGGTGAAGTGCCGCTACAAATTGAAACATATTGCACTATCTATAGCACAATGTTAGAGGATAAAACTAAAATAAGTGTTATGGAACAAATCGAGAGTAGGTAGGGAATGCCAAGGCTTATAAGTGAACTAAGTTAATTTATTGTGAGGGTTAGATTGGGTGGATAAGGAAGTGGTGGAAGTATTTGTAGAGGAAACAACTTGGTTGATGTTTTGATTTGAAAGTATTGGTTTCATGAATGATATATTTATGAATCCTTGAGGAAAACTCTCTATCTTAAATGTCAACCAAGAATCGAATATTTCAAGAACATAAAAAGGGACGGATATAACTATGTTGAAAGGTATCCAATATTTTAGCAAGCCAAGTTCCCTAATACACCATTAATGGAAGGGAATGGGAATCGTTTTAATATTTATTTCCAATATGATTTTATAGATATTCATTAATGGTTTTGCCTTACTAAACTCCTCTACAATGTGTCAAACTCTTCAATTCTTATAGAATTTGCTCACATAGGTACTGCTAATTAGAAGGTGTTTAATGGTTTCATTGGCTTATTTGGGCAAAGTACAATTCATAAAATAAATAGGTTATTGTTTTACTTCTTATCTTAGTCACTTGGTTTATGGTGACATGTTTTCCCATTAACAACCTCCTCTTCAAGCTTAGGATTATGTTGGCACCCCAACAACCCTCGTTGATTTTTGCAAAATCAAAGGGAACCCCTATTAGAAATTTTGTAAATATTTAACTTTTGGCTTGGTTTTGATTGATTTGGTAGTTGACTACTCAGTTTTCTCACTCTTCACAATGTTTTCCTTTGACTTGATTTTTATGGAAGATTATTTAGTGATCCTTTAAATGATGACTTCATGNTATATATATATATATATATATGAGAAATACCACTTAATTTACAAAGTTATCTCATATAAACAATAAAAGAAACTGATTTAGTGGGTCCTTTATCATTATCTCAAAATATTTCATATATATTATTTATGAGCTTGAAACATAATAAAGTAGTTTTCTTTTAATCTTAAAATAATGAGAATTTTGTTCTCATATGGAAAAACAAATAATTTCAAATAGAAACTTTTGCATGGAAGTAGACCAGAAATTACAACGCAACAATTAAACTCCATTCTGAGATTATATTTTGAATGGTAAAGCTTATCAGTGCATATCGCTAAAACAACAGCTAAGTTGCCAGAGGATCATAGATAATAATCGCTTATCCACACAAAAAGGATCACAGATAATAATCGCTTATCCACACAAAATGTATCGTCTTTTTGGGCATTGAAGAAGCGGTATTATTGCTACCTTATCAACTAGTGCATTAAATAGAAGTTAATACATGTCAATTAAAGTGTCATTTAAGTTTCCAATGAAGAACGCCACGAGATCTTTGCCAAATGAACTACCTAAATCTCGCCAAAGTGTGGACTGAATGCCACCGAGGCTCTCTCTTTGTTACTGCTACATCCATTGTCTATGAAAGGGGTTAACAGATGTTAAAAAGTGCATCAATGACGGAGGACATTTCGAGGAGTTGAAAAATATTAAATAACTATTTATAGAAAACCGTTTTATCTCATCAAGATGTAGAAGATGATACATCACCCATTTGTCATAGAAGTTTCTGGAATTTTTTCTTTTTTAGTTTACGAAGGAATTAATGTATAATGAGAAGAAGTTCCTATATCATCCAATAAAATCGAATGCCATGGTAGTAAAATACAATTACACTAAGTCTTCAAAGATTCCATCATTTTCTTTCTCCTCGTCAATAAGTTCTCACTGTGGATAATGGGGAAGATTCTTCATTTTTTTTTCAGGATAATTATTTTTAAATTTTTATAAAATGATATTTAATGTTTATTTTGGATCTACAAGGAAAGGATAAAACGTGAAAAGTGAGAATGGTAAGTGGACCATACGACAAGTATTGTTGTATAAGGAAATATGAGAGAAAATATCTTCCAGCGATGAGGAATTTGAGAGAAAATATCTACCAGATCATTAAGGCTACTGAAGATTTGAAGGCTGGAGAAAGTGCTCAATATGGAATATGATTTGGTAGGAGAAGAACGATGGAAGATTTTTCTAGTTTAAGGCCCACAGATAAGTTACCAGATCGCTAGACTTCCAGAATTACTACCAAGATAAATGATATGAGTCCAATTAATTGGCAAAAATGGCGAACAAACTTTTAGTACATTTGGAGAATATTATCCGACTATTCTCAGTTCAGTATTTCACTCTGAGATCAGGTTAAAGGGTTAAAGTTGTTTCGTATTCACGGAAAACCATCTTGCTAACATATCGCAGAACAATTAGGCCACCTATGGAGAAAAGAAGGAATTATGTTCTGCCAATGGAAAAACATTTCATTTTCTATTTAAATAGGAATAGTTTGATTGCTGAAGGTGGGGTAGCACTCATCAGAATGGGAGAAGCTTTCTTTCTTTAGAGTTCTGTAATTTTTTTTATGGTCAGTGGTTTTTGTAAACCAAAGAACAGGAAATGCTACTACTAGTGGGGTTTGATACCAAAGATTGGTGGAGAACTTATATTCTGCGGTGATATAATATATTCTGTTATGCTCGTTTTTCTTTAGAACTACTTCTAAGGATTGCTGGTTGTTACAGGATGCTGAAGACAGTAGCTAAGTATTTCAGTCAATTCATACTGTCCTATATCAAGTTTCTCTGTTGATTGAATACAGTTTTCATATATATATATATATATATATATATATATATATATATATATATATTTCTATAGTATATGTGAAATCATTTTCTGTTTGGTTTCGAATGAGAACATGGCATTGAAGTATGAATGATTCGTTCTCATATGGAAAAGTAAATGAGTTTCTTCATGATTTTTTCCAGTTGATTATGAGATTGTGTTATGTGAAGTACTAACTGTGTGAAATGACTTTGTTTCATCTCTACATTAGTACCTGCGTGTACTTGTCATGCTTCAATACTGTGTTAAGTCTATTATGATTACAAGTTTTATTTCAGGTTCAAATTAACTTATGATAAGATGGTGTTTTATTGTAAGTTGATTTAGATCTATTTCTGCTAATTGTGGGCTTTTCTAACATTGCAGGATTATAAATCATTTTTTATAATAAAACCTGTTATCAGAGTATTAATTCAAGCTCCCAGTTTGGGATAGTTAACTTGCATCTAGGTCATTACAGGATTAGGAGCTAGTGTTTTTTCTGTACTTAGCTTAAGTTAGTTTTTCAGCATCAGTTAGTCATGAGTTTGAATTTCTTTGATTTATTAGAGGATTCTATTTAGTGCAACTTTTTACCTTCACCTAAAGAGACTCTCAAGTTTGACAGCACATTTTACAGGTAGCGGGGCCTTGATCCTGTGAGATATAGTCACTCCAAACATACACAAGATTGCATTAAGTCGAGTGTATGGGTTGTCTTTTCGTAAGTTGGCCTAGGATAGTTTTTCCGGCCAACAGTTGGTGCTAGAAGGAGGGCCGAGGTAAAACAAATGATTTCATTTTTTTTATTTAAATAATCATTTAGCCTCTAGCTCTTGTATTTCAGTTTTATAATTTTATTCTTTTAGTGGTCACATGTGTGCTTAAGGGCTGGTTAGATGACAAGCTAACCATTTGAAGAGTGAATTAATATTGATTATTTATCATTCATGGCTCATGCCCAAATTCCTATTTGGGAATCAGTTTTTAGTTTTGCATTAATTGATATTCCCAATGAGACAATTAACCTCTTGTCGAAACTTGAATTTGATGGTGAAGGTGATATATCTGCAAGTAAACACCTCAAGAATTTTTTTTCTAAATGTAATTAACATAAGATTATTGATATTAGTGCTACTTGCAGGTTGTTTGCTCTTACTCTCAAAGGACAAATCAAATACTAGTTGGAAACATTTCCACCTAATTTCTTTTTTACATGGTTTCAATTTGCACATGAATCTTTGGATACTTTTAAGGATTATGATTCTATTAAAATATGTAGTGAATTGCAGGATCTTCGAAGGAACAAAGGTGAATCTTCAAAAGACTTTTCAGTAAGGATTTCTCATATCCTTTGCAAATTTCATATTACTGATTTACCTTCTGAATCTAATCTTTTAAATATTGTTTTCAACTCTCAAGTTCCTCTTATTCAACAAAATCAAGACATTTGTCAAAAGGATGTTTCAATAAATCATTTACCAACCCTTCTAGAAACTTATTCCTCTATCATTGATTCTGATATTTCTATAAGTTTTACCCAACCCCTAGGTGAGAAGATCGAAGTAGAAGAGGCACCAACTTCTTCTGATCATTATTCTCCTCTGGAAGGAGAAAGTCATAATTCTTCTATCTGAAATATTCAACCTATAAACATTAATGAATCAAATGAGAAAGAACATATTCATGATAAATTTATTCGTATTGATAGAGAAGTTGATTATGTTGATGAACGACAATATTCAGATTCTTTTGTTACAAAAATGGATCAAGATGAATTAATTATAAATCAAACTATACGTTCACCATTTTTTTATTCTTGTACTAATTCTTCTTTTGATTCAATTATCGAAGAACACAAATATGTTAATGATAATTTTATGTGTTCTAGAAATTCATTAGAAAAAAGTCGAAGAAGGTGACATGAATATTAGTTGCTCAAATAAATGTTGTCCACGAAAAGAAATTAATCTTTTTCAAGCAAAGATCGATAAAAGTTTTGATTTACATGAAGGATTATCAATTAATATTGATCTGGAATCAATTTCATATGGAATCCTTAAAGGTACATCACCAAATTATATTGAAAATAATCAGGTAATAAAAAAGAAATCTTTTGAAAATATTAATGATCTTTCTAAATTGAGAGACTCCTTTAATTTCCTCACTTCTAATTCTTATTTTTCTATTTATCCTGATTTATTTTCTGATTTTGATATGCGTAAGATCCATCTGAATTATCTAACTATGTGACTTCAAAATCACATTTTTATGAGATATCTAACATTGATGATTCACTTATTAAGCATGAGTTTGAGGGATTGGAACATATCTCATTACTAAATCATCATTCGATACAATGTTTTAAAGAGAAATAAGGTTTATTGTAAGATGGTTATAGTCAACTAATATTTGATTAGAATAAAACACATTTTTTTGTTGAAACTAAAAATGTTTATTCCCGTCATAATTACTTATATGAGAGGTATAATTTGATTGGTGATAAGAAAATATTTGCTGAAGAGTTTCTTATAACTTGTGATCACCAAATACTTACATCTCTTTTAATTGATTCATCTTTTGCAGATCCTCTTAACAAGATTAATTCTTTTGATGTTAGGTCATCACCGATTCACTCACCTATTACATCATTTCATGATCCTACTTTGTATCTGAAATCAATTCTTCCAATTGTTAATGTGATTAATGCTAGTTATTTGATTCTTCAAATTGATTCACCTAAGATATATTTGCCACCTATGGATTTCATGTTGGTAGATCATACTTTGCATTCTGAGTTTTACGACAGGATTGCGGAGTGCCTCGAAAGTTCTTATCTCAAAATGTTTCCAAAAACTAGTAAATTGTCTTATCATTATATGTTTCAAATGGTAAGGATGATAAAATTATTTTTAGTTTTCTTTTATTGACATATCATTCCTGGTTACTGTTAGGAAAACATGTCATTTTTACTGGACTAGAGATGTTTCGATGGCTTCATTGGCTATTTCATTTTACTTGATTTTCATTACAATTGTATTTTTTGTACATAGTTAGCCTTAGGTTTAGATTAATTTTTCTTCATTTTTACCCTTTCTTGTTTGAATAAATGCAGTTATGAAGATGATGCCAATTTTAAGCTCAAGGGGTGACACTTTTTAAAACATTCATGGTTGTTTTCCTTACCTTTTACCCTCTTGCTTATAATTATATTTATTTAAATTTACCTGTTAAGTCATATATCTTTTACTTTTTAGACTTAATTGGGAAAATGTTTTATACATTCTGATGATCATAAGAAAGAACTTTTAAGAAAATGAAGAATGTTGTGCAAATCAGTAACAAAATATTTTCAGTTGTAACTGCATATGTAATTAAGACTTAGTTTTTTATTTTTACATTTGCATACATCCATTTTAGATTTCTTACTTTGATTGGTTTTATTTTGTGAGTTGATAGGATTTTCTTTTGAGTGGTTTGTTTGTTTTCCCAAAGGGGTAAACTAATTTTAGCATATGGTGATCAAAACCATGTATTTCTGTCAAGTATTTGATCGAAATAATTTTCTGTTAAAGGGACATCATTATAAAGACACTCTTCTTTTGTCAAGATTCTAACCGTAGCGAGATTAGTCTTGGCTTTGAAATTTTTTATTATGGATCATATTGATGGATTGATTGAGTTACTCAGATATTATCTAGGATCTTTATCTTTCAAAATGATGCTATAATGTAGATGAGTTTCTTTTCAAAGGAATCATTTTCCCTAAATTGAAGTAAGTCAGGAATCATAAGTTATCTTTTAGATTTTTTACACCATCCTTTGCTCTTTAGTGGGCCATTTGGATCTGCTTCCCTATCCACTAAGTAATCTCTCTTGAGATTAACAATAATATTTATATTATTCATTGTACATAACATTAATAAAATATAAGGGATTAACTAAAGAACGGGAGGTCTCATCACGAGTCGACCCGTCATGATCATAAGCTCTCTTGAAGTGACATTATCGCATCTAGTTACCAAGCCAGGGTGATGTCTCTTAATTATTGATTAGGAGAAAGGAGGTCTCATCACGAGCCGACCTTTTCATTTTTTAGTAGTTCTTGTGAATGATGCTGCCAGCAACTGGTTACCAAGCCAAGGTAGTAGTCTTTAGTTAATATCTTTATTTATTATTTGTTAGAAAAAAAAGAAGAAGAAGGAAAAAGGATTTATCTATATCTAGTGGATGGGATACAAGCATCTAAGTGAGGTTAAATGGGTTTATCCTATGGGTATTTAGGTCATACCTACATACTATGTGTTCTTTGACTTGTTTTGGTTAAGAGAAACTAATTCCTTGGAAAATTGTTTGTCTACATTTGTAGTATAATCATTTATCTTTATAAGATTTTGGATAATGGTCGGGATAGTTTGATTAATTTTGAAGGTTTTGGTTCAATTTTTACATATATAAGCCAATGAAAGGATTAAGTTATGTGATTGGGAAATTGGCATTTGAAGAGGCCTTTATAAATATTTCTCTTATATTTAAGATTTAAAATTATTTTGCAGAAATAACTGGTTCGCCCAGCATGTCACCATTTGTTGGCACCCCAACAACTCCCCTTGATTTTCACGAAATCAAAGGGAACCCCTATTAGAAATTTTGTAAATATTTAACTTTTGGCTTGGTTTTGATTGATTTGGTAGTTGACTACTCGGTTTTCTCACTCTTCATAATGTTTTCCTTTGACTTGATTTTTATGGAAGATTATTTAGTGATCCTTTAAATGATGACTTCATGATTATTACACTAAAGCAATCAGCTAAAATTTCATAATCATTTTATTAATGCATTAAAACTCATTGTTTTGTCGATAAATAATTATATATATATATATGAAATACCACTTAATTTACAAAGTTATCTCATATAAACAATAAAAGAAACTAATTTAGTGGGTCCTTTATCATTATCTCAAAATATTTCATATATATTATTTATGAGCTTGAAACATAATAAAGTCATTTTCTTTTAATCTTAAAATAATGAGAATTTTGTTCTCATATGGCAAAACAAATCATTTCAAATAGAAACTTTTGCATGGAAGTAGACCAGAAATTACAACGCAACAATTAAACTCCATTCTAAGATTATCTTTTGAATAGTAAAGCTTATCAATGCATATCGCTAAAACAACAACTAAATTGCCAGAGGATCACAGATAATAATTGCTTGTCCACACAAAACGTGACATCTTTTTGGGCATTGAAGAAGCGGTATTATTGCTACCTTATCAACTAGTGCATTAAATAGAAGTTAATACATGTCAATGAAAGCGTCATTTAAGTTTCCAATGAAGAACGCTATGAGATCTTTCCAAATGAATTGCCTAAATCTCGCCAAAGTGTAGACTGAATGCCACTGAGGTTCTCTCTTTGTTACTACTACATCCATTATCTATGGAAGGGGTTACCAGATGTTAAAAAGCGCATCAACGATGAAGGACATTTCGAGGAGTTGAAAAATATTAAATAACTATTTATAGAAAACCATTTTATCTCATCAAGATGTAGAAGATGATACATTATCCATTTGTCATAGAAGTTTCTAGAATTTTTTCCTCTTTAGTTTACGAAGGCATTAATGTATAATGAGAAGAAGTTCCTATATCATCGAATAAAATCTAATGCCATGGTAGTAAAATATAATTACAATAAGTCTTCAAATATTCCAACATTTTCTTTATCCTCACCAATAAGTTCAATGATCTCACTGTGGATAATAGGGAAGATTCTTCATTTTTT
Organism: Pseudotsuga menziesii; assembly: GCA_001517045.1. Taxonomy (NCBI): domain Eukaryota; kingdom Viridiplantae; phylum Streptophyta; class Pinopsida; order Pinales; family Pinaceae; genus Pseudotsuga; species Pseudotsuga menziesii. The sequence goes on along the minus strand of LPNX010463499.1, from coordinate 879,980 downwards.
TTCCAGGATAATTATTTTTAAATTTTTATAAACTGATATTTAATGTTTATTTTGGATCTACATGGAAAGGATAAAACGTGAAAAGTGAGAATGGTAAGCAGCCCATATGACAAGTATTGTTGCAGAAGGAAATATGAGAGAAAATATCTGCCAGTGATGAGGAATCTGAGAGAAAATTTCTACCAGATCATTAAGGTTGCTGAATATTTCAAGGCTGTAGAAAGTGCCCAATATGCAATATTATTTGGTAGGAGAAGAACGATGGAATATTTTTCTAGTTTAGGGCCCATAGCTAAGTTACCAGATCTCCAGACTTCCAAAATTACTGCCAAGATAAACGACATGAGTCCGACTAAATGACAAAAATGGTGAACAAACTTTTAGTACATTTGGAGAATATTATCTGACTATTCTCAGTTCAGTATTTCACTCTGATATCAGTTAAAAGGGTTAAATTTGTTTCGTATTCACAGAAAACCATCTTGCTAAAATATTGCAGAACAAGTAGGCCACATATGGATAAAAGAAGGCATTTTGTTCTGACAATGTAAAAACATTTCATTTTCTATTTAAATAGGAATAGTTTGATTGTTGAAGGTCGACTAGCGCTCATCAGAATGGGAGAAGCTTTCTTTCTTTAGAGTTATGTAATTTTTTTAATGTTTAGTGGTTTTTGTAAACCAAAGAACAGGAAACACTGCTGCCAGTGGGGTTTGATACCAAAGATTTGTGGAGAACTTATATTCTGCAGTGATATAATATATTTTGTTATGCTTGTTTTTCTTTAGAACTGCTTCTAAGGATTGCTGGTTGTTACAGGATGCTGAAGACAGTAGCTAAGTCTTTCAGTCAATTCATACTATCCTATATAAGGTTTCTCTATTGATTGAATACAGTTTTCATATATATATATATATATATATATATATATATATATATATATATATTTCTATAGTATAGGTGAAATCAATTTCTGTTTGGTTTCGAATGAGAACATGGCATTTAAATATGAATGATTTGTTGTCATATGGAAAAGTAAATGAGTTTCTTCATGATTTTTTCCAGTTGATTATGAGATTGTGTTATGTGAAGTACTAACTGTGTGAGGTGACTTTGTTTCATCTCTACGTTAGTACCTGAGTGTACTTGTCATGCTTCAATACTATGTTAAGTCTATTCTGATTACAAGTTTTATTTCAGGTTCAAATTAACTTATGATAAGATGTTGTTTTATTGTAAGTCAATTTAGATCTATTTCTGTTGATTGTGGGCTTTTCTAACATTGCAGGATTATAAATCATTTTTTATAATAAAACCTGTTATCAGAGTATTAATTCAAGCTCCCATTTTGGGATAGTTAACTTGCATTTAGGTCATTACAAGATTAGGAGCTACTATTTTTTCTATACTTAGCTTATGTTATTTTTTCAGCATCAGTTAGTCATGAGGTTGAATTTCTTTGATTTATCAGAGGATTCTATTTATTGCAATTTTTCACCTTCACCTAAACAGACTCTCGAGTTTGAGAGCACATTTTACAGGTAGCAGGGCCTTGATCGTGTGAGAGACAGTCACTCCAAACATACACAAGATTACATTAAGTCGAGTGTATGGGCTGTCTTTCTGTAAGTTGGCCTATGACAGTTTTTCTAGCCAACAGATCTTTACTCACTTGTGACCTTTCTTCCTTTCCTTTACAACCATACCCTTATCTACCTTGACCTTGTTTTGAACCCTTTCACCTACACCTTTTACCTCTATTTCTCTCAAACGTATTTCCTTTTGACTCAACTCTTTTTCTCCTAAAGTCTACATTGTAAGTTTCCACCAAAACCCACCTCATCAACATTCATAACAATGGGTTTTGGAAATCCCTTATCGTGTGATAGAAAGTCACTCCAAACATACACAAGATTACATTAAGTCGAGTGTATGGGCTGTCTTTCTGTAAGTTGGTTTAGGACAGTTTTTCCATCCAACAGATCTTTACTCACTTGTGACCTTTCTTCCTTTCCTTTACAACCATACCCTTGTCTACCTTGACCTTGTTTTGAACCCTTTCACCTACACCTTTTACCTCTATTTCTCTCAAACTTATTTCCTTTTGACTCAACTCTTTTTCTCCTAAAGTCTACATTGCAATTTTCCACCAAAACCCACCTCATCAACATTCATAACAATGGTTTTTGGAAATCCCTTATTTCTACTTCACAATACTGTGCAAGTAAACTACAACAACTTACCCTTTAAGGGTATAACATTGTTTGGAGGGTATAACAAATACTTCTAGCCAATCCTAACCTCTGTCTAACATTTTTTTTAAATAGACAACTTAGTCACTATAGCAACGCAAATACCTAGCAAGTTTCGATGAACTTTCTATACTAGTGATAGAAATTTCGTCGGTAGTATAACAAGTTCATCGGAACTTTATAGGTATTTTTTTCACTATAGCGATGAGCCTTCGTCACAACACCAATGATGTCTAGTGAAACAAATTCCTTAAAACATGCAATTTCGTTAAAACTTGCTAGGTATTTGCGTCGCTATAGCGACAGAACTTCGTCCCAACGCCAATGAAGTCTAGTGACAAACATGTCTTTAAACATGCAAATTCATCATAACTTGATAGGTATTTTTTTCACAATAGCGACGGGCCTTCATCGTAAAACCAACAGATTCTAGTGACAAACATGTATTTAAACATGCAATTTCATCAGAATTTGCTAGGTATTTTTATCGCTACAATGACGAGCCTTTGTCACAAAACCAATGAAAATGTGCCGCTATAGTGACATAATTTGATGTTTTAAACAAAGCACATTTGGTGTATTTTATGTTTCTATAGCGATGAACTGTGGCAAGTTTTGCTAAAGCGACAAATTTTTTCCCACAAAAACTAGGGGTCATGTCCGTTGCTATAGAAACACAAAACTGTTGCAATAGCAATGATTTTTCCACATGTACTAGTGACATGCAGAACATTCAGGCAAGTCTGATGACTAGGATTCATGCAATGATCACGTTTAACAAAGGAAATCTGATCAATGGTCATAATATCCCCATTATTGGGAAAATACATCACTCGAAAGAGAGTGGACACTACAGCTTTCATGCTATAAACATAATGCCGCCCAAGGAGCAGATTAAATTCTAAGGGACCTTGGAATACCATAACATCAATGCAGACATTTTTCCCTCCTAAACTGATGGGAAAATGAGGAAGGATCCCTAAAGGCGTACTAGGTCTTTGTTTAAAAGCTAGTATTTGACTGGTGGATGGCACAAGTGAAGGAGAACCTATGGCTTGCCAAGTAGTAGAGCAGATAATGCTAACATAAGCCCTTCATCAATGATAGTGCAGAGTATGCTCTTGGAAGTAATTCACACAGATATCTGGAAAGGAACACTCGAATGAAGATCAGATTCTGTTAGATTACCCCAGTCAAAGGAAAGAGACAAAATTTTCGCTTACATAGAAAGTCTGAGCCCAACGGAGAGAGTTGTAAGCTATTAATTTCAAAATTGGCCCATTGTCTTTATTTGGTATGTTTTACTTCATTGTTTAGTGATTACAATTTCATAAACAATATTCTTGTTCATAATAATGTTTGTAGGAAGAGATAGAACACATGGTTCTTGACATAAAGTTCAACCTACAGGTGGAATTCCCCACCCATCTATGTTGTTCAATATGTATCTATTTATTTGGGAAAATCTTGTTCATGTGTTCAATTAGTAGTAAATAAGTAATTTATGAATTTTATTATTGAATTGGAGTCTAGAGATTCCCTTTCATATGAATAATTTTGAAGGAAGCTAGCTTATAACCTATAAAGTCATTTTTGCTGTTGTATCAAACCCATGTTAAGTGCTTTTGTACTCTTGTGAACATGGTAAAAGAGCTTATATTATGCATCAAATTTAAGCTACCAAAGTTGGTTACTCAAGAACATAGTTCTCTGAACCCATGGCACAATGTCTCTTTGTTTATGATCAATAGTAATTAATTGAATTTCCATGCTTGTACACACAAAGCTATCTAGAGCTAGATAGAAGTACGATTTCCCATTCCATTTTCGATGCAGAATCGATGGATGCTTGTTGTCACAAATGTAAATCTAGGAAAGGTTAGTGATGTGATGTTTGCTGGGTCACGGTGAGTTCTAGTGTTTTTCTTACTAACTTTTCTATGGACAAAATAATAGTGTTATTCCCATGCGAAATGTATCAAGAATATGTACCTTAAAAAAACCATATAATTTTGCATCTTCTTGAACTACTGAGATCACATTTTCCTATTATGTTTTAATCTTGATTACAATATCCTGCTCTATTTTTATTGTTTCTTAAATTACATGTTGCTTCATAGTCATACTCTTGGTATACTACTTTGGATTCAAATAATACACTTTGAATCATTTTTCATTTTCTATATCTTTAGTTAGAAAGTAATATTACACGAAATGGTAGGTTTACTTTCTTTCCTGTTTGTGGATCACTCGAAACGCAATACAATATGTGTTAGATGTAGTAATTTATGTGTTATGACGTTTCTTGAAATCTGAAATTTCCCTTCATACTGGAGGTTTCGTAGTTCCAATCCCTATGAACTTCGCTGTTAGGGATGATATGAAATATTAATTTATAGCAACAAACAATAGGAAATATTTCATCTCACTTCAACTAATCACATTAGGCAGTCCAGGGAAAAAGATACCAAAGATATGCCAACAAGTTACATCACTTAGGCCACACTTTCCCAATAATAAACTTGATATGAGATTACTTTAACTACTACATATTTACAACAGTAAATATGCTCTATCATCTTCAAGATACGTGTTAAATTTTAAATCATATTTTCATCCTTATAAAATGTCAAATCCACATGAACATCAAGTGCTGAAAATTACCAAATCATGTAGAAAAAAGTGTTCCACAACTTAAAACTTTATATATATATATATATATATGGGCCAAGCAACTAATAGAAAGGCTGAACTGTCAGCTTTATAGATAACATTAAAGGTGGCTAGAAGCTATCAGATTCAGGATATTCATATTTTGGAGACTCTAAAGTAGTGGTGGATTGGGAAAATGAGAAGAATAGCATAAGAGCACCACATTTACAACACCTACTTGCTGAGATTCAGAAATTGAAAACCGGCTTCAGAAGGATCTCCTTTGCTTATATTTACTGAGAATTGAATATGGAAGCAAACTCACTCTCAAAGCAGGATTTAGCTTACCATCCAAGTTTAATGGAGAGAGAAGAAGTGGTAGAAGGCATATGAGTCTTCCGCTATGAAACGATATAAAAGACACATAAGCTTGTATTTTGGAATAATATGTGGGACTTTAGTCTTTGCAGAAAAGATTAAGGCCCTGCTTCTGTAATACTGTTTAGTAAAGGTCAACCCTAATGATATAAGGACTGGTCTNTGTCTATATATATATATATATATGTATATGTATGTATGTATGTATGTATGTATAGATATAAATAAATTCCTTCAAAACCTTAGCTAGGGAAAACCAAGAGAACCCTAGTCACCACCAATGGTCACACAAATCCTCCACACTAGCATGATTGATTCCTTTGGTTTGCAAACCCTACCACATTACATCATACATGTACATAGAAAAACAACTTTAGAACTAACCTCCAAATCTACATGTTGTAGGGCTTGAATCCTCAAACCCTAGGTCTTTAACTCTTACATGAACACAAGCACCAAGACCTCTATGGACCATCAATAATAACTGAGTTTTATTCCAAACAAGGATTCACACTAAGATTACAATTGACAAGATCATGTCTCCAAGATATTTCCCTAGCCTTACATTCCAAAAGAACAAGCCTCTTGTAACACCCCGGTTTTGACCCCATCGTAATAAATTGCATATGATGTAAATATTGTATTAAATTATGGTATGGAGCTCAAGGAAAAGTCCCCACCATGTATTTAGTGTCGTATGTATCAATGATTAAAATCGATTTCGATGGTTTATGTGCTAGCCAGGAACAATATGTTTGAGACACCATGTAAAATGCTACATTAATAAAATACCACGACTAGCTACGCATTGCAACATTAAAGAGATGGGGGCATGGTTTCACAAGGAATAGGGAGGGGGATTTATTCAAATCTTTGATCCTATGCAAAAAATGCCAAATGTCAAAAGGAAAACCCATCAAGTTGTCAACCACCCTTTTTGTCTTTTATGCCCAGTCATCTAAAATTGGTGAAGGAAGTTATTGTCTTGGGATGGGAAAGGTATGGGGGTCAAATTCAAATTTGGGGACTTACCCATTTTTTGAATTTTTTTTTTGCTTATTGGGAAAGTAAATGCTGGGAAATGCCTTCCCACTCCATTAGTCACCCATGTGTTTGCTTCCTCACGCAGTTACAGATAGTTGGGGAATTCTCCCTCACGTTTTTTTGGTTTTCTTCATTCCTCCCATGGCCGGGAATTCGATTTGGTAAATACTCAGTGGATGGTATCCTCTGTGGGAATTTTTGTTGTAGTTTTCTTCATTGCCATAGCTGGGAAATATCGCTTTTGTTTTGTTCACTGAATGTGCAACATTGATTCACATTTTGGGGGTTTCAAGAGGCCATTTTTTTTCTTCCTCAAGAAGCTGAGCTTGCTGGGAATTTTCCCCATGATTTCCTGATGTTTTGCTTACTGTTCCATGCCCATAAATTCATTTTTGTGTTTCTCAGTGGTCAGGGAACCAAGATCTATTGTTTTCGGTGTGAATGATGGTCGTTTTTGCTCCAGCAATGCTCAAAGACGTTTTCTGAGATCTTATTTTGATTTGGGGGTTTGTGGTGGCCACGTATGCACAAGAACATTTCCTAAAATCGTATTTGATGTTCCAGGGTGTTGTTCCCCTCATCCATGTCATTTTGGTTTCCCATAAACGTTTTGCTCATATCTAGCAGTTGTGTGTGGTTGTGTTTTGATTTATTGGTTGACTATGTGTTTGATGCAAGGTGTTTTCTTGGTTGAGTAAGTCCAAGAGACACGTCTGTTAGAGGGTATGACAGTGTTTTAGGTGTGATTTTTGGATTGGATGATTAAGTCCAAGGAACCCTTATGCTAATGGATTCTTTCCCTAGTAGCCTGATAAACCCAAATGTATTTTTGGATTGGCTAGGTTTCATATGTACTTGGCTAAGTGTATGAGTCTGTTGTTCCTTAGTTTCTTATAGAATCATGTCCACCTCGGGGTGGCAATGGTGCTAAGAGATTGATGAGCACACTAGCCTATGGTTGGGTGGAATGTTGCAGCGACGTAGCTAGTTGCGGGACAACACAATTACAAGATAAGTATTTACTTTAATTCTTGTGTTTAATTTCTACAAACTATTTGTTTTATGAATTAATATGAGCATGTTGAATGCTTGAATTATTGAATGGATGTTATTGCTTCCGCTATATATTGCATGTTTTATACTCCTGTATATGTTATTAATTCAATGCATGTTTATGTTTTTATGTTCATGGGGCTATCTTATCATTTGATAGCATCAGTGCCATAGTCACGTCCTCTCCATCGTCGGTATGAGGGGTGGGGTTGTGACAACTTCAAATCCATGCAAGGCATTAGATACAATGTCCATGAGAAACCCTTCTCTTTATATCAAATTTTCTTATTTACTTTTAATGCACAAAGCTAATTTATTTAGGGAAAAAGAAAAAATATGCATAATAATCATTTATATAATAATCAAACATATGTATTCACTATATAACATAGTTACATATATCGTCAGTAGATCGACAGTATGGAGATATATCACCACGCTATCAGCTCGATGATATATTGCTAGGAAGAAAACACAATATTTTCTGACACTTCAAAGTGTCAGGACACACTGAATACTACACGACATTTTGGGTAAATATCGTAAGTCGATGAAAAGTGTTGGCATGCTAAGATAAAAATGCCGATTTGAAAGATAAAAAGGCTTTTGGTCAATTTCAGGGCTTCAGTTGGCATTGTTGAGGAAGCTAGAAATGGTCCACGGGGGTTTTAGAAACACTAGGAAAAATTTTTAGGAGAACCTAAAAATATAAAAAAATATAAAAAACCTAAAATATTTCATAAAACCCTAAAAACAAACCTCTAAACTAAGCCCTAACCTTTCCTAATCCTCATGGCCTCCCTCATTGTTCTTTCTCTATTTTAGGAAACATTATTACATGCTGTAGCAACCCTTTTTCTGCTCTTCGAGGTCTTCTCAGATGTCTGTAATGTTTTTTGTAGACTATCCAGACTTCAAACAATCCACAGACAGTCCTTTGAGGGTTTCATTATCCTTAAGGGAAACCTCCATTAGTCCTGTTGCCACCTTTCACACACCTGTGT
>LPNX010463499.1:805014-865059 GCA_001517045.1 Pseudotsuga menziesii | reverse complement strand
ATTGAGGAAGCTTTTGCTAGGTTTTTCCCTTTAGGGTTTTCCCAGGATAAATCTGTGTTGTTCTTGTGATACTGTTTCTTTCAGTGATCCTGCTTATATGATTTTGTTATGAAAATTAAATGAAATAATGATGTATTAGCTAAGCATATGAAAATTTAACATGGTATCAGAGCCACCCTGAATAGGACAGCTTTCACAAGGAAAAATAGCTCTCCCTCTCTCCCTGGAAGAAATTAGGGCTTCTTGCTAAAGAGGAATTTTTGAGTGATCCTAGCATAGGATTTCTCTCCTCATCAAAATCGAAGTTTAGAGACTTGGATCAAGATTTTTGGTTGGGTGAAACTCCACGAAAGTCAAACCCTAGTTTGACCCCAAGCTAGAAAAACCCTAAATACTAAAACTGCTAAGTTTTGGTAAATTCGCTATATCCTGAGATTGGAGAAGATTCACGAGTGAAAAATGGAAGAGGCCTAAGATAAACTCCTGATGTACACTGTGTCCAAACTGCAGCCTCTGATTCGCTATATTTTGGGAGATATGATCCCTCCAAGTTAGGGTTCTAGCCTCTTCCATAATTCATCCCTAAACAGGACACCTGGGGACAATTGCTATATATTGGGATATAGAGGTCCAAATTGAATTCCTAAAGATGTTCCATAAATATCACAGACTTTTCTTTCTGTGGTCTGAATTTCAGAACCAGAAGATGAAACAGTGACATGTGGCAGTCCGTACAACTTCGTTGTTTTGAACAGTCCTGTAATAGGTCACTGCGGGAAAAGGATAATAAATACCAATTGGTGAAACCAATTTTGATGAAACATATGGTGTTGGATCACATACATGCGAGGTTACCTCAGTGCTAAATTTCAGACACATAGGAGCCGTAATTTTGGAGATATCACAGAAACAATGACAGGCATTTCTGCAGAAGAAATTGGAAAACTAGGGCTTCCTGTTCCGAGAGCTTCCCTCCACAGTTTTTAGAAAAGGAGCACATTAGACAGATCCATTTGAAGAGATATATATTTCTATCCAATCAAATCTTAAAGATTCCAAGTTTTGAAAATTATGGTTTCTCTGACAAACCCTAAATTAACTAGCTCTGGAAGCAGGACGGGCACCTCAAATCGGTAAGATCTAATCTTTTGCTATTTGCATTTGAGGTTCTCATTTCAAAGTGATCTATCACATCAGCTTGATGATAATCTTGGTAAAGTTGACAAATTCCAAGCATGGAAGTATTTGATCTCTCTAAAGAAAATGAATTGGACACCTACATAAGTAGAGAGGTTCCAATTCCATACGGAGATGAGGCTCAAAGCCTTACACAAGAAGAACTTGATCAAGGCCAAGAAGATCATTGTTGATTCAATCACAGATCATCTTTTACCACAAGTGTCTTCCTAAAAGACACCGAAGATGTTTGATTCCTTGATCAAGCTATTTGAAGATAAGAACTTAAATCAGAAGATGGCTTTGAGAAAACAGTTGAAGAATGTGAAGATCCAGAATGCAGAACAACTTGAAGCGGTAGAAGAAGAAGTGGAGAATGCAGAAGTGGTGATAGACACCTTGAATGGCCTCCCAGGATCATGGGATTCATTCATGCAAAGAATGCATGCTAGAAGGAATTAATTTCTTTCAGCTCGACTCATAATAAGAGAAGAAGAAGATGGGAGCAATTGAAGATCAAGCTCTCACCATTCAAAGAAGATCCCTCAAGCAATGAGGAATATGAAGAACTCAATTCTTGAAGAACCTCTTATTCATCTTATCATTTGGATAAGAAATGATGATTTAATGAATGAAGAAGATGATAAAGCAGAATGACCAAGATGGAGTCTACCCATGAAACAAATAAAAGATAAGTATTCAATTGTCATTTCATGATATTTTTTTGTTATACATTTGATTATATTCAGTTGATGTGTTATGCATGATAGATTTTTTTCATTAATGACTGTATACTACTAATATGCATGTGATGGGTAAGTAGCTCATGGTGCTATACAACTCTCCATTTCTACTTATCAAACCTCTTTGCTGACATATTGGATTAGTGCACAATCTCAATGATGTCATGGTAGAGATGAAAGGCATCTAGAAAGTTTATGTCAGATATGGATGAATGTTGTATTGTCTAAACAGTTGCATGATGCATAAGAATTTGTCATTTTATGAAATATTCCTAACCATGCAACTGGTGCATTTGAATTGTAGCCTAAGGTCATGTACAACCTCCTACAAGAAAAGAAGGATGAGACTTGTTCTGAAGAACAAGTGATGACAGTTCAAGATTCACTCCAATAAACATGAATCTGAAGCTACCAGGGTTAGAGACACCATGACGAAAGAAAGAGCTTCAGAGAGCGGTAGATCCACCTTGAAGGATGAAGACCACCATGGGTACAAGAGATAACTCAAGATGAAGAAAAGAATGCTATGAAAGAAGCTATGATCAAAGAATAATAGTTGATCATGGGGAATGATGTATACGATATGATTTCGAGACATAAAGGGAAGTATGTAGTATCTTCCATATGGATCTACAAGAACAAGTGTACAAAGCAAGGTTCATTATTTGCCTCAGAAGGAATAGACTATGACATGAAATACTCTATTGACCAGTATATATCAAGCATAGAACCACCTGTACAGAATGAAGAGGGAAGATGATACTCCACCTCAGGGGGAGTGACTACAGAAAATTATATCTGAGTTCGACATGGTACGACATGATGGATAGCTTCGTGATGGATCAAGAATTTACCAAGAGTAAAGTGGGTTCCAACCTTCAAGGTTGAATGCAGAAGACTAGGATATGTTGATGACCTGAGAAGACAAACTCATAGAAGATGTTATGATACTAGAATGATGTTTGGGATATAGTACTCAAACCAGAAAGCAAGAAGAAACTAGCAGAAGAATTTGAGATGAAAGACCTTCGTTTAATGCATTATTTCCTAGGTCTGGAAGTATGGCAAAGTTCAGAAGGAATATTTCTCAACCAGGGAAAGTATGCGGTAGAGATATTGAAGAGATTCAATATGTTGGAATGCAAAGTCATGGCCACACCCATGGACTCCAACCTGAAGCTATTAGCTGATGACTCATTAGAGTTAGTGGATGTGACTCACTATAGACAGATCATTGGGTCATTGATGTACTTAACAAATACTAGACCAGACATTTTTTTTGCTGTGAACACCTTAATTCAATATCTTGTTCAACCAAGACAGGTTCACCTAGTAGTTGCAAAACATGTGATGAGATATCTGAAAGGGACTATAGACTTTGGTCTATACTTTGATGGTAGCCATGAGTATAGATTGTATGGCTACACAGATGTAGATTGGGCTGGAAGTATCTCAGATAGGAAAAGCAGATCAGGTAGATGCTTTTGTTTGAGGTCTGCTATGAGTTCATGGTTTAGCAGGAAACAGTCCAATGTTTCTCTTAGCACGGTTGAAGCAAAATACATAGAAGATTGTTGTACTAAGTTGTGAAGCCATATGGATTCAGAAACTGATATTAGGTCTCTTTGACCTGAAGATGGATACTACAATGATTCTATGTGATAACCATAGTTGTGATGACAAAGAACCCTGTGTTCCGACGTAACACATAGAAATCTGGTATTTCTACATACAAGATAAGATGCGAATGATGATACTGTAGATGCAGATGATGGTGATTCAATATTTATATACTGAATATAGAGATGATGATGTTTCAGTATTCCCATACTGAAGATATAGATGATGATGATTTCAGTATTCCCATACTAAAGATATAAATGATGATGATTTCAGTATTCCCATACTGAAGATATAGATGATATTTTAGTATTCACATACTGGAGATAAAGATGGTGATAGTTTAGTATTCACATACTAAAGATGTAGATGATGATGGTTTGGATGATGATGTACTGACGAAGCCTCTACCTCGAGTAGAGTTCGAACACTTTCAAGACAAGCTTGGTGTTGTTTAGAAAGACCTTCCTCGAAAGGGGGAGTAGTGATGTTGCAGTGGGATTGTATCATCCCTGGGCATTTACCCTAAAGTGATCTGGAGACCTCCGTCCTCGAGAATGAAGAGGGATTGTATCATCTCGGGACATCTATCCACAATAGATCCAGTGACCTCGGTCCTCGAGAACGTGGTGGGATTCATTAGAGGGAATTTCAACTCAAAATGGGCCTTTTAAATTTAACTCAAATTCCATGTCATCATGTGTTAGCCAACAAAATTGCTTTAAATTTGAAATACCGTATAGGTCTTAAACACTTGTTTAATATAAATTTGGGGATAGGCATCATAAAAAAAGCTACTTTTTTGTTTGTATTTTTGACATATATCTCTGTGTTTTTACTGAAATTTTGATCGAGAGAGCTCGTTGGATGCGGAATTAAATTCCCCATCCAACAAGTACCAACTCGGCATACTTTTGATGGACCCCGCTACCCCAAAAACAAGAAATACCTGAAAAAACATGATGATGACATCATCATCACATTTTTTCAAGTATTTCTTGTTTTTTGGGTAGCGGGGTCTGTCAAAAGTATGCCAAGTGGGTACTCGTTGGATGCAAAATTTAATTCTGCATCCAATGAGCTCTCCTGATCGAAATTTGAGTAAAAACACGGGGAGATATGTCAAAAATACAAACAAAAAAGTAGTTTTTTTCTTTTCTTCCTCCAAAATTAATAAATATTATTTTATTATTTTAACTATTATTTTATTAATTTTTTTTAGGAGGCCCATTTTGAGTTGAAATTTCCTCTAATGGTATCATCCCTGGGCACTTGCCCTAAAGTGATCTAGAGACCTCGGTCTTCGAGAATGAAGAGGGATTGTATCGTCCCAGGACATCTGTCCATAATAGATCCAGTGACCTCGGTCCTCGAGAATGTGGTAGGATTGCAACATCCTTGGACATCATCCTAAAGTGATAGGGACTGATTTTCCCGTAATAAATCCGGTGGATTCAGTCCTTGAGAATGTGGTAGAATTGCATCATCATTGGACATAGTCCTAAAGTGATAGGGACCGATTCTCCCGTAATCAATCCGGTGGCTTCGGTCCTTGAGAATGTGGTAGGATTGCATCATCCTTGGACAGAGTCCTAAAGTGATAGGGACTGATTCTCCCGTAATCAATTCGGTGTCTTCGGTCCTCGAGAATGTGGTAGGATTGCATCATCCTTGGACATAGTCCTAAAGTAATAGGGACTGATTCTCCCGTAATCAATCCGGTGGCTTCAGTCCTCGAGAATGTGGTAGGATTGCATCGTCCTTGGACTTATTCCTAAAGTGATAGGGACTGATTCTCTCATAATCAATCCAGTAACTTCAGTTGTCGAGAATGTGGTGGGATTGTATCATCCCTGGAATTTAACTCCAAAAATGATCCAAAGACTTTTTGTCTTTGAGTTGTGGATTGCAGGTTGTTGCTAATGATGATGATGCCGTACTTATCGAAATATCAAAGTATGATGATGATGACGTAGTGATCAAAATATCGGAGTATGATGATGACGTACTGATCGAAAGATCAGAGTATGATGATGATGACATACTAATCGAAAGATCAGAGTATGATGATGATGACGTACTGATCTAAAGATCAAAGTATGATGATGACGCACTATGATTATGATGTTTCTGATCAAAAGATTAGAGTATGATGATGATGTTTCTGATCAAAAGATCAGAGTATGTTGATGATGTTTCTGATCGAAAGATCAGAGTATGATGATAATTTTTCTATGTTGATGATGTTTCTGATCAAAAGATCAGAGTATGATGATGATGTTTCTGATCGGAAGATCAAAATGTGATGATGATTATGATCGATAGATTAGAATATGATGATGATGATGTTGCTACTGATCGAAAGGTCAAGGTGCTGAAGATGTTGTTGCTGATCGAAAATTCATAGTCCTGAAGATGTTGCTGATCGAAAGGTCAAAATGCTGAAGATGTTGTTGCTGATCGAAAAGTCAAAGTGCTGAAGATGTTGCTGATCGGAAGTTCAAAATGCTGAAGATGTTGTTGCTGATCGAACAGTCAAAGTAATGAAGATGTTGCTGATCAAAAGGTCCAAGTGCTGAAGATGTCGTTGCTAATTGAAAGATCAAAATGCTGAAGATGTTGCGGATCAAAGACTGAAGATGTTGCTGCTGATGAAGATTGAAGATTGAAGATGAAGACTACATGATGTTGAAAAGCTTCCAATGATTTATAGATGTGTTACCCTACTGATGTTGATGATGTCCCCTATCTCTACTCTTATTGTTGTTGATGTTACTATAGAATACCCTTCTCGTTAAGGGGGAGTTTTGAAATATTGTAACTTTGAAGAATATTCTATATGTATCTTTTTGTGGTCCCCGATGGTCCTACTGGGAGAACCACTTGTATTACATTGTACCCCGATGCTCCTAATTGGAAGAACTAATAAGAGTCATGAGGTAGTCACCTCTAATTGTAAAGGTGGGTCATCAGCACCCCGGTGTGGTTACTTGAGCCTACATGTGTAACTCGAGCCTACATGATTTAACTCAAGCCTACATGTCAAATGAGTTAACTTAAGTGAATGAATGAATATAAATAGAGGTGTAGTGCTCCTCATTTGTGACACACAATCACTTGAGTAGCGCACTTGTGGAGGAGAGAAGTAGCTAGAGAAGGAGGAGGATCATGCTTTGATCTCCTTGCTGGTTTTATCTTTTACCTTTTTGGGGCATCTATATTGAGGAAGCTTTTGCTGGGTTTTTCCCTTTAGGGTTTTCCTAGGATAAATATGTGTTGTTCTTGTGATACTGTTTCTTTTAGTGATCCTGCTTATATGCTTTTGTTATGAAAATGAAATGAAATACTAATTTATTAGCTAAGCATATGAAAATTTAACAACGTCTAACCATGGGAGGAACATATCCTGCATCCATGTCAGAAAGTCCCAGCAATCACATCTAACCATGGGAGGAACCAATCCTGCATCCATGTCAGAAAGGATCTGCACTTACATATGACCATGAGAGGAATGCATCCATCATTCATGTCAGAAAGGATCTACACTTACATCTGACCATGAGAGGAACACATCCATCATTCATGTAAGAAGGGCTCTGCACTTACATCTGACCATGAGAGGAACACATCTAGCATTCATGTCAGAAAGGATATTCCCTTACATATTACCATGAGATTAACACATCCAACATCCATGTCAAAAGGGCTCTACACTTACATCTGACCATGAGAGGAACACATCCAGCATTCATGTGAGAATGGCTATGCACTTACATATAACCATGAGAGGAACACATCCAGCATTCATGAAAGAAGGGCTCTACACTTACATCCACTAGCATGGTAGGAAACACCTACTACCATCTATGGAAAGGCTCAACACTTACATCTTACCATGGGAGAAACCAATCCTGCTACCATGTCATACAGAAACATGGATTCATCACTTCCCCTTAGAGGGAACCTCGATCTGGAGAACACAAAGCTTCTCCCTGAAGTACTCATACTTCACTTTGGTCATTTCTAGCATAGATTCACATCAATTCTAATTACGTCTAAGGATAACTTGCGAGAATTTTCAAGACCAATTACATTCCAAGAAAACCTACAGGACTGTTTACGTCTGAGAAACCTACGAGCTTCACCATGATTTTATGCTCAGACAACTTGTCTCACCGGCTATGTTAGAAATTCCTCTTTCAAGAGAGATCTTGATCTAGATCACAAACTGGAGCCTCACTGCTCCTCTCTTGGCTGTACTCAATTCCATGTAGGACTGCTTCCTGCTAAACAAAGAGATCATACCTAATCTCATACTAAAGCAACACCCTGAAGTGCTCTTCCTATCAATGGCACTTCCTTCCCAATCCGAATCCACATAACCCTCCAAGTTAACATTCTGATTTGTGTCATACTGGAGCCCATAATCAACTGTAAACTTTAGGTACCTCACTGTATGCTTTGCGACCATCAGGTGAACATGTCTTGGTTCAGTAAGGAACTAGCTCAATGTGTTCACAGTAAAGTAAATATCTAGTCTCATATACATCTAGTACATCAAGGAACAAATCATCTGACAATACATCGTGGCATCAACCATCTCTGATGAAGCATCACTCAATAGCTTTAGGTTTGATTCCATAGGTGTAGTCATGGCCTTGCAGTCCATAATCCTGAACCTCTTCAGGATCTCCACTTCATACTTCCCTTGTCCAAGGGATTTTCCATCTGCATTCTGGCACACCTCCATGACTAGAAAGTAGTGCATCATATCCAAGTCCTTCATCTCGAATTTGGAAGAAATTCTCCTTGCAACTTTAATGAGTTCCTCTTTTCTTCCAGGAACAAGTCATTGACATATAACAGGAGCATCACTAGTCTTCCACCTTCAACCTTGAAGCAAAGGTTGGAATATGCTTTACTCTCAGTAAATCCTAGATCCATTAGTAAGTTGTCCATCCTATCGTACCATGTCAAAACTCAGGATCTTCTGCACTCACTCCCTCTAAAGTGGAGCATCATACTCCCTCTGTCTTTTGTACTCTATGTATCTTGTACTGGAGTGACAAGTAGCTCCCTCTTTTACTATTATTCTATGTATCCATCTAGGGTCACTGGATACCAAGATCCTCTATCTTGAAAATGTTCTTCTCGCACCCATCTGTGCGATTTTCATTCTCTATAGGATTTAATCTTCAACCTTGTAGAAAAGGTTAAGATCTTCATCACTCTAGGTGATATTCAAGCTCCTCATGTATGTGTTATCCCATTGGTGTCTTCTAAGCTCATACAAGGCTTTCTTTAATTTTCACACATGAATCTACATGTCATGTCTCTTAACTTCCAGTGGCTACAAATATCTCTTTGTATTCTATGCTCTCTTTCTGTGAGAAGCCTCATGCTACGAATCTTTCCTTATATCTCACAGACTTCTCTTCAGGTCTCGATACCGCATCTTAGACATCATCCTTCTTGAACTAGTACTCTCCTTCCCTTTCTTCTTGGATAATTCTTCATAGCTGGAAGGCTCTACAAAAATGATGTCTCTCAACAGTGACACATAACTGCACTGTGTCTGAGGCCTCTTGAAGTCTCATCATACTATTCTTCATTTTGGATTATTTCTTGAACTATCATCACTGGTTCTTCGGAACAAGTCTCATCCTTCTTTTGTAGGAGATTGTATGCGATCTTTCCTACAATTAAAATGCATTAGTTGTATGGTTAGAAACATTTCATAAGGTATATTCATAATGAATTTTTTTTTTCATCAAGATATAATCATGTAACTATTTTAGTCAATACAACATTCATCCATATATTACAGAAACTTTCTATATGCCTTCCATATCTACCAGGACAACATTGAGATTGTGCACTAATCCAATATGTCAACAAAGAGGTTTCATTCTAGATAAGTAGCAATGGAGAGTTGTATAGTACCATGGGATACTTACCCATCACATGCATATTAGTAGTATACTGTAATTAATGAAACATTCTATCATGCATAACAAAATAATATCTTGAAATGACAATTGAATACTTGTCTTTATTTGTTTCATGGGTAGACTCCTTCTTGATCCTTCTGCTTCATCATGACATCATCATTTCTTATCCAAATCCTAAGATGGATAAGAGTGTCTTCAAGAATTGAGTTCTTCAAATTCCTCATCACTTGAGGGATCTTCTTTGAGTCGTGAGCACTTGATCTTCATTTGCTACCATCTTCTCTTCTCTTATTATGGGTCGAGCTTCATCTTGTGTGTGCTCTTCCCAGAGTCTGCTGAAAGTAATCACTTCCTTATAGAAAACACTCATCGAATGAATGAATCCCATGATCATGGGAGGTTATTCAAGGTGGTTATCACAATGTCTGCATTCTCTACTTCTTCATCCATAGCTTCAAGTGGTTCTTTTATTTTAGAGACCCTTGTAAAGTATGATTGTATGGTCTCTGCATTTTGGATCTTCACATTCTTCATCTGGTTTCTCAAAGTCATCTTCTGATTTATGTTCTTCCCTTCAAATAGATTGTTCAAGGAATCAAACATCTCTTTAGGTGTCTTTAGGGAAGACACTTGTGGTATAAGGTGATCCTTGATTGAATCAACAATGATCTTCCTATCCTTGACCAAGTTCTTCTTATGTGAGGCTTTAGCCTCATCTCTATCTGGAACTAGAACCTCTCCAATTCATTTTGTTCAAGAACCAGTGAAAAATTATATTTCCATGCTCATAATTTTTCAGCTTCACCAAGATTGTCATCAAGCTGGTGTGATAGGTCATTTTCAAATGAGAACCTCAAATGTAAATAGCAAAAGATTAGATATTACCAATTTGAGGTGTTTGTCCTGGTTCCAGAGCCGACTAATCTAGAGTTTGTCAGAGAAACCCTAATTTTAAAAACTTGAATTATTTATGATTTGATTGGATAGAAATATGAACCTCTTCAAGATGAGCTATCCAATGTACTCTTTTTCTAAAAACAGTGGAGGGAAGCTCCTGGAACAGGAAGCCCTAGTTTTCCAAATTCTATTGTAGAACTGCCTGATATTATTTATGCAGTATCTCTGAAAGTACTACTCCTCTATGTCTGAAATTTCATAATAAGGTATCCTAGTATGTTATCTTTCCAACACCACAGGTTTTAGTAGAATTGGTTTCACCAATTCAGACGTATGAGATTTTTACCAAGTTGACTTATTTCAGGACTATTGAAAATAGTGAACTTGTACGGACTGCCACATGTCCCTATTTCATCTGCAAGGTCTGAAAATTTTACCACAGAAATTAAAGTCCATGCCTTATCTTGAAAATATTTTGAAATTTCATTTGGAGCTTCTATCTCGAGATATAGAAATTCTCCCTAGGTGTCCTATTTAGGGATGAATCCTAGAAGAGGCTGGAACACTGATTTGGAGGAATCATATATCCCAGAATATAGTGAATCTGAGGATGAAATTTTTACACAGGGTACATCAAGAATTTATCTTTGGGATATGAAAATTTAGGCTCCTAATCCTTCTTCAATTTAGATATATAGATAATGTAACAGAACTACCATTTTTAGTATTTTAGGGTTTTTCATGCCTATGGCCAAACTAAGGTTTGACTTTCTCGAAGTTTTACTCAACCAAAAAAATAAACCTTGGTCTCTAAATTTCGATTTTTATGAGGAGATAAATCCTATACTGGGCTCACTCAAAAATTCCTCTTTTGTAAAAAGCCCTAATTTCCTGTAGCAAAAACTAAAAATGCCCAGAATCAAATTCTACTTCGACAGAAAGATGCACCCTTGAATGGAGAGTTAGTGTAGCCTGCTTTTGTGGATGGATTGTGGAGAGAGACCCAAAAAGTAAGAATCCCTAGATTTTGCAGCTGCATGGTGTCTTCTTCCTAGGTTAGCTCTGATACCATGTAATATTTTTATTATTTAAGGAATATGATCTAGGATGTTATCTGAGAGAATAGAATGCACAACAATAATCACAAGATACAAGAGACACAAATATTTTCCTCAGGGAAACCATAAAGGAGAAAACCATGGAACTTCCTCAGAGAGAGAATGAGCATTAATGGTAGCAGTAAAATGGAAAGACAGAAAGATGATCTCCAACACTTGTTCTCTCTCTCACTTGTGTGAGCTCCTCTTCTCTCACCTATGCGCTATAGCTGGGTGAGTGTGTGTGACAAATAGAGAGGCTCACTCTCTATTTATACTAATTTCTAACTTGACAATTACTTACTAGGGCTAACATCTCTAGGAGATTCTAATAACCCTAGTTCCCCACAACTGTGGGGACATTTCCCACTGATCAACAAGGAGGGTTAACCTCAACTCAATTATGGGGACTATTGCCCCAACATACAACATAGAGTTAACCTCATTGACTTTACATGACTTTATTATATTAATGACTCTCTCGATAAGAACATCAGGGTACAATGAAATATAATATATGAAATATACAAGTTAATACATTCTAAAGTTAAAAATACATCAATATTTAGAGGTTATGATATTTTACAATAAATCACAAGGCCATGATGGAAAAGAGAAACTACAAAAAACCACGAGGCTGTGATGAGAAAGAGAAAGAAAATGCATAACGCTTGATAATGAATACCTAGTAACCCCGTATAGGCCCATATACTATTAACTTAAAAAATAATACAGTGTCTATCCTATCTAAAAATAGATAGAATTAATTGAATTTAATTGATGATTTGTAAGTTGTAACTATAAATCGATTGTCATTTTTTCTTGTATATATTTTCCTAGGGTTATGTACTTCAGTGCAAATCCATTCTAGGAAAGCCTATTTTTGTCATTGTTCATCAGTTTTCATACGGCTCTTCATGCCTAGAACTGCCTTTTAACACTCCAATTTAGCCCATACTTAGAGATATGCCTCTTTGGTGGTGGATAAGTACACAAGGGTGCACAACATGCTGAAATAGGGATGCTTCTGATGGCCTGAATGACCAAATATGTTGAAGACTTCTATTAACAGGTTGAATTTCTTAACAGAAATCTTCCTTCCACAAACTCTACGAAATGCGGGATGCAAAAATGTCTTTCTATAAATTATGTTCCCCGCAGATATCCTTCCGCAACTCTCCATTCAGCAACTTGCGGTATGCAGGATGTGGGATGCAACTTCATAATATTTATTTCAACAACTCATTATGTCTGCAACGTTCTATTCCACATGAGGGATGCAGGATGTGGGATCACAATTTCCATATTTCCCCGATACTGCAAACTCAAATTTTATGCATCGTTGATTCTTGCAGGTTGATTCTCACCATTGATCTGTTTCCAGATTCAGAATAGATTGTCACCGTCGATTTCCGTCATGATCTTTCTTCACCATTAATCTCCTCTGAGATCCTTCTTTGTTGATCACCAGATTCATCACTAACAAGATCAATTTCTCTACAACTTAGAAACGAAGAATTTTATACAAATAATTTATATGGAGAAAATGTAGGATGAATCCATAATTTATACATATTTATATATATCAACATGGATTTCATTAAAACACATGAAATATAATACTCTTTTTTTTATTCAATCATACCGGAAAATCAAAAACAAAGAATTTAATTATTCACTCCTTTTGTGCACACTCTTTTATATCTCATCTCTCGCTCTGCTCTGTTGCACTATTCCACCCCTTCATTCTATTACATTCAAATCATTTTATAACTCTCAGAAAAACCTATCAGACCTGACTAAGTTGGATCTGAGAACCTAACAAAAGTAAAATCCATCGAAAAATATCAATCCTTGAGTAATCCACTCAAGGATAAGGGAGAACAAAGGAAAAATTTCCACTTATTAAAATCAAAACTAATTCTATCTACTTGTTAGTGAACCCTATCCATATAGAACTTGATTACAAGGTAAGATGACTCATCACTCAAAGAGCTGCAAGCTGGATGCTAAGCTAATTCATCAGTTAATGAACCTCGAGCTGGATGCTCCTGCATCATAATCCTAGGGAAGAAAACAAATTTTCATTAAGTCTTCGGTAAGTACATTGTACTTGGAAACTTATTGCTCTATCATCCAGGTTGCATCTTCAATAGGCTGATTTCTCCATTTTACCAGGTATTGACAGAAAACAATTTTCTTGATCTTCCTTAAGATTCTTTTGTCAAGGATGGCTTCAATTTAAGTTTCTTCTTTTTGTGGAATTTGTTCTTTGCAATCTATAGTTGTATCATCTCTATCTAAATTTACACCATATGGTTGGATACCTACATATCTAAAAGGATACAAATCTAAAACATTAAAAGATATTGAAATCTAAAGGCTAGAAGGAAGTTCAATTTCATAAGCATTTGTAGAAAACTTCCTTAAAACTCTACAAGGTCCAATCTTTTGAAGCTTCAAATTATTATTAGTTCCTTTAGGGAACCTTTCCTTTTTAAGATAGGCCATTATTAAACCTCCAATATGAAAATTCACTTCTGTCTTCTTTAGGTATTCTCTCTATTTATAATGCTCTGCACTTTCCTGTAATATCTTCTTGATGGTTTCTTGTAGCTCATGCATACTAACTGCAAAGTATTCACCGTATGCACTTCTATTTTCCCATTTTACCAAATCTATAAGTTCATATACACTTCTTGGATTCATCCCATAGACAATTTGAAAAGGACTCATACCTGTACTTCTATTGGGTGAATCATTGTATGCAAAATCAGCCTGAGCTAAATCCAAGTCCCACTGTTTTGGATGTTCATACACTAGACTTCTCAGTATATTTCTCAATCTTCTATTTACCACTTCAGTCTGTCTATCAGTCTAAGGGTCATAAGAAGAACTAAAACTGAGATTAGTCCCTAATTTCTTCCATAGATTTCTCCAAAAATGACCAACAAATTTTGTATCTCTGTCAGACACAATACTGAAAGGCAAAACATGCAACTTTACAATTTCTAAAAAGACAACATTAGCAATGTTTGTTGCATCATTAGTATTTTTGCATGCAATGAAATGAGCCATTTTAGAAAATATATCTACTACAACATAAATTGAATCATGACCTCTCTGAGTTCTAGGTAAACCTAAAACAAAATCCATGCTTATTGAATCCCAATGCCTAGTTGGAATAGGTAATGGTTGATACAATACTCTATTCTGACTTCTCCCTTTTTCATGTTGACAGACTCTACATCCTTTAATAAATTTCTTCACATCATGTTGCATGTTTGGACAAAAATAAAAATTAGTCACTAGAGAAAAATTCTTGTCTTTCCCAAAATGTCTTGAGAGACCCCCACTATGTTTTTCTTGAATTAAATTTTCCCTCGTTGAACATATTGGAATACACAACTTTCTGTCTTTGAAAAAAAATCCTTCCTGCAACATATAATCTAACCACTGGTTTATGTTATGGGTAACAAGATTTTCACAGGAAGTATAAATATCTTTGAAGTATATATCCTATTTATACATAGTAATCAAATATTCAAATCCCAAAGTATTGACCTTGACTTCCTGCATTACCAAACTTATCCTGCTCAAAGAATCAACAACTTTATTAGACTTACGTGACTTGTATGTTTGATAACAAAGGTAAAGTTCTACAAACATTCTACCCATTTAGTATGCCTCTGATTAAATTTAGGTTGGTTGTTGAAGAACTGCAAAGAATGATTGTCAGAATACAAAACAAATTCCCTAGGCATTAAATAATGTCTCCACGTTTTAAGATCTTGCACAACAAAATATAATTGTTTATCATACGAAGAGTACTTTTGTTTAGCTTCATTCAAATTTTCACTGAAATATGCTACTGGCCTTTGCTACTGACTTAAAACTTCTCCCACTTCTATTTCACTAGCATCTGTCTCCACTTGAAACACTTTATCAAAACTGGGAAAAGCCAAAATAGGCTTCTCAGTTATTTTCTTCTTCAATAATTTAAAATTTCTATCAATTGTTGCTGTCCATTTGAAAGGTTTTTTACTTCCCCTGAAAGTATCTATTAAAGGTGCACAAATCTAACTAAAATTTTTAATGAACTTCCTATAGAAACTAGCAATTCCATAAAAACTGCTTACCTCATAAGCATTCCTTGGAATTGGCCAATTTAAAATTTCTTGCACTTTATCAAAATCCATTTTCAGTCCTTCTTCCAAAACCACAAACCCCAAGTAGACCAATTATTTTTTAGGAAGCTACAATTTTTCAAATTTATCAGCAACTTCTCCTTTTACAAAGTCCTCAACACCAACTTAAGGTGCCTTAAATTCTCTTCTTTGTTCTGACTAAAAATTAGAATGTCATCTAGATATCCTATCACAAATTTTCCAGTAAATTCTCATAGAACCTCATTCATCAATCTCATAAAAGTACTGGGTGCATTTGTAAGCTCAAATGGCATCACTAACCACTCATAAAGACCATCATTTGTTGTTTTCCATTCATCACCTTCCCTTATTCTAATATGATGATACCCACTCTTCAAATCTATTTTGGAAAAATATTTTGAACCACTTAAACAGTCGATCATATCATCAATTATGGGTAAAGGAAATATATACTTGATAGTAATCTTATTGAATTATTTTAAGTCAGTACACATTATCCATCCACCATATTTCTTTGGACTTAGCACAATAGGTACATCACAAGGACTCAAGCTCTCTTTAAACAATCCCTTCTCCAACAGCTCATGTACTTGCTATGTGATTTCTTCATTTCTAGAGGGGTTAATCTGTAAGCTGCTTTATTAGGTAAACTTGCAATAGGTATGGAGTCAATGTGATGACTAATACTTCTTACAGGAGGTAATTGATTTCAAAATTAATACACAATAATGTCAGCATACTCATCAAGCAAATTTTTAACTTCATCTGGAAAATCATCTAAATTTTTATAAGTTAAAATTACCTTTGGCTTACCAATAAGAGAACAATGTAGTTCCTTTTCTTGTTTTGAACTTCTTGTAATAGTTCTTTTCCATATATCAGCAGAATGATTGATCTTGAACTTCCTTGAACTGCTTTATCTTCCAAGGGTGACAAGGTATGTCTCTTCCCATCTTTCTCCAGATAATAAGTATTTATCCTCCCATCATGAAAATATTTCCTTCCATACTTGCATGGCCTTCCTAAGAGTATATGGCACACATCCATAGGCATTATGTCACACAATATGTCACCCTTGTAAGTACCAATCTGGAACTCCAGATCACACTGATCATTCACCAAGAGCTGATGTCCTTTCTGTAATTAGGACACTTTGTAAGGAGTGGGATGCTTCATCGTATTCAATCCCAACTTCTCTGCCATCTCCATGGAAACCAAATTATCAGTACTACAACTATCAATAACCATTTTACAAAACTTACCTTCTGACTTACACCTTGTTCTGAACAGACTTCTCCTTTAAATTGTTTCATGTACTTGTTTCTCTATATTCACCAAGACTCTCTTCAACATAAGAGCCTCTCCATCCTTAGGAGAATTATTCACCTCTATTTATTCTTTTAATTATTCTTGAGCCTTTGCAACATTCACATTTCTTTGACCCGTATATTTATTTCTCGGACAATCCTAGGACATATGTCCAACCTCTCCACAAGTATAACATCTTACTTCTCTATATCTACATCTTCCTCTACCTCCTCTGAATTCTCCTATATGGAATGATTGATTTCTCTTTCTAGAAATTTTAGCTTCATCTTTAGAAGTTCTACCTCCTCTGTTTGGAACACCTCAACCCCTTACCATATTCTTTCCTCTATTCCTATGGATTTGTTTTCTTAGAAATTTATCTTATATCTTTAAGGATACCTAATATGCATATTCTACAGTTTTCAAAGTTAATAGACTGATTTCATCCTATATATCATATCTCAACCCATTGATATACCTCGCTACTCTTTCTAGACCTCCCTCTATGTGTCCAGGTCTAATGTTGAGTCTAAAAAATTCTTTTGTATGTTCCTTTACTATTGTAACCTTCTTCCTAAGGTTCTATAATTGGGTAAGAAGGTTTAACTCATAGTACTTAGGAATACGTTAACTTTTAATATTATACAACATCTTATCCTAAGAGTTAATTTTTTTCTTACCTCTTCTTTCTCAGTGGATTTGGAGCTCATCCCACCGGATAGTTGCATGCCCCTTTAATATGGTAACTGCATATCTTACTTTCTTCTTGCCTTCTATCTCTTCAAAATCAAAGTATTTACTCAGAGCATTAATCCAATCCATAAGTTTTTCAACATTTAAGTTAGCTGAGTACATAGGTACTTCTATTCCTGGTCTTCCACTGGTTTTCATCAACAGCTTCAATATTTTAACTTCTTTAGGATCTTCTTCTTCTTCTTCAGAGGATTCTGATTTGGCTTCTTCATCACTGTCATCTGAATTGTTTGAAAGGTTCTTTATTTCCATAGATTCTAACCTTTCTTCCATTCTTCTCATGTTTCTTTCCATTTTTGTTTCGGCAGGTTGTCTTCCTCGACCGCGTCCTACAGGAAATCCATGTGCGCGTCCCCTTCTCAGTGACATCTTTATTCACAAATTCAACTAATCAATTGAATCACTATGCAAAATATTTTCTCTTCTGTGATACCAAAACTAATGGCTTGAAGGACCAAATATGTCCAAGACTTCTACTAACGGCTTCAATTTCCTGGGAGAAATATTCCTTCCACAAACTTTGCAAAATGCGGAATGCGTAAGCATCTTTCAATAAATTATGTTCCCCATGAATCTCCTTCTATAAATCTCCTTTCCGCAACTTGCGGAATGCAAGATGTGGGATGCAGGATGCGGGATGCAGCTTCACAATATTTATTTCGGAAATTAATTATGTCCGCAACGATCTATTCCACATACGGGATGCAAGATACATGATGCAAGATCTCAATTTCCATATTTCCCCGATTCCGCAAACTCAAACTTTCTGCAACGTTGATTCTTGCAGGTTGATTCTCAACTGTTGATTTATTTCCAGATGCATAGTATATTTTGAGCGTCAATTTTCATCGTGATCTTTATCTGTTGTTTGATATTTTCTGAGATCTTTCTTCATAGATCGCCAAATTGATCACTCACAGGATCAATTTCTATGCAACTTAGAAACTAATAATTTTATACATAGAATTTATATGGAGTGAACGTAGGATGAATTCATAATTTCTATAGATTTATATATATCAACATGGAACTCATCAAAACACATGAAATGTACTCGTCCACTTTTTTATTCAATCAGATCAGAAACTCAAACACAGATAATTTACTTCTTCACTCATTTTGTGCACACTCTTTGTTATCTCATTTCTTTCTCTGCTCTACTGCACTCTTCCCCCCCTTCACTCTATTACATTCAAATCATTTTATAACTATCAGAAAAACTTGTCATATCGGACTAAGTTGGACCTGAGGACCTAACAAAAGTAAAATCAATCGACGAAAGATCAATCCTCAAGTAACCCATGCAGGGATCAAGGAGAACAAAGGAAACATTTCCACTTATTACAATCAAAACTAATTCTATCTACTTGTCAACAAACCCTATCCATCCAGAACTTGAATACAAGGCAAGCTTACTCATTGGTCAACGACCTTCAAGCTTGATTCTAAGTTGATTTATCATTCAACGAACCTCGAGCTGAATGCTCCTGCATCAACTTCATACCCATTTTGATTGTGAAACTCTAGACCCATATTTTATCTTACATTCTTTGAGTTGATTGGAATATGGGAGCTTACTATAGGTGGATGATTTTCCTTGGGATATGTGCTAAATATGTGTTTGGGTTTATTTTATGTAGGATTTCTAAGCACAAGGAGGATGACTGCTTGGTTATAGGAGCATCAAGACCACTCTACAAGTTGAGCTAAGCTTGTGAGTAGTATTATTTGGAGGGTGCATCACCTAGAAAATACCATGGATTTGGAACATTGTTTAGAACATTGTTTGGAGTATATTAGTGGATTGTTCCCTGCTGTTAAGAATGAATTTTGTGGATGACCCACTATTAACATTTTTTCGAGGGTATTAGTGGGTATTAGTGGATTGTTCCCCACTGTTAAGAATGCCTTATATCTATTTTTTGCAAATAATGATAAGGAAATATTTATCCTTTTTGGAATTTTAAAAGATATAATTAACCAATTAATCAAGATTAGGGAATTTGTTTTGTAATTTTATAATGTATTAATTAATGTTTATTAATGATACTGTTTGTGTGAGTTTAAGTTTTTCTTTCTTACACAACAATTTAGTGTTTATTAATTTTTATTATTTTGATTTTAAATAATTTTGTCAATTTATACTTTTCTCCTATAATCCAAATAAACCTATATATATTAACAATGTAGTAATTGTTATAAAAATATTACATCATGAAGAATACAATGATTTTGTGATGATGGCCTTCTACACCTCCTATTAATGACATAATTTGTGTGTTGTTTAATGGTGACTGAAAGCATAGAATTATGGAATTCCAAAAAGGAGACTATCAAATCAATATCCTTCCTACAAGACATGAGACACAGGTAAACCCGGGTGGGATTTGATCTCGTGACCACCATTTACAACAAGTGACTTCATATCAATCAAATGCCAATGAGCCACACCCATGCGGACTTTCCCCCTATATTATTTTTATGATAATACTTTTTTCATAATAATGAAGATACCTAGCAAATAAAATCAACAGCTAGGCATGGATGGAAGAAAGATAGTCATCCTGTATCTTTTTTAATGATTAACCTTCGTAGCAGATAAAAGTAAAGAATGTTTTTTTAACAATTTTAAAACTTTAAAAGTAAGGAGAGAAAACCCTTTCAGGCCTAAAGAATTAGTCTTGGTATTTCTCCAAGTAAGGAGATCCATTCTTCCAGGGCAAAGCATTAGTATTGGTAGTTGTCATGCCTATCTGGAGCTAGTTATTTGTCGCAAGAATTCAACAATTGAAGAGAAGAATTAAGAGAATCAATAATTAACAATAATTGAAATAATTTTTCTCAAGCTTCCTTTATAGCCTTTTCTGGAGCATAATGTCTATCCAACAAGAATCTCAAGGACCCCATTGCAATATACAATTTGAATCCATACACATGGATAACCCATTGCATCTACTCACTAAAATGATTACATTTTAAATTTATTTGATTTAAATATGGAAAACTCTGCAAAGGATAGGTCATGGTTCATTATTTACATTGTATTTGTAAACCTTGCATGCCTTGGCTATATAAAGGAAGGGAGTGGTTAAAAACAAAATGTGACTCATGAACCAATGACAATGGGCATATGCCAATTGCATAAATCATATATTGGTTACTATTATGAAGAGAAATATTTTGGATCCAAGAGTGTGGATAACCAAAGTATTAATTCCCAAATTATGAATCCAGAAATTCCTGCATTACAGTTTATGATAAACTTCCTGATAGACCAACCCCTTCAACAAAAGGATCAATCCGAGTAGTTGTCTCATCTTCCTCGGATAGAATGGAGGATATACAAATTTAAAAATGTTTTAGTGCTTTGTTATACCAAAAAATGTTGGTCATGAAGGGGGCTTATTAGTTGTAAGTAAAAGTCCACAGTATCTCAAGGAAGAAACTTTGACATTGTCATTGATGGATTTAACAAAACCATCTTTCTAGCCAAAATAACATATTTTTATTGGTGTGAGTAATGCACTGAATGGAGAATATTTGGACCCCCTATAGAATCATAGAGAACATCTCCCTATTGAGATTTATTAATTTGAGTAGTACTGCAACTGGGACAGTGGAAAAATAATCAATAGTTCCCTACAAAATGTTTTGCGGATATTGTCCATAATATTTTTTATTCTTATTAACATAATTTCCTAGTAAGACAAACCAAAGAAATCCTAAACTCCACTAGGGCGTCCTTATTTTCAAATGATTCAATTCAATTTTTCCTTAGGTCAATTCAAAGACTGGACTATTTTGCATCCATCTTTACTTTGAGCTTGTAGATCTCATAGTATATACATGCTATATACACAATGCATTCACAATGCATTTACAATTGATTCTATTTGAATAAACCCAAACCTACAACTTGCATTTGGAATGTGACCTACTTCCATGTGTCATTGTTTAAACATAGGGGACTTCCATAAATAAGAACTATGATCATATATATAACCTACAGTAAATAGTGTCCCATGTAAATTATAGTCTTTGATGATCCCAGGTAGATAGGGGACTTCCATAAATAATGTCCTAGGTAAATGACAGTTACAATGCTCATATATATAACCTCTGGAAATAAGGAACTAACTTGAATGAAGGCTTAGATTTGTTTGCAACTTGCTTTGGCATGAATTATTTTTCTCATATTTTTGACTCTTGAGTCCATGTGAAATAATTTGTTAAACGTGTTCCATTTCCATACTCTAGATCTATTGATTAGTGCTTTATATCGGTTATAGTATATGATGAGGTCTGATAAGTTTCATGGAATTTATTAGTTACAACTTAAAATGCATTTTTTAATAGACTATCTTCTTATACTTGAATATATAGTCTATGTTGTCCGAATTGTCACAACTAAAAAAACTACAATTTTAATCTGTGTCTTTGTCACATGCCCCAATTTGCAAAACATCTTATTTTTTAAGAAACATTATGTTATATTTTATTATAAAGTTTGTAATTAATGACCAAGTGGGGTTAAGGATAATTGAATGTAATTGCTGAATATGTTATTAATAAATAAATAAATGAAAGATGAGACAACAGCTTAGGGAAGTTGTTAAATGAGTGTTTTACTGGTCACTTGGTAGAGAAGGCTGGGTTGAGAGCAGACTGACACTTGACAGCATCCTCAAACTACTTATAGCTGTTGCAGGAGGAAACTTCCCTATTTTTGTGGTCATGTTCCCAAAGAAAGTGGAACAAGAGCAGGTGGCTCATTAAGTGAAAACTGACCCAAAATACCTAGGCATGCTAATAAAAATTTCGCATTGAAGACAACTAAGGTTGCTCATTCTTCATTGGAGAACATTCTAAGTGAATGTAGTGCACAAGAAAATTCGATGGAGGGGACTATCTGAAGTATGTTTTGAGTGAATAGTGTTGAATACTTAAACTAGTGCATCTATTCTAAGTTGAGTTCATACTATTGTATGGAGAACAAATTTACTATTGAACACTCAGTAACGGTTTGCAAAGGATTATTAGACTACATTTCTCACCGAGTACTTCTACCATGTGGACCAAGAGACAAGCTTCAAGGGTCCTGAGATTTGCAGTCCATCTTTTCTCTAGGAGTTGGTTCGGAGGAACAGGTCCCTTAAGTTGTTGTCACCTCAACTATATTTTGAGGTTCTACTTGATATATTTATCTTTCTAAATGTTTATTGTTATCTAGAAAGTTTAAGTTTAAGGAATGATATGTTATGCTTCTGTTATGTTGCTTCTAGGGTTAGTTAAAAGAAATATTTATACTATGAAATGATAGTTAAGTTCTTAACTATATAGATTAGGGTAAATGAATAGAAAATTTTCTAGATTTACTGATAGATAGAAAAAAAGTACCTAACTGTATTTTTCTACACCTTTTATAAGGGTAGTACTCTAGTACAGTATGTTAGATTAATTTCACTATAAAGAATCGAATGAAATATGCATGAATGTGAATCATTAACTTCTACAGGTTCATATGTGTGATTCATATGTATGTTTTTCTTTTTATTTTAGATGTCTTTATTTAGTCAAAGTACTTGAGAAATATAAACAGAACTGTTTAGGAAGGATCCAATGGTATAGGTTTACTTAGTCTGTTTAATTGTTTAAAATGTGGATAGACTAATTATTATAAGTCTGTTTTTATAATAATTTATAGTCATTATAAAAACAAAAATTAAATTACCAATATTAACTCAGAGAAACAGTAAACAATGCAAGAAATATGTAGTAATAAATTCATCTAAGTAAAATGAAAATTAGGACAATATTATAATTCGATACTAAATAAGTATTTAAAAACTAAGGGAATTAGGGTTTATAAATAAATGAGTTTAAAGCAACTATAAAAATATAAATAACATTACCACCTCTTTTACTAAGAGAGGGGTTATTCATTTCAACTATAAAACAAATTAAAGCTTACTTACTTCAACTATATAACCATAAGTATTTGATAGGTAAATAAATAAATTTAATATATTATCCAGAATCAAAATATTTAAACTGTGGAGAAAGTAATTAAAAGATATTTTTAACATATAATAACCCAGAAAACACAGTAAAAACTTAGGTTGAATAAAAAAGTTTTCTTTTTATTTACCTACTGAATTCAATAATATCTTACAGTAAAAATCAAACTATCTTCTAGAAATTGACTATCTAGAACATTTCTTTACTTTTCAAGCATAATCAGAATAAAAATCAATTTATAGTTACAATACTTCTGTGTAAGATAAATATTAAAAGAATTTGAAAATTAAACCAATACTTTTAACATTACAGCTTGCTATCTTCTTTTTAAAAAAAACACAGTATATATTTTATTTTTGAATATAGAAATTACAAAATAGTAAGCTTTGATCTTATCCAATCCTTGAGTATCAGTTAAACCCTAAACTGAATCATATCATTTATGGCCCTATGGCCTTTCACAAATAGAGTCATAGCTGAGAAGCCTGTATAAAATAACTTAACTATAAACAAAACTACGACTGAGAAGGCCATGATTTCTCAAGTATCGGATATGAAAGCCCTAGCCTCCAACATGAAACAGCCACTAGGGCTTCAAATAAACTGAATCAAACATCAAAGTATCGGTCACATGGCCTCCCAAAACTATTTTTAAACACAGTGTATCCAGGGCCAAGCCAAAATCCAAAAACCCATTGAACTCCATCATCTAAAAATGAACACCATACACCACTGCAAGAGAAACCTCAGCGAGACCGAGGCTTACCAGGTTAAATACACAGCTTGGAGTTTGTGCGAGGTAGACTTCAGTGGTTTTTCAAGCACCCCTTCTGCATTTACAAGAACCTACACTTCGAAAACAATGAACATTAAAGCTCTTGTAAATAA
This sequence comes from Pseudotsuga menziesii, assembly GCA_001517045.1. Lineage (NCBI taxonomy): Eukaryota > Viridiplantae > Streptophyta > Pinopsida > Pinales > Pinaceae > Pseudotsuga > Pseudotsuga menziesii. Next base: position 840,439 of record LPNX010463499.1, on the reverse strand, counting down.
CAAATAATGCAAAAGAATTAGAACTAAAAAAAATAAAACTCAGTATGTTTACCTGGAATTGATTTTTGGGCCATAGTGGTGTTTTTGTACAAACCCTAACTACAACTAAGGTTTCAGCATGCTTTGAGAAAGCATTGACAGAAGGAAATGTAGCTCATAGAGTTCAAGTCTGAAATCCAAATCCACGATAGGGTAGAGTCAAATGCCACACCAGATGTTGGGAAATGAGAAACAATAATCTCTTCACACAATAAGACCACACTACGACAACCCAAGAGTTGTTCTCACCTCCTCATCTCACCAATGCATTAGTGAATGAATAATAGCACTTGCAGAGGCAAGGTAACGATAGGTGCATCATTTTTATAGAGCTAGGTAATGGCAAAAAGAGGGGTTCATCCACAAAACAAGAGACAGTATCCAAATGCACCTCTACACGCATAAGAAGAATACTAATGGAAAGGAAGTTTACACAGTGGAGTGATAGTTAGGCCAAGCGGCCATGACCCTGCGGCCCTCTCTTCCAGAGCAAGGTAAAATATAGGTAAAGGCGAGTTTTTAGGGTTTAATAGAATATACATGGTAAAAAAACAAAAAACATCAAAACCCTAGCCTTTGAAATTCAACCACGTGTCCTCAAATTTCTTTGCAAATTTTCAGTTTTGATATAGTTCGAAGACCTCACGGAGTAAACCTGCAATAGTATCAAATCGTAATGGGACTTTGGTTATAACCTTCTCTTTTACATATAACACTTAATATAAATGTTAAACCCTAATGAGCATTATAGGAAGTTAAGAACTATAATAAGGTAGTTTATCTAAGATATATAACCTTTGGAAGGGTCCATGTTTATGCTAGAGATATATTTCTATCAACCATGGTTTTAGGCAACAATTTATGTAAGTAAAACATTAACCTTAAAAGAGTTTTAACATCATGCTATAATGAATTTTGGACTTAGAGAAAGAAACTCATAAAAAAATTACTTCTATATGTATGTGAGTTTTGTACACACAGAAAGATTGACAGTTTGTTTTGATAGTCTACATATTAGGACTTAGGTTGGCTTACCCCTTGTGAAATGGGGAACTTACAAGGGTTAAGTTGGATATTTTTATAGAAAAGAACTCCTCCTTCCTTACATAAAAAGGAATAAAACTTTAATGTAAATAAAAACAATTTGTATTAGTGCATCTCTAATTGTTAAGTATTAGAATAGTCAAAAACTATCTTATGCACTAAGTACTAGTTCTATGTAAGTCCTTCAGTCAATATACTTAATGTTTATACTTAGATTATTGGACTCCTAGGTTAACTTAACTCGATTCTTGTGGAAATAAATATTCTTTATAGGATGCCTTCCACTAGATTGAATAAAGACATTAAACTAAATTTAGATTTATGAAAGTTGAATGAATAAGTGGGTTGTAGAAAACTAGAAGAGTAACTAGACTAGTTTCAGTTTACTGAAAATACTTTTATTCTAGAAACTATTTTGAACATAAATAATTAGATCAACGATACCTCTTTTACTGCACAAGCTGTAAAACAAATATCTCAACTAGCATTCTATTCTATGCTAGTTGAGATAATAATCTCGATCTGGAAACTCATAACAAACTTCTTACTTGTAAAGGACCTGTAAAAGAAGCATTACTTCACTGCATTATCTATAAGCTAAGTAAGCCTCAATCTCAACTGAATTTCTTTCCTACTTGTTATAAAAATAGTAAAACAAACTTAGTACTAGAATTTAAACATATGTTTAAATTCATGTGATTCCGAATCATAACATGCTAAATCAAATCCTTAATATGGAATTATGAAAACAAACTAATAAGTATACAGATATTAACAAATATTCAGTTCTAGTTTAATATTGTTTAAAGTAACTATTAGCGGTTAATTGTTCCTAGGCAGTGACAACTACGAACATTTTATGTTACATGAAAATTTTTAAATTTTTACGAATTTTTGGAGTATTACAGTCTTCTTTGATCTTGTAGCAATCATCTTGACTTACTACTTACAATCTCTCATGAGTGTCTTTGTTGAAGAGGACATTATTTGGAGACAGTTGAATTTTTTCAATCAAGGTTTTTACTTTTATAGCAAGGGTGGGTAGGTTCAATTTCATCTCCTCTTGGTTAGAAACAAGCAATAGGACAATGTTTAGCATCCAGGTCCACACCCCAAACCAATACAATGGCTATTGGAATTCAGGGGAACTTTTCTCCTTTTCCACCTGGATGCCCAAAGGTGGGGCCTCCAACTTTGCAAGTGCCATCAAATAAAACCCAAAGGGAAAGTATTTTCCTTGAAATACCTAGTCAACCAAAATATTAGTTCTATATAAAGACAATGACAACAAATTTGTCACGGTATGTACATACCATCACTATAAGGAGAGGATCATTCCCACACCAAATTGTGTCCTCGATCCTCTTGGTTTGCCTTTTTTGCTTGTTTCTTCCATTCTATTCAGCTTCATTTTTTGTCTATGGAATTGGAAGTATACCATTGCACTGATCTTCATTTGATGCTGACAATGTTTATTGTAATTTAAATGCTACCTTGTTGCATGGAATCATGTGTTTCTATGCATTTTGAGTGGACGAAGTGTAATTGTTTTACTTTATTTTTTACTCCTACATAAACATTCATACCTTTGTGAATGTGCTTTAAATGTTACCTTGTTGCATGGCATCCTATGTTTCTATGCATTTTGTGTGGACGAAGTGTAATAGTTTTACTTTTATTCATTTTCTCCTTAAATATTCATACCTTTCTGATTAGATTCTTATTGGAACATCAAAAAACTACTTTTATATGCACTCTCGTAACATGTTTGAGATATAAAGTGCGGAGTGAAATTTTATTTGCATCTTGGAAGCAATTCATATTTATAATGCATATGATTTGTTTTTTGAATGTTTTTACTCTGTCACATTAATATCGAACCAAACCATGAAAATAACTTATAACATTTCACCTAAAATATGCATTTCTCAATGATGCATATTTCCTTTGATTAGAAAGCATAACTTACTATCAGAAGGAATAAATGCTTTCTAGAGGTACTTTAGGTTAGAAAAGGTTAATTTCCGGTCTTAAGGATCAATGACTCCTTGAGCAGTATGAGGACCTCAATGCTATGTAAGTTTTATATCATCAACCTAGATCAAGGTTTGACTAAACAACTAATTTTCTTGCTCAAATCTGGAATATACCTCACCAGAAGTTCTTTGTTGTTTATATTGGTACAATTCTTTCCTTCCATGTTGCATTCTGTGCCCATAACATTGTACTATTCTCATATTTTTCTTAATGTCATTCTTAATCTTGGCATGGATCATGTTCTTAACTAGAAGACCTAACTTGCACCTTCTTTACTCATTATGTTATATGCAAGTTTGTACCAACCTACAAATTTGATCAGTCCATGGGACACACTTGAATTAGAGACAGTCAAACTCTGCCAATTGATATCCAGCTGATTGTCATCAGATAGGATTTGTATTGGCTCCTCTTGATTTTGATTCTTTATCTTTAGACTTAGTAGTTGAATCTGGTCAAGGAAAGTATACAAAAGAGTATTCAACATCAGAAGCTCATCAACAGACTTCTGGTGTTGGAAATTTAGGAATAGATTTATAGGATTCCACTTCAAAAAGAAAAGTGGGATTTGACATTTTTTCAACGTTGATAGATTCCACTGGTTTAAATCTGAATGAGATTTCTATCATGTCAATTGGGTGCATAAACCAAGGTAAAGTTGTATGTTCAAGACCCAGGTTATTGTCTTACTGAGTAGTAGATAATTTATTCCTGAGAGTTGTGACTAGATTTGTTTTGAATTTGATGAACATTACGATAGTCTTCAAACTGTCAAAGTCCCCAATTGGTGTAGATAATGCTGGATGAATTTAATTTAACTATAAATTTTAAATCTCATTACCCTTTATTTCCTTCCATGAATAGGCGATGCTCTTTCTTTATTGAATTGGTAAATCCTTTTTCTTTTTGTTTCATGGGTGGACTTCTTAAGTTCTTTATCTGTAATAACCATTGATTATTCCACATCCTTGTGCAGTCTCAAGACTAGAGTTTCAAAATATCTTTGATTTCTCTTGAGTTTTTTGTGTTGCCAATTTATCCCGTATTTTTATAATTCTTCAAGTCTCAGTTAATTTTTGCAGACGTTTCTCGATAATTCCCGATATTTTTGAAAATTTATTTCCAGACATTGGCCACGAAAAGCTAATGATAGAGAGTGTAGTTTGAATGTTTCCAACATAAAGGGGACTCCTATATATATGGCAAGAAAGTACATAATGTAGAATGACAAATAAATTCAAAATAAAATGTATAGATCTTTTGGTTTCTTCTTTTGCATATTGATAAAGAACTACTGGCCCTTTCTTACTTTTCCAATAGTTTGGTGAATTTCCCTCTCACATAAAGTGAATAATAATAAGTAGAGACATAGTTTAGGATCTCACTTTTTTTAATTTACAATTCTTTTTTCACAAATATGAGTAGATATTTATAGTAAAAAACACCTAAGGCTAGGTGTCAATTAGTAGGAGAGTACAAAATAACCTTGCGTTTTTATAATGTCATTTTTTTGTGGCTATTACAAAAGATAGGGTGGTGATGTTTCTACTAAACCATCTGAAATTATTCAAAATGGAGCTATCCCTTGTTATATAGATCTTTAATGGAATTAAATCTTCATTTTGTTGTCGCTTTTGTTTATGTGAGGTTTGATATCTACCAAATCCACTCAATATTATCTATTGAAAGGAATCTATAGCATTTTATATTTGTTCATTGAAGTATGCCCAGTTTGTGCAATACCAAAGAGAAAGTTGAAGTCATAAAGGACACCAGTTTCCATTGTTTTTAGTGCATCGAATTTTCTAGGAATGCATTCACCTTATGAGTCTTCACGATCAGTCTCATGACTATTTCAAGAAGTAACAATTGAGAGAATTAGCCTTGCTAATGGGCACATTGAGAGAAGAAATTCCTCATATGAGTGGAAGTGTTTCTCCTTTAAAAAACAGTGGAATGAAGCATGCAAAAATAGTGCGTTAGTGGGTAAGATGTACTTCCAATATAAAATTCCATTGTGGTCCTTGAATCATTTTCACATAGCCTACTGGTTTGGGTATTGTAGCTTATGGAAGATGGAAATTAATGCAGCAAAGTACAGTCAATTGAAGGATGTGGAACTTCTTACTATTCTCATGTCAAATTAAGTTAATCCCATGCTGTGTTGATCATATAACTTAATTAAATGCTTGCACTTGTATCTATTTCTTTAAATATTGATGATAGAAACTAAGAAATTCATCCACAATGCACTCTTTGTTAAGTTGTTTCAAGTGAATTAGGGATTGTAAGTATTGACAAAATTTACATTGTGGTGATGATTATCATCTCAAGAGTTTTTGGTAGAGGATAACCAACTAGAAATTCCATTTTATGGAGTCTAGAATCTTCTTGTGTATATCATGTTAGGATATTTAGACACTTAGGAGTTAGTTAAGATCAACTTATGTAATATATCCGTCAGGTAAAAGTGTGTTTCTTTAGTATGCATTATTATGTATTTGTAAATATTCTAATCCGACGGTCACGATATGTTCTAGACATAGAGTGATCTGATGGTTCAACTTATCTTAGATCATACCTACCATTTATCCGTGGCTTAACACCCAATTGGTCTATGATCTCTATTTAAATAGCATAGAGGGTCCTTGGCTAGTTGATCGATTATGAGAAGCTCGTGTAACTTTATTTCTTTTACATAATAAATTGCTCCAAGTAGCTATTTGGCTGGGGCCATGGACTCTTTCCCTCTCGAGGGTTTTAAACACGTGACAAACATCAGTGTCTTGATCTGTGATCTATTTGTGTGAAGCAGTTGCTCAAGGTGTTTGGTCTTTTGGGAGTACCCTGTGTACCCAAACATGGTATCAGAGCACTTATGAAGAGTCGTTTTTGGTTTTGATCAAGATCTGGAACCGGTGTTGCCGAAACTTTTAAAGGGTTTCTATTTCTATATTTTCTGTGCATTTTTGGCATATGGGAGCTATTCCATTGTGTCCAGAGCACCGTTTTTATTGGGAAATAGTTTTCCTTTCACCAAAAACTGTTTTCGTTCGTTCCAGACACACCCATTTCGGCAAATATGAAGGTATAATGTTACAGTGATGGTTTTGCTTCTTTTAAATCTCTCATATTTTATCAGTTTTATTAGTAGATATTTACTGTTTTAGTCTCAGACTATTGCCTTCCCTAACTGTGTATGCTCTTTTTCGTGCACCTTGCGCGATCGGGGCGAATCAGAAACAGAAAGGGAAAGTTGTTTTTTCTTGTCTTCTCGGCTACGTATGCTCTTTGTCGTGCACCTTGTGTGATCATGGCAAATCAGAAAGAGTGATAAAACTTGAAAATGTAGACTTTCCATGCAAGCTAACCAAGATCTAACCCCATTGTGTGCAAAAAGTTTTTTTGTTTTTGTTTTTCGTTTTTTTTTGTGATTTGCAGGAAAAAAAAAGGCAAGCACAGAGAACGAGAGAGAAGAGTAAAAAAAAAAAAACCCTTCCTCTTTCCATTCTTTTACGTACCTTTTAAACTTAGCTCACTTGGTCCAAAGTTGCTATATTCCTTAATAGGTCTTACTAAACTACTTTTTAGTGCATGCAATTTCTATTTTCAAGTTACTTTATTGTAAAAGTGCATCTCACATAAATAAAATAAAATAAAAACTAAGTCACTTAAGTCCTTTAATGTATTTCCGCACTATTTAAAAGTAACATTATTGTAAAAGTGAACCTCAATTATTCTATAAAAGTGATTCACTTCAAATCAACTTTATTGTAAAGTGATTGTCAAAGGTTGATCTTGGGAAGATGGGGGTTCTTTTTTTTAGTTGGTCAAGTTAATATCTACCACGTCACTATTGGGAACATCTTCAACATTTTCTTTGATCAAGCATAACTTCATCATCCAGAATCAGTTTTCAGTGCCATTTTTTTTAAAACCACATATTTTTTCGAGCTCTTTGCAAATAGATAGTTAGTTTCTATCTTTTCAGCCATTATTCTATAATATGGCTGCCCCTTGTGATATTATACTTACAAGTTCTATCTATTTCTCATGGAAATATCATATGGAGGATGTTCTACGAAGTAGGGGACTTTTCAGGATAACCTCAAGGAAAGAAATAGAACCTAATAAAGCTTGTGGATTGATTGGGATGTCAATCTCTACTGATTTGCGATTCCACATATCTGGAATTGATGAACCTGATAAATCTTGGGAAAAGTTGGAATTTGTGTTTGGTAAACACAATGAAATTCGGGGTCATCAACTTGAGAATGAGTTGATTTCCTTGAATACAAATGATTTTCCATGCATTCAAGACTATTTATCTAAGTATAAAACTCTTAGACTCTTATGTGCAGAATGCAAGATTAATAAAGAATACAAACAATGTATTTATCATATTCTTTCCAAACTTGGACCTGCATATTTTGTTTTTGTATCTACATTCTACTCCAGGAAATAATCCTTGGCTGTAGCTAGCTATCAAGAGCCTAGTCTTGAATCCTTTTTTGATTCCTTAAATAGAGAGCAAGCTAAGCTCATTCATCTTAGAATAATTAACAATGTAGATGCATTTGGGAAAGCCTTATTGTCCTAACAGAAAGAAAATTCCAAGCCTCCCAAAAAAAAATTCTCACAATAATAAGCCAAACAATAAGTGTCCCAAACCCTCTCAGTCAGCTCCTTCTTTAAAACATGACAAAGGATCCAAGCCAAAAGGAAAGAAGACTAAGCGTCATTGCAATTTTTGTGGGAAAGACAATCATGATGAGTCTAAGTGTTTCAAGAAGATGGAAACCTTGGAAGCAGCAATGAAGAAGCACCACATCATCCTATATTCGTCTTCAGAATCTAACTCTCATGGACATGCACTTTGTGCTTCTGGTTACTCTTATACTGCATCTTCTTCTTCTACTTCAAATGAATGGCTTTTTTATTCTGGAACATCTTATCATATGGCTAAGGATCAAGCCATATTTTCTACTATGCATGAATGTAACACTAAACAAATATTTGTTAGTGATTATAGATCTCTAAGTGTTGTAGGATCTGGAACAGTTCTAGTAGAAAATGGTCATTTCAGTGATGTACTATGTGTTCCAAAAATTTCTTGCATTTTGTTATCAGTCTATCAAATTATTCATTCAGGTGAAGGTAAAACTGTGGCGTTTACACCTCACCAAGTTGTAATCAAGGATTTTAAAAATCTTCAAAATGTCCTTGCTGCTAGAACTATTGATGATATTACCAGGTTGTACAAATTTAACAACTTTGGGTCATCACCTTTTCCTTCAGTTTTTGTTGCTCATAGTGATAAATTGAGCAAACTTTGGCATGAGCAATTTGGTCACTTAAATTATCACTCATTGCAACAACTATGTAAATACAATATGGTGACTGGCCTTCCAATGGTATCTTGCAAGGATGGTGTTTGTTCCGATTGCGTAATCGGAAAACATCATCGAGACAGTTTTGACAAGCGTGCCTCTTGGCACACCTTGGTTCCTTTGGAGCTTGTGCATAGTGACTTGTGTGGTCCTCTTCCATCTGCTTTCTTTTCTGGTTTCAAATATTTCTTAACTTTCATTGATGACTACTCCAAATTCACTTGGGTTTACTTCCTAAAACTTAAGAGAGAAGTATTTAACATGTTCTTGTCCTACAAGGCCCTTGTTGAAAAACAATCTAGTCATCAAATTATGAAGTTAAGATCTAACAATGGAGGAGAATATGTTAACAACAAGTTCACTACTTTCTGCATTGAACAAGGAATCCAACAACAACACACTGTTCCATATACACCACAACAAAATGGTGTAGCTGAACGGAAGAACCGCACTTTAAAAGAAATGGCTAATTGTATGATCCAATCTAAGGGACAAAGTCTTCAATATTGGGTTGAGGCCATAAATTGTGCAAATTACATAGTTAATCGCACATCCACTAAATTTTTACAAGGTATAACACCAGAAGAAGCATGGAGTAAAATTAAACCAGATGTAAGTCACTTTTGTGTGTTTGGTTATGAAGCATGGGCTCACATTCCGGATGAAAAATGGAAAGCATTGCATCCTAAAAGTGAAAAGTGAATATTTGTTCGATATTCTGAAGATGTAAAAGGTTATAGACTTCTTCAACCCCATTCACATGATATAATCATTAGAAGAGATGTTAAATTTGATGGAAATCTCTTGGCCTGTGAGCGTAACTTGGCGGGTGTGCCATCCTTGGCCTGCGAGCCTGATTCGACAATTGTGCCTTCTTCTTCTTCTTCTTCTTCTTCCAACTTCCTTGATAGGTTTCCAACTCCAGTTTCTGATGATGACAGTGAGGATGAAAATCCACCTCTGCTTGCTCATGTTCCTCCAATTGCACCAGCACAAATGCCTCCTCTATGGGTCCGTTCAACATGTGAAGCAGCTGGTGATCTTGCCGGTGATCCTAGATATCAACGTCGAACACATTCTCAGTTTCAATGATCCTCATTAGTCGAACACATTCTATGTTTCAACGTCAAACAATTTTTTGAGAATCATGATCCAGAAACTTTTGCAGAAGCTTCAGGAAATCCATATTGGGATGCAGCTATGGATGAAGAATATCGTTCCTTAATGGCGAACGATACTTGGGATCTTGTTCCTCTTCCAAAAGGAAGAAAACTTGTCAGATGTAAATGGGTCTATAGAACTAAGTATGCATCAGATGGAAGTGTTGAAAGACTTAAGGCAAGGTTAGTTGCCAAAGGTTTTTTCGAAGATGAAGGGATTGACTACAATGAAACCTTTTCCCCTATAGCAAAAATGAACTCCATCCACCTTGTTCTTTCCCTTACAGCCTTACATAACTAGGAATTCCATCAAATGGATGTCAATTCTGCCTTCTTACATGGTGATTTACATGAGGAAATTTAAATGGAACAACCTCCTGGATATGTTCAGAATAACTCTAGCCTTGTTTGTCTCCTTAAGAAATCCTTATATGGCCTTAAGCAAGCTCCTAGAACTTGGTATGCGAAAATGGATAGCTTTCTCCTTAACACCGGTTTTTCTAGATGCCATTCTGACCCCAATGTCTATACCATGAAAGTAGGAAACAGTCTCATCATACTTGTTCTTTATGTTGATGATATTATCCTTACTGGTAGTGACCCTAAACTTATAAGCCATGTGAAATCCATTCTTAAGCAAAATTTTGAAATGTCAGACTTAGGACATTTGCATTATTTTCTTGGTCTCCAAGTCTTGCAAACCAAAGAATGAATATTTATTTCCCAGTCTAAGTATGCGTGTGACCTTCTTCGTCGTTTCCACATGGAAGATTGTAAGCAAACCCCTTCTCCCTTCCAGTCTGGAGTCAAACATTCTTCCACTTGTACTTCCCCTGAAGTAGATGCCACCTTGTACCATCAGCTTGTTGGTATTTTTTTATACTTGACTCATTCTCGTCCTGACCTTTCCTTTGTTGTTAGTCGTGTTGCCCGTTATATGCAAACTCCTCATGAAATTCATTGGAAAGCAGCAAAAAGAATACTTCAATATATTCGAGGTACAATTCAGTTTGGGATTCATTACAGTATAGGGGGAAATATTTGTTGGTTGGTTTCACTGATTCATACTGGGCCGACGATCCTGATGATCAAAAGTCTACTGCAGGTTATGTTTTTATTCTAGGATCTGGACCTATCACTTGGGCGTGTAAGAAACAACAAGCTCTTGCTCTTTCTTCAGTAGAAATAGAATATTGAGCCATGGTTAATGCCAATTAGGAAGCTTTATGGCTTCAATAGATCCTTTCAGAGTTTGGATTCGAGCAACTACAACCTACTCCACTTTGGTGCAACAATCAAAGTGCCATCAAGCTTGCCAAAGATCCAGTTCTACATCAGTGTAGCAAACACATTGAGCTACACATGCACTTCATCATAAATCTTGTTCATGATAGTGTTATTGAAGTTCTCTATTGCCCTACAGATGATCAAGTTGCAGACATCTTAACCAAGTCTCTTACAGAAGCGAAGTTTTCTAAACTTCGGTCTATGTTAGGAGTTTAGGAATGTGTCCTTAAGGGGGGATAGGCTCTAATGCCTCCTTCCTTCTCCTAATAGTGTCACTTTTTGTAAATCCTTCAATCCTATCCCAAGTTGTTCTTAAGAGGGAATGTTAGGATATTTAGATGCTTAGGAGTTAGTTAAGATCAAGTTGTGTAATATATCCATTAGGTAAAAGTGTGTTTATTTAGTATGCATTAGTATGAATTTGTAAATATTCTAATTCGACAGTTACAATATGTTCTAGACATAGAGTGATCCGATGGTTCAACTTCTCTTAGATCATACCTACCATTGATCTGTGGCTTAACACCCGATTGGTCTATGATCTCTATTTAAACAGCATAGAGGGTCCTTGGCTGGTTTATTGATTATGAGAAGCTCATGTAACTTTCTTTCTTTTGCATAATAAATTTCTCCAAGTATCTATTTGGCCAGGGCTGTGGATTGTTTCCCTCTCGAGGGTTTTAACCACGTGAAAAACATCGGTGTGTTGATCTGTGATCTATTTGTGTGAAGCAGTTGCTCAAGGTGTTCAGTCTTTTGGGAGTACCATGTGTACCCGAAAATATCACAAATCAAATCATTTAAATATTTATTAGAATTGTTGACTAGCTGATGATTCATAGGCTAGTAACTTTATTTAAGGCCGAAAATATTCTCATGTTAATTTGACTCTTGGTTCATTTACATGTCGTAAATGGCCAAACCAATTTCCCCCAACATAAAAGATAATCACAACCTGGAGTTATGCCAATTCTTTGAGCATATGTATAACTATATTCTTTGGTATTTTTATGCAATGGATTAAGTTTAATGCTTTATATTTTTTGGAGAAGGAAACAAATCCAAAATATGTATTTTAGGTCTCTTTGAGGGTGAAGTGGTGCTACAAATAGAAATATAATGCAGAATCTATACCACAATGTTAGAGGATAAAACTAAAATAATTGTTATGGAACAAGACCGATAGTAGGTAGGAAATGCCAAAGCTTATAGGTGAACAAAGTTAATTTATTGTGAGGGTTAGGATTGGGTGGATAAGGAAGTGATGGAAGTATTTGTAGAGGAAACAACTTGGATGAAGTTTTGATTTGAAAGTATTGGTTTCATGAAGGATATATTTGTGAAGCCTTGAGGAAAACTCTCTATCTTCAATGTCAACCAATAATTGAATATTTCATACACATTAAAAGGTACGGATATACCTAAGTTGAAAGGTATCCAATATTTTAGAAAGCCAAGTTCCCCAAGACACCATTAATGGAAGGGCATGGGAATATTTTTAATATATATTTCCAATATGATTTTCTAGGTATTCATTAATGATTTGGCCTTACTAAACTCCTCTATAATGTGTCAAACTCTTCAATTCTTATAGACTCTTTCTCACATAGGTACAGTTAATTAGAAGGTGTTTAATGGTTTAATTGGCTTGTTTGGACAAAGTACCATTCATAAAATCAATGGGTTATTGTGTTACTGCTTATCTCAATCACTTGGTTTATGGTGACATGTTTTCCCATAAACAACTTCCTCTTCAAGTTTAGGAGCGTTACTCAATTGTGACCTTTCTTCCTTTCCTTTACAACCATACCCTTATCTACCTTGACCTTGTTTTGAAACCTTTCAGCTCCACCTATGTCACTATTGGGACACAAATACCTAACAAGTTTCGACGAAATTTCTATACTAGTGAAAGACATTTTTGATGCTAGTATAACAAGTTCGACAGAAATTGATAGGTATTTGCATTACTATAGCGATGGGACATCGTCACAACACCAACGGAGTTTAGTGACAAAAATTCCTTAAAACATGCAACTTCATCAGAACTTGCTAAGTATTTTAGTCGCTATAGCGATGGACCTTCATCGAAACACTAATGGAGTGTAGTGACAAACATGTCTTTAAACATGCAAGTTCGCCGAAACTTGCTAGGTATTTTTGTCGCTATAGCGACTGGCCTTTGTCGCAACACCAATAGAGTCTAGTGATAAACATGTCTTTAAACATGCAAGTTCATCAAAACTTGCTCGGTATTTTTGTTGCTACAACGATAGGCCTTTTTCGCAACACCAACAAAAATGTGTCGCTAAAGCGACATAATTTGATGTTTTAAACAAAGCACGTTGCATGTTTTTTTTCGCTATAGTGACAAACTGTGGCAAGTGTTGCTACAACGATGAAAGTTTTCCCATGAAAACTAGGGGTCATGTTCATCACTATAGCAAACAAAAGTGTTGCAATAGCAACGATTTTCCATGGGAAAAATGTACACATGTACTAGTGACATGTGAAACATTCAGGGAAGTCTAATGACTAGGAGTCATTCAATGATAAATTTTAACAAATGAAAGCTAATGAATGGTCAAAATATTCCCATCATTGGGAAAATACATCACTCAAAATATTGTAAACACTATAGATTTCATGCTATAAACGTAATCACACCCAAGGAGCAGATTAAAATCCAAGGGACCTTGGAATACGATAACATCGGTGCGGACATTTTTTCATTCTAAAGTGATATGAAAATGGGAAAGGATCCCTAAAGGTGTAGTAGGTATTTTATTAAAAGACATTAGTTGATCGGTGGCTGACACAGGTGCAAGAGAACCTATGGCTTTCCAAGAATTAGAGAAGAGAATGCTAACAGAAGCTCATTCATCAATGATAGTGCAGAGTATTCTCTTGGAAGTAATTCACACGTATATCTAGAAAGGAACACTCAAATGAAGACAAGATTATGTTAGATTAATCCAGTTAAAGGAAAGAGACAAAATGTCCTCTTGCGTAGAACAATCGAAACTAACTACGAAAAATTCAGCAGATTTTAGTTCACTCTCAACTAGAAGAGACGGAGAAGATGAAGACTGTGTTGAAGAGACTAATTCAATATCAACATTCTCAGATGAAAGAGTGGGAATCGGTGGAGATGACATCCAATCAATCACTTTAGCTTCACCCTCCAAAGGAAGAGTGGGATGAGCTACTTGTTCTTCACTTTCTAAAGAAAGAGTGGGATCAACCGAGGATGGAACTAGATCAACCACTTGGTTAACCAATAGGATGTCAAGGGAAAACTTACGATAACATGATGGAAGTCATTGCTAAGGTATAGTAATATATTCTAATATTTTAGAAGATTTATCCATGAGAAGAAAAAGGTAAGTAAGGTGCATGTCCTTATATAGAAAGCAAGGATATCTTCCCTTTCCTTTTCGACTCTTAACCACATAGTTGTTGGATGACGGGGTATCATCAGTGTGAAGACTAGAGACCGATGAAACAGGGTATTGTGAAGCCTCAAACCCCACACTTCTAAAACCTAAGAGAGACCATGAAAATATTTCAGAAGATGGTCACCCTTGCAAATCCTACAAGGTAACTATGTTTACGAGGTGTTCTTATGTACAATTCAACACTCTCATCACTGCGATCAGTGGTTGATAGGTTTCCAACATTATGATCATACGTTGGAGCTGTGAACTTCTTCTTAGTTTTATTCTTCTTAGCCTTCCTTTTAATATTCTCCTTACCCACCCATTTATAAACATTAGAGTTTTCAACAAGTGAAGAGGAAGAAAGGGAAGTTGAATCAACATTCGAAAAAGAAGGAGAAGGATTAACATGAGATTGATGCTGATTCGGTGAAGGACCATGATCCGAGACAAAAGGTGCATTTCGTATAACTAGATTGGAGAATAACCACACAGGTAATCCTATAGTGAATCTGGGAAGGAGCAAAGTGGCCATAAAGGGAGGACCAACAAATCCACAAGGGGGGGAAACAAAATACATACCTTGAAAAGGGGTCTCTTGGCTGGTGTTCCTAGGAGAGTCTCCCATAACTTAACTCTCTAAAAGTCTTTGAAGTACCACACAAATAAAAAACTACCGAAGTCTAAAAGAAACAAGCAAGTTGTGAATAGGAGTGAATAAAAAGTCAAAATCCTCACAGGATTATCAAGGATTCACAACTCGTGATATACCACAGGTTCCAACATTAAAACATGAAAAGGAGGATTGGGACCATATTCTTTCCTGAATACCCGATTGGGTTGCACGTGCATAGTAATATCCTTGAGTCCTACTCTCGGTGTATTGTGATTCCAAGATGACCAAAACATTAACTCAGTTGGTCACAGGAATCCTAAGCGGATCTCCCAATATACACTAGGTATGGGGGATATCAACTCCATAGTGGTGCTGTCTAATACACAACCACTGAATAGGATCCTTTTGATATACTATCAGGTACGTGAAGTACTTTTATATATACCCAAAGGTACGTGAAAATTCATTCGATATATCAGTTGGTACGTGGAAGAACTACAATCCCTCAAGATCCAATGCAGGAAAACAACAACACTTTCCATGCTTAAAGATGTCGAAACACGTCTCTAAATTACATGCAGTTACTAAATGATTTTAATCCTAAGCTATCGTTAATTTTATTTTAGGCATTTAAGTGGATGCATGAGGTGTAGAAAAGAAATGTAAAAAGAATGCAAACCCTACCTACAAGATGTTGCACATTTTTCTTTCGATGAAAGCTACCTAAGGTAGGGAAAGACCTTTCTTTTCAAACCAACATGAACATGAGAAACAAAGAAAAGAATAATTCCTTCCTAGAGTGTAATAATTCTAAATTTATGCTATAATAGTCCAAAAAGTGCAACGAAATCAAAGACGTGACAAATCTTAACAATGTATGAAAGAAAGGAGCGAAGAACTTCGATTTTCAAATGCATGTATCAAAATGAAACTTGATAACTAAACTTTTTTTCATATATAAGAATAGAAGATGAGAGAATACCTACTACACTCCAATCATTCAGTGAACCAAATGGTAAATAACATGCATCCAAACAACTCCAAAACACTCAAGAATGCTCCAAATCTACCAAAATGTAACCAAAACTCAATGATTTAGGGTGGAGGAAGGGTTTGGAGATCAGATCTAACAATCTGAATAGTTCTAAAATTATCTTGTAATGTGATTAGGGATAGAAAGACTAGACAAACAGGTGGGGGATTGAAATTTCCCTCCACAACAAAGTCACTCACTCGACTAATGAAAGATCCCAAACTCAACAAAATACACTCCAAAAAGAGGTAATGCTAGACCTAGGGGTTCTATGACCATCATGTGCAACATATAAACTACAAGCCATCAAACCAAAACCCAAAAATGAAGGAAAATATAGTTGATCTCTGAGTTTTAAACGGCTAGCGCACCTTCCTACATTGTACCAGAGTGGTAGAGAGGGGTTGGCACAATTACTACACTGGGAAAGAGTGGCAGTGGTGCACTTACTCTCAAGGGAAAGGGTGCAACACTACAGTGGCACTTTTTATACACTACCCAGGTGCACCGAAGAGCCAGAGAGGCTAGATCTCCTAAGGGAGAAAGGTGAGAGGTCCAATACTAAACCCAAAAAGAGTCGAGGTCCCATAAACACTTCTATGACAAACTATGAAGGAGGGAGGGTATCAAAAGTCTAAAAAAAGGATTGATGAAGAGACATGAAATCAAATACAAATCAAATCAAATCTCTCTTTTCCCCAATATGGTTAGAAATTTTTTTAGTGGATAAATCTACTCAAGAGAACCCAAGCCAGATCTCCCTAGTCCAAGTGGATCTAGAACAAATCAAGTACAAAATACAACCTACTTTCCTAGATCAAACTAGATATAGGATGAAGAGATGACTACCTTTCCTTATATCTATAAGTCTTCCCGTCTTTGTTTCTCTAGGCTCCAAGCCTTCAGATCTCTATCTGCAAAACCTTACCAAAGAGAAAGAACAAACAAAGAGTAAAAGCATACATAGATATAAGCTGATATAATATAAAAGTTATAGAAGAAAGCTCTAAACATCATTAACACAATAAAATTTATGGAAAGAATAAATTGTATTACTATAATCAAGGGAAATGTAATGTCCCCTTTTAGGAAATTTTATTAAAATTCCCAACTTTCCAATTTTTTCACAATTTTGGCTCTTGACTAGTTTTAGTGTCTTGGTCTCCAAATCAGCCCGATTTCTCCCAAATATTCAGAGAAGGTGTATGACAGATATAATAACTTAATTATAATTTTTATGGGTGTATTATGGCCCTACAAACACTTATGCAATATTGTACTAAATTATGAACAAGGTGGATGATTTTACATGGCAATTTTGGGCTCAAATCCCCTCGAGGTAAGTGGTAGAAATGGCTTCCCAAATATGCAGAAACCCAATCAAATTATTAAATTGAAGTAGGATGTGTGTATAATAAATTATCAAATACTCATATGGATAACCAATCAAACTCCCATGGCTGTTATCACTTCATTCAATCAGATATAAAAAACTAGCTTTGGACCCTTGGGGAAACGAGATGTAGTTTGATCCAAATGATATGAAATTCGACCCAATGGCCACAAATTCTCAGTTACTAAACATGAAACCCATAGTATACATTAATTACAATTCATTCATTCATAAACTATAAATGTTCTACACATATATTCAATTCCATCAAGATTACAAGAGTTTACAATGAGGTATTGGGGAAATGGCATTGTTTCTTCAATATTGGACAATAATACATGATATATCTTGGATTTTAAACCTGATATATTGGTTAACTTAAATAACAGATCAATTACATAAGAATACGAAATACTGGAGCAAGAGAAGCTCCCTGAAAGAGATGAATAGCTCACCAAGTGCGCCTCAATCCGTAGAGCTGAAATATGGTGAGAAAACTTAAGATGAATGGAAGAACAAGCTGATATTGAGATGTCCATGAAATTTTTGTACATTTCACCTACAAATATGACTCCATTAAATATCCATGAAATACCTGAGTGGCCTTTCCAAACACCAACTAGGATGGGAATCGTTCACCCTTGAAATTGGCTTAAGCAAGAAAACTAGTCATCCACTACCTCTCACAATTCACAAATGACAATTTCACAAATGAGAAAAATCCTCTTCTCATGGCTAATCCATGTATTTAATAAACATTATTGGTATTACAAGGTTCCAAATCCATCCATAAACCAAATCCAATTCGAATTGGTGCGGCTGCCCATGCTATGCCATGTAGCCTCTCTCTTCACCTTTCCTCTTCTTCCAAACTTGAGTAGGAGCCTCTTGGCCTTCTCTGTAATGTCCCTTATTTAATTTTTATTAAAATACCCAATTTTCCAACTTTTTCACAATTTTGGCTCTTGACTAGTTTTGATGTCTAGACCTCTAAATGGACCCAAATGCTTCCAAATTTTCTCTGAAGGTAAATGACTGATAATATAACTTAAATATCATGCTAATGTGTGTTTTTTTATCTCCCAATTACTTCTTCAAACTTGTTTAATGTTCTGTTCAAAGTAGGAGTCTTTACTACCAAATTGGGGCTCCAATTCCCCCTAGGTAATTGTCGGAAATGGCTTCACAAATGATCCCAAAACCACTTGAATTTCTTAACAGAGTCTGGGTATGTGTAAGGGATATTCTTAAAGTCTCATATGCATCATTTTTTAGTTTATAAATCATGTTATGACTCTTTCCAAAACAACTCCCAAGTCACAATTTCGACCCTTGGGGAAAATGCTCCAAATCTTCTCCCATTGCAATAAAAACGAGTAAAATGGATTCCAATGATTAAGTACTGAACATGAGACTTGAAATACACATTAATTACATTCCATCCATCATAAATTTATTATATATATATTCCTCCATTCGAAATAATAAGCATTACCATGGCATATATCAAAATAGAGTGGAAATGGTCATTATTTGCTCATTAAACATCATTTTGGCATACAAATCTTGGGAATTTCGACTTGAAACTTTATAATAATGAATAAAATATAATATTTAACTGATTAAAATCATAAATATACAATTAAAGGCTCTCCCAATTTGAAATCATCAGCATTGCAATAGTTCACAACAAGATAGTGGGGAAATGACACTATTTCTTCATTGTTCAACATTTTTACATGAATTATTTTGGGTATTTCAACCTGAGAGTAATTTTAACATTAAATTAAAAACATATATATTATAAAATAATATAATTTTCATTATAATATTCCCCAAAGATATCAATAGCTCACCCAAAGCGCAATCCCTCCATTTGCATGAATATGGTGTGAAAACAGGAAATAGTTGGGAGAGAGTGATGAAATAGAAGAATACACATGATTTACTATAGATTACACCTGAAAATAAGACTCAATTAAATATCCATGAAAGACCTGAGTGTCCTTTCCAAGAACCAACAAGGATGGGAATCTTTCACCCTCGAAATTGGCTTAAGCAAGAAAACTAATCATCCACTAGCTCTCACAATTCACAAATGACAATTTCACAAATGAGAAAAAGATTCTTCTCATGGCTGATCCATGTATTTTATAAATATTATTATCCTTCTAAGGTTCCAAATACATCCATAAACTAAATCCAAGTCGAGTTGGTGTGGCTGCTCATGCTATGCCATGTGGCCTCTCTCTTCACCTTCCCTCTTCTCCCAAATTTGAGTAGGAGCCTCTTGGCCTTCTCAAACTCTCAAATTCGACCTATAAGATGATCTATTCAGTCATAAAATGTCATTATTTCAGTATTTCAGCATTCATATTTGACTTGTGTCATAACTGTCATAGAATCTCCAGCATTGGTGTCATAGATGTCATAAATGTAAGGGGAATCTAGCCAAGTTTCCATGAAACTCCCATTTGGCTCTTCCTCTTCCATGTAAGTTAGAATTCATCTAAAATTATACCTATGAAGTATATGTACAAGTATATTAGCCTTATAATCCATCCAAAAACATTAGGCTTCCGATATTTTCGAATTTGCAAGAGAAAAATACCATTTAACATAGGAATTCTAGCAAGTGTGGGCCCCATAGTCTCCACGTGTCTTCATGCTCGATTGTGAATTCCATTTTCTCTTGTATTTATTTAATAAGCTACATTATTAAATATTTATCTCCTTCTAATGTATAAACATCATTTATTATCCCCCTTATTACAAATATCAAAGCTTCCACCCCCAACGTAGGAAACTAGTGATTTTCCTCCTTGGCAATTATTTGACTTTAAGTATCCCTTTGAAAAATTTCATGAATATGGAAAATGTTATTTGGCCATTGTGACCCAATTTAAAATTTGGGACATTACAAATCCTCCCTTCCCAATATTTCTTGTCCTCAAGCAACTTCAAACATGGTTGTTGAAGAACCTGCTTTATGTATGATTCTTTGAAATTGCCACTGAGATTCCCACCTTGAGTCTTTGAGATTTCATGAAGATTTCAAAGAGGAACCACCATGCTTTCTGCTGCACTACTCTAATTAAAATCAACTTATTAAATGGGGAATCCATCTCCCATACTACTTGTTTCCCAAAGAATTTGAAATCAATGGGACTAAAAACTATCTCGGGGTCCCATTGCTTGCATTGCACTCCAACAATTAAGAGTGCTCTCCAACCCATACCATTTGGAAAAAGAATTCTTGGATCCCATTCTCTTGTATGTATTCTTCCAAACATCATGAGTGCATAAAATATATCATCAAAGTATACAACAACATAATAAGAATGTACATCAAGGAGGTTCCTCACCAAGAAATCATGAAAGTGCTTATAACTCCCAGTGAGTAGACTACCATTTTCCAAGTACATACAGGCTTCAAGTGACCAATCAAATCTGCTCCAATGAAATAGGTGAGTATCCCATGTTCTATAATGCTGCTCCAAAAGTAATTTATATGCATCAAAATATTCAGCCATGTATTCTTTCATCCAAGAAGTGAATGAAGAATCTCCACTCGAATTTGAACCAAATAGTGAGCAAGAGAAACACGGAGAATTCAAATGACTCAAAGAAGTCTTACCCATAAATCCATGAATGAGTGGATCATAAATATATAACAATATATGTGGATGGTAACAAAAAATTTCTCCTATCATAAGTATATTCCCCTAGTGTTAGATGAAGTTCCTCCAACATCAAATGAACCAAGTGTTGAGCAATAAAAACCATGAGTCTTCAAGTGACTCAAATGCATATCATAGGTGCATCCATGTATATGCATATAATCATAATGTAAAAATGGATGCTGCTGCAAATTTAAATAAGATGGTTCTCTAATAATTCCATCATCAAAAGGAGAAATAGAATTTACATTCTCTTCATGTGGAATCATCAAAAAGAAACCTTTCAACCATACTTCATTAGGATGACTGCTGCAAAATTTAGAAGTGTAGGATGTAGGAGAAAGAACCAACTCACCCAAATGATCAGTAAGTGAAAAATTGTCATAATGTGAAGTATCCATAGGGGTAGGATTATTCACCTCCCTATAAAATGAAAAAAAATCCTCATGGGTTGGTTCCAAGGTGGTGGAATTATGCACTTCTTCAAAAATTCTGTAACCATTTTCGAGAAGCAACTCATGTTTCTCTTCCACAATTAGTAGTGATTTGATATCATCACTATCATCCTGAAGAACATCAAGAACCTGCAATTTTTCATGTTTCTCATGATCCATCATGTCATGACAATCCTATATATTGTGATAATCAGAGTACCATTTGAATCTGCAATGATCCAATTCAAAAGCAGAGAACCAAACACATTGAGATCCATCTGCACTACATCAGACAGCTTGTGCATGATGGCACCATTCACCTACTCTTCTGTTCATCTTCATAACAAGTAGCAGATATCTTCACCAAAGTTTTTTGTGAGAAGACATTCAGCAATCTCAAATCACTGCTGGGAATTGCTGATCATGCTATGAAGCATGAGTGATGACAAGATTTTCAAATTTTGTTTTACTGTCCATGTTTAAGGGAGGATTTTTCCCACTGGGTTTTTGCCTCTTTCCTTGGTTAAATGGACATGCAGTATGTAAAGGGTTACTAATCCTTGTTGCTAGGCCCTATAATTTTCTAATATTTTACTCATAAGTCAGGCTTAAGGGGGGCTGTTAGAATAATCAACCCAGAGTTATCTACCTTAGACATTAATTAATCTAATTTTTGTCTTATTTGCCTAGTTTCCATATTCCACCTTATGCAAGTTGTACTCCACACATCCATAGTGGTCAAACTTGCTAAATTTGAGTCATGGAGCACTTGGAAAACCTCTTGGAATGAAATCTACTTTATTCCCGGCCTCCCTAGCACATGTCTGCTTTTTCTGCTTTATTGCCTGCTTTTTCTGAGTTTTAAGGCAATTGGGAAAGTTTTACTAGGTGAAGTTAACTTGTTTTTTGTCCTCAAAATCCTCCACTCTTTTCTCCTATGAAAAGCATGTATGAGTTGTCCTTCCACCACCTATTAGCTTGCCTAATTGATTTTTCCAATTCGTGAGCTCCTAGACAGATTTGGAAAGTGCTTTATGCACCTATGGGGGATTTGCTTAGATTTAGTAAGCCTTCTTTTGACTAAATTCGAATGGCATCTTCATGCATTCAAATATCTCATGTAATTATTTATTGTGGCAGCCTATGACTTCATAGGGTTGGCTATTGTACACTTATTCAATACAGATTAGTGTTAAGCTCCATATTCAGTCTCCTTTGTGAGTAATTTGCATGTGTAATTGAAAATTGTTGTGATTGTAATTGTTCTAAAACCTGGGTTCAATTTCCACATGGTATCAGAGCCTTTGTAGATTGATTTCTCTCCTTCCAATTTGTTTTGTAGGTTTGACATCATTGACTGGGAGCATTCTGCTGATTGAAGGGACAATTTCTGAGCTATGGATCAATATCATAAGATCATCTTGACTCCATTTAAATTCTTTGAATGGAAAGCAGAAATGGAGATACTATTGAGAGAGAAAGGCCTCTATAGAGTGACTATGGAAACAGAAGCAGATCCCAATGCAGCTACAGAGAAGATTAAATGGCACAACAGGAGGGATGAGGCCTATGGTCTCTTGTGTCTGAGTATATCCAGAGACCTCCTTTTCCATCTTGATGGATTGACATCACCGAATGCAGTATGGGAGAATCTTGTTGATATTTTTGGAAATACATATGAGATGAGGGGACATCAAATTGAGAATGAATTGATCTCCCTGAGTCCCAATAGCTTTGAATCCCTACAACTCTATTTTTCCAAGTTCAAAGCACTTGTTTTGTAGCTAAAACAATGTGGGATCGAAAACAAGGATGATCAGTTGTTCTTGTACATACTCTCAAAGCTTGGCCCTAACTATTCAGTGTTTGTTCTGACCTTCTATGCCACAAAGTTGACAGCTCGAGCATGGAAAATGCCTAGCCTTGCAGATTTCATTGAATCTCTCACACAAGAACAAGATAAGTTGGTGATGATGGGCACCATCAAACCATCCAAATACCAAGCTCTAGTTGCTGGAGATTCGAGGGTGGATTGAAAAATCAAGAAGAAAGCTAAAAATCCACCTGAGAAAAAGAGAGACAAGAACAAGTCTCCAGAGGAGGCTCAAGGTTCCAAGAAGAACCCCCAGAAGAAGAAGAACAAAGGAGAAATGAGCAAGTGCGCATACTGTAGTAAGGGAAACCATTCCGAAAGCTCCTGCATGAAGAAGCAAATAGACATGCTGACCCAAATCCTGGAGAAGAATGGAATCTCCCTTCTAGACAGCTCAAAGAAGAGGGAAGGAGGATCAAATTCAGAAGACAGAGAGAAAGTTCATGCATTGGTTGCTGGCACATCAAGCTCACCTAGTTTCATCATTGATTCTGGAGCTTCAAGAGATATGGTTTCGACCAAGGAGGCATTCACCTCACTTGACATGTCTAAAGGTCCACCAATAGTACTGGGATATGACTCTCTCACTGAAATTTTGGGAAAAGGGAGGATTGATCTTGACCATGGTAAGTTCAGCAATGTGTTGTATGTTCTAGGTCTTGCCTCTAACCTCTTATCAGTGTATCAAATGACCCACACATGGTCTCCAAAGAAGGTCATATTCTCCCCTGATGAATTTGAGATCACAGAGATCTCAAGTGGTAAATTCATTGCAAAAGGAGTTGCAAATCATGCTTAAAAGGGATACATGTTCTCACACTTCCTACCCTACTCAAACCCCTCTGCTCTTCTGATTCATGCTAATGAGGCAAGCAAGCTTTGGCATGAAATATTTGGCCACCTAAATTACAAGTATCTTTCTTATCTTAGTGAAAAATAAATGGTCATAAGGTTACCAAAGATTAAGTTTTCCAAAGGAGTCAGTCAAGGTTGCATCCTAGGAAAACACCTAGAGCATAAATTTGAGAAAGCTAGTCATGAGAGAACCTCTGCACCCCTTGAGTTGATCCACAGCGATGTTGCTGGCCCATTTCCGCATATGTCAATGAGTTAGGCCAAATATGCATTGACATTCATAGATGAATTTTCTAGGTATTGCTGGGTTTACTTCTTGAAACACAAGTCTGAATTTTTTGGCCTCTTCAAAGTCTTTAAGGCTTTGGTTGAAAACCAGTCTGGGAGGAAACTC
Organism: Pseudotsuga menziesii; assembly: GCA_001517045.1. NCBI lineage: Eukaryota > Viridiplantae > Streptophyta > Pinopsida > Pinales > Pinaceae > Pseudotsuga > Pseudotsuga menziesii. The sequence continues at coordinate 815,767 of LPNX010463499.1, read as the reverse complement.
AAGGTCCTCAAATATGACAATGGTGGTGAGTATGTCAAGTCTGAGTTTATTCAATATTGTGTAGATGCAGGTATTCATATGCAGCATTCTATCCCTTACACACCACCGCAGAATGGTGTTGCTGAGAGGAAGAACAGATCACTGCAAGAGATGGCAACCTACATGATGGAGGCTAAGAATTTGCCACCAAAGTTTTGGTCCAAAGCTATAAACTATGCAGCCTATATCCATAATAGGGTGCCTCATAAAAAACTTGATGGTATGACTCCTTTCAAAGCATGGAGTGGGCACACGCCAGATCTGACCCATTTCAGGATTTTTGGCTCAAGGGCTTGGGCTAGAATTCCAACAGAAAAGAGGAAGGATTTGCAGCCCCAAATCCAAGAGTGTCTATTTGTTGGGTACTCTGAAGATTCAAAAGGGTACAAGCTGATCAATTTGAGCACAAACAAATCCTTCATTGAAAGGTGTGTTCAGTTTCAAGAAGAGCCCCTAGCAGCAGTGGAAGTTGGAGAATCCTCTTCACCACCAGAACCCTTGAATGTAAGTGAAGAGATAGTTGAACATGCTGATTCTGATATGTATAATAATGATGATTTTATTACAGATCCTAACAGTCCTACAAGACCAAAATTGGCATCCAAGACCATTCATGCAGCTGGAGAACTAGATGGAAATCCTAATGATCCTAGGAGGACTAGATCTCAGTTTGAGAGTGCTATGTGCATGAAAGATCCTATGTTTGCAGAGAAATTCTATCTGATGGTTGAATTAGACCCACAAACATATGGAGATGTATAAAATTATCCAAGAAGGCAAGCAGCCATGAAATAAGAGTTCATCTCACTCCAGAAGAGAAACACTTGGGAGTTGGTTGATCTTCCCCCAGGGAGGAATCTAGTTTAGTGTAAGTGGGTGTAAAAAACCAAATTTTCTGCGGATGGTTCAACTCTAAAGTACAAGGAAATATTGGTAGCCAAGGGCTACTCACAGGTTCATGGCATAGACTATAATGAGACCTTTGCACCATTGGCAAAGATGGACTCCATCAGGCTAGCCTTAGCCATTGCAGCTTCAAAGCAGTGGGAGGTACACCACATGGATGTGAAGTGTGCTTTCTTGAATGGAGATCTCACTGAAGAGATATACATGCATCAGCCTCAATGATTTGATACTAACCCATCTCTTGTGTGCAAGCTAAAGAAGTCATTGTATGGGCTTAAGCAAGGCCCCAGGACTTGGTATGCCAAGATTGATAGCCTTTTTCTATCACTGAATTTTGTTCAATGCAAATCAGATCCAAATGTCTATTTGAAGCTGATTCATGGTTCATTAATGATCATTGTTTTGTATGTTGATGACCTTCTCATTATAGGAAGCTCAAAGGATGAAATTGCTTCCTTGAAGGATGCAATGAACCATGCCTTCTCAATGACAGATTTGGGCTTATTGAGCCAATTCTTGGGGCTCGAGATTGCTCAAAACAAAGAAGGAATAAAATTACATCAGTCCAAGTATGCCTTGGATTTTCTGAACAAATTCAAAATGAAGGATTGCAAGCCAAGCAAGACTCCTTTCCTTTCAAGAGTTAAGCTTGAAGAAGCTGATTCTTCACCTATGGTAAACAATACACTGTATAAGCAATTGATTGGATGTTTGCTATATCTTACACATACTAGACCTGATATTTCTTATACAGTAAGTGTGGCTTCTAGATACATGGATCATCCTCATGAGATCCATTGGAGAGCATCCAAAAGGATCCTTAACTTTGTTCAGGGAACAAGTACTCATGGGATCTTCTACAAAGATAAATCGAATCTTGATTTGATTGGGTTTACTAACAGTGATTGGGTAGGTGATAGCACAGATCAAAAGTCAACATCAGGATATGTGTTCATGCTTGCAGAAGGGCCAATCAACTGGTCAAGCAAGAAACAGAGTGCCATTGCACTCTCATCTACAGAAGCAGAGTACAGAGGAGTTGTAAATGCAGCAATTCAATGTTTATGGTTGCAAGGGTTACTTGGAGAGTGTGGTTTCGAATCAGAATACTCAACTACTATCTATTCTGATAATCAGAGTACCATTCGAATCTACAATGATCTAGTTCGGAAGAAGAGAACCAAACACATTAAGATCCATCTGCACTACATCAGACAGCTTGTGCATGATGGCACCATTCACCTACTCTTCTGTTCATCTTCAGAACAAGTAGCAGATATCTTCACCAATTTTTTTTGTGAGAAGACATTCAGCAATCTCAAATCACTGCTGGGAATTTTTGATCATGCTGTGAAGCATGGGTGATGACAAGATTTTCAAATTTTGTTTTACTGTCCATGTTTAAGGGAGGATTTTTCCGACTGGGTTTTTGCCTCTTTCCTTGGTTAAATGGACATGCAATATGTAAAGGGTGACTAAGCCTTGTTGCTAGGCCCTATAATTTTCTAATATTTTACTCAAAGTCAGGCTTAAGGGGGGTTGTTAGAATAATCAACCCATAGTTAGCTACCTTAGACATTAATTAATCCAATTTTTGTCTTATTTGCCTAGTTTCCATATTCCACCTTATGCAAGTTGTCCTCCACACATCCATAGTGGTTAAACTTGCTAAATTTGAGTCATGGAGTGCTTGGGAAACCTCTTGGAATCAAATCTGCTTTATTCTTGGCCTCCCTAGTGCATGTCTACTTTTTCTGAGTTTTAAGGCAATTGGGAAAGTTTGACTAGGTGAAGTTAACTTGTTTTTTGTCCTCAACATCCTCCACTCTTTTCTCCTATGAAAAGCATGTATGAGTTGTCCTTCCACCTCCTATTAGCTTGCCTAATTGATTTTACCAATTCGTGAGCTCCTAGACAGATTTGGAAAGTGCTTTATGCACCTATGCTGGATTTGCTTAGATTTAGTAAGCCTTATTTTGACTAAATTTGAATGGCATCTTCATGCATTCGAATCTCTCATGTAATTATTTATTGTGGTAGCCTATGACTTCACAGGGTTGGCTATTGTACATTATTCAATACAGATTAGTGTTCAGCTCCATATTCAGTCTCCTTTGTGAGTAATTTGCATGTGTAATTGGAAATTGTTGTGAGTGTAATTGTTCTAACACCTGGGTTCAATTTCCACACCATTCAAAATAATAAGCATTACCATGGCATATATCAAAATAGAGTGGAAATGGTCATTGTTTGCTCATCAAAAGTCATTTTGGCATACAAATATTGGGAATTTAGACTTGAAACTTTCTAAGAATGAATAACAGATACTATTGAACTGATTACAATCATAAATGGACAATGAAAGGCTCTCCCAATTTGAAATCATCAGCATTGCAATGGTTCACAACAAGATAGTGGGGAAATGACACTATTTCTTCTTTTAGCTATTTTGACCTGAGAGTATTCTCAACATGAAATACATACCATATACATCAGAAAATAATATAATTGGAATTATAATCTTCCCCAAAGAGATCAATATCTCAACCAAAGCGCAATCCCTCCATTTGCATGAATATGATGTGAAAACTTGAAATAGTTGAGAGAGAGTGCTGCAATAGAAGAATCCACATGATTTATTGTAGCTTAAAATTACAAATTAGACTCCATTAAAGCTCCATAAAATACCTGAGTGGCCTTTCCAAACACCAACTAGGATGGTAATCTTTCACCCTCGAAATTGACTTAAGCAAGAAAACTAGTCATCCACCAGCTCTCACAATTCACAAATGACAATTTCACAAATGAGAAAAATCTTCTTCTCGTGGCTGATCCATGTATTTTATAAACATTATTAGCCTTATAAGGTTCCAAATCCATCCATAAACCAAAGCCAAGTCGAATTGGTGTGGCTGCTCATGATATGCCATGTGGCCTCTCTCTTCACCTTCCCTCTTCTTCCAAATTTGAGTAGGAGCCTCTTGGCCTTCTCCAACTCCCAAATTCGAACTCTAATATGCTCTACTCAGTCCTAACATGTTATTATGTCAGTACGTCAGCCTTCAGATCTGACTTATGTCATAAATTTCATAGAATCTCTATCATTGGTGTCATAGATGTCATAAATGTAAGGGGAATCTACCCAAGTGTCCATGAAACTCCCATTTGGCTCTTCCTCTCCCATGTAAGTTACAATTCATCCCAAATTTGACCTATGAAGTATATGTACAACAAGTATATTAGCCTTATAATCCATCCAAAAACATTATGCTTCCCATATATTTGAATTTTCAAGAGAAAGATACCATTTAACATAGGAATTCTAGCTAGTGTGGGCCCCATAGTCTCCATGTGTCTTCATGCTCCATTGCCACTTCCATTTTCTCTTGTATTTATTTTATAAGCTACATTATTAAATATTTATCCCCTTCTAATGTCTAAACATCATTTATTATCCCCCTTATTCCAAATATCAAAGCTTCCACCCCCAACCTAGGAAACTAGTGATTTTCCTCCTTAGCAATTATTTGACTTTTAGCATCCCTTCGAAAACTTTCATGAATATGGAAAATGTGATTTGGCCATTGTGACCCAATGTAAAATTTTGGACATTACAATCTCCAACTCCCAAATTCGACCTCTAAGATTCTATATTCAGTCCTAACATGTCATTATGTCAGTATTTCAGCCTTCAGATTTGACTTTTTTCATAATTGTCATAGAATCTCCATCATTGGTGTCATAGATGTCATGAATGTAAGGTGAATTTAGCCAAGTGTCCATGAAACTCCCATTTGGCTCTTCCTCTCCCATGTAAGTTACAATTCATTCCAAATTAGACCTATGAAGTATATGTACAAGTATATTAACCTCATAATCCATCCCAAAACATTAGGCTTCCCATAGATTTGAAATTACAAGAGGAGGATTCCATTTAACATAGGAATTCTATCTTGGGTGGGCTCCATAGTCTCCATGTGTCTCCATTCTGCATAGACATTTCAATTTTCTCTTGCATTTATTTAATAAGCTACATTATTAAATATTTATCCTCTTCTAATGTCTAAACATCATTTATTATCCCCCTTATTCCAATTCCAAAGCTTCCACCCCCAACCTAGGAAACTACTGATTTTCCTCCTTGGCAATTATTTGACTTTTAGCATCCCTTTGACAACTTTCATGAATATGGAAAATATGATTTGGCCATTATGACTCAAAGAAATATTTGGGACATTACAAATCCTCTCTTCCCAATATTTCTTGTCCTCAAGCAATTTCAAACATGGTTGTTGAAGAACCTGCTTTTTGTATCATTCTTTGAAGTTGCCATTGAGTTTCGTACCTTAAGTCTTTGAGATTCTGTGAATATTTCAGAGAGGAACCACCATGCTTGCTGCTGCACTACTCTGATTAACATCACCTTATTAATTGGGGAATCCATCTCCCATCATTCTTGTTTCCCAAAGAATTTGAAATAAATGGGACTAAAAACTATCTCAGGGTCCCATTGCTTACATTGCACTCCAACAATTAAGAGTGGTCTCCAACCCATACCATTTGGAAAGAGAATTCCTGGATCCCATTCTCTTGTATGCATCCTTCCAAACATCATGAGTGCATAATATATCATCAAAGTATATAACAACATAATAATAATGTACATCAAGGAGGTGCCTCACCAAGAAATCATGAAAGTGCTTATACCTCAGAGTGAGTAGAGTACCATTTGCCAAGTACATACATGCTTCAAGTGACCGATGAAATATTCTCCAATTACATACATGAGTATTCCATGTCCTATAATTCTTCTCCAAAAGGAAGTGATATGCATCAAAATATTGAGCCATGTATTCTTTCGTCCAAGAAGTGAATGAAGAATCTCCACTCAAATTTGAACCAAATAGTGAGTAACAGAAACAAGGAGACTTCAAATGACTCAAAGAATTCTTACCCATACATCCATGAATGAGTGAATCATAAAGATATAACAATGTATGTGGCTGGTAACAAAAATGTTCTCCTATCATAAGTCTATTCACCTCAGTGTTAGATGAAGTTCCTCCAACATCAAATGAACCAAGTGTTGAGAAATAAAAACCATGAGTCTTCAAGTGACTCAAATGCATATCATAGGTGCATCCATGTAGATGTGCATCATCAGAAAGTAACAAGGAATGCTGCTGAAATTTTGAATAATAATGTGCTCCAAATTATATGTAATGTGCATCTATATAATCATCCATGTGTTCTTTCATCCAATAAGGGAATGGACAACCTCCACCAAAATCTGAACAAAATAAGGAGCAATGAAAACATGAAGACTTCAAGTGGCTCAAAGAAGTCTCATCAATACACTCATGAATATTTATATAATCATGTAACATCAGAGGATGTTGCTTCCAATAATAATTTTATTTTATCATATAACTCTTCACCCAAGTGTGGGATGAAGTTCCTCCAACTTCAAATAGACTAGGAAAGGAGAAAGGAAAATCATGAGTCTCCAAGTGACTCAAGTGAACATCATAGGTGCACCCATGTAGATGTGTATAATCATAATGTAAATAATTATTTTGTTGAAAACGTAAATAATATGGTGCTCTAATAATTCCATTATCAAAAGGAGAAATAGAATTTCCATGCTCTTCATGCGGCACCATCTAAAATAAAACTTTCACCCATACTTCATTAGGATTACTGCTGCAAAATTTAGAAGTGTAGGATGGAGGAGAAAGAACCAACTCACCCAAATGATCAATAAGTGAAAAATTGTAATAATGTGAAGGATCCATAGGGGTAGTATTATGTACCTCCCTAAAAAATGCAAAAAATTCCTCATGGGTTGGTTCCAAGGTGGTGGAATTATGCATTTCTTCAAAATTTGTGTAACCATTTTCAAGAGGCAACTCAAGTTCCTCTTCCATCATTACTAGTGATTGTATCTCATCACTATAATCCTCAAGCACATCAATAACCTGAAATTTTTCATGATTCTCATCATTCATCAGGTCATGATAATCCTCCAAGCAATCTACCTTATGAAAATCTAAAACATCGGAGAAAAAACAAGTGTCTTGCAACTTTTCAAGAAGTTGCTCATTTTGAATTGTGAGCTTATAAATAACTTCCTTATTATTCAAGTAGGATTCATGTAACCATTCACTAAGCTCAACGACATTTTTCCTATCAAAAATCAAATACATGAAATTACCTTTGATGTTGCACATTTCTCTTTGAATCTTCTCTGTGTCTTCAAGGAATGATGGCTTCTCCAAGGAAGTATCTCTCCAACAAGAATTTGATACCAATTCTTGAGTGTCATGGAGTATTCTAAGGGCCTCTTGGATCTTATTTCATTCATATTTAAGGACCCTTCAAGAAAATGAGGCTCATGAACCTCATCATATTATTCCTTCTTGCTTGGACCAACTTCATGAAGCTCAAGTGGTGATGGGGAAGTTGATCTTGTTTCTTCTTCAACTGCTGCAAGGTCTTCATTTTCATGTTTAATGGGAGTTTGGCTTGCAGCAACACTTTAAAAATTTATCTCTGTGTCACCAACATAGAGGTGTGAACACCCAATAGTAGGTATTCCTTCATAGTTCAAACATCCATCAGTAGATTCCCTTTGGTGCATATCCATAATAGGATTTGTTTCAGCATGATATTCAATAGTTTCAAGGTACTCTTATTCCTTCTCATGTGATGTTTCCTCATATTTTTCAAAGTCATTTGGGAGTGAATTTATATCCTCTTCATGTACTACTTCTTCTACTTCACCTATTTTAGAACTAGGTGGTTCACGGGTCTCCTTGTTTTTCTCCTTCAAGCAAGCTGATGCATTTTTCCCCTTGGTTTTCTTAAAATCAATATATTTTTCCCAACTTTGGATAGCCAAAAATTCAAATACTTTCACAATATTCTTGTTCATTTCTTAAAATATAGGTTCCATAATTTTTATAAGCTCCTTGCCATCATATGAGGTTGCCTTTTTATCCCTAATCATAGTTTCCTCAAAAAAATTCCTTCTTCTCCTACCTTTTTTTTTCCTTCAATAAAAGCACTTTTGGGTTTCAATATATAATGGCGGTTGATTAATTCATGTCCTCATAAATTCCATACCACATTAGGTGCCAATATCATTCTTTGATACCACTGTAATGTCCCATTTTAGAAAATTTTATAAAAATGCCCAATTTTCCAATTTTTTCACAATTTTGGCTCTTGACTTGTTTTAGTGTCTTGGTCTCCAAATCAGCCCAATTGCTCCCAAATATTTAGAGAAGGTGTGTGACTGATATTAATGAATTAATTATATTTTTTTTGGGTGTATTATGGCCCTCCAAACACTTCTTCAAGTTTGTACTAAATTCTGAACAAGATGGATGATTTTACATGGCAATTTTGGGGTTAAATCCCCTCGGGGTAAGTGGTAGAAATGGCTTCCCAAATGCACAGAAACCCACTCAAATTCTTCAATTGAAGCAGGGGATGTGTATAATACATTATCAGAGACTCGTATGCATAAACAATCGAAATCCCATGGCTGTTATGACTTCATTCAATCAGATATAAAAAACTAGTTTTGGACCCTTGGGGAAACGAGATGTAATTTGCTCCTTGAATGATATGAATTTCGACCCAATGGCCAAAAATTCTTAGTTACTTAACATGAAAACAATATCAGACATTAATTATAGTTCATTCATTCATAAATCATCAATGTTTCACACATATATTTGATTCCATCAATATTGTAAGAGTTTACATTGGGGAAATGGCGCTGTCTCTTCAATATTGGACAATAATACATGAGATATCTTGGATTTTTGACCTGATATATTTTTTAACTTAAATAACAGATAATTTGCATCAGAATAAAAAATACTAGAGCAATAGAAGCTCCCTCAAAGAGATGAATATCTCACCAAGTGTGCCCCACTCTATAGAGCTGAAATATGGTGAGAAAACTTGAGATGAATGGAAGAACAAGCTGATATTGAAATGTCCATTAACTTCCTATAGCTTGCACCTGAAAATAAGACTCCATTAAATCTCCATGAAATACCTGAGTGTCCTTTCCAAACACCAACTAGGATGGGAATCTTTCACCCTCAAAATTGGCTTAAGCAAGAAAAGTAGTCATCCACTAGCTCTCACAATTCACAAATGACAATTTCACAAATGAGAAAAAGCCTCTTCTCATGGATGATTTCTGTATTTGATAAAAATTATTAGTCTTATAAGGTTCCAAATCCATCCATAAACCAAAGCCAAGTCGAATTGGTGTGGCTTCTCATGCTATGCCATGTGGCCTCTCTCTTCACCTTCCCTCTTCTCCCAAATTTGAGTAGGAGCCTCTTGGCCTTCTCCAACTCCCAAATTTGACCTCTAAGGTTCTCTATTCAGTCCTGACATGTCAGTATTTCATCTTTCATATATGACTTATGTCTTTACTGTCATATGATCTCAATCATTGGTGTCATATGTGTCATAAATGTAAGGGGAATCTAGCCAAGTGTCCATGAAACTCCCATTTGGCTCTTCCTCTCCCATGTAAGTTACAATTCAGCCCAAATTAAAAATATGAATTATATGGACAATTATATTAACCTCGTAATCCATCCCAAAACATTAGGCTTCCCATAGATTCGAAATTACAAGAGGATGTCATTTAACATAGGAATTCTAGCTTGAGTGGGCCCCATAGTCTCCGTGTGTCTCCATTCTCAATAGACATTTCAATTTTATATTGTATTTATTTAATAATCTACATTATTAAATATTTATCCTCTTCTAATGTCTAAACATCATTTATTATCCCCCTTATTCCAAATCTCAAAGCTTCCACCCCCAACATAGGAAACTAGTGATTTTCGTCCTTGGCAATTATTTGACTTTTAGCATCCCTTTGACAACTTTCATGAATATGGAAAATGTGATTTTTCCATTGTGACCCAATGCAAAATTTGGGACATTACAGGAAATGCATAGCATTACATAGAGAAGGAATGTCACAACCTAGCCTTAACGTTGCAACCTTCCATCCAACAATCCAAGCCAAGCCTCCAAAGTAAGATAATAATCATCCCAAAGGATGAGACTTTTTCTCCAAAAGGATGATAGGGTTCACTTGGAAATTCCACTAGCATAAGAGTACCATAGTCCTTCCTCCCTTCACAATGGAGAAAGGGTTCAATTTATAAGGCTAAAGGGATAAAGGAGGTTGAATATTAAGAACATAGGTCTGAGGGATCCTTCCATTAGGTTAGGGAATCGAAAGCCACCTCACCTAGAGTCTAGGGATGATCCTCCACCTCATCCACCTTCAAGAAGGGACTCAAAGCATCTGTTTTTTTCCCTCTAAACACCCATCGTGCACCCTACTATAGGATATAGTGCTAGAGAGGGGATAGGACACCTTGAAAGAGGGGAAAGAGTGCCACTAGCACTCCTTGCATGAAGGGAAAGACTATCAGCAAGGGGATGGTGCACCTTTCCTTAGGAGTAAGAGCACCATCCTACGTAGAGAGGGTAAAAATGGTAGGAACAACCTCAATTCCAATCCATTTAGCTAGGGAAACTTTAGGTATTAGGCATAAGGCTCACACATGGCTTAATATGACAAGATTTCAGTGTAACACTTTGCCCACGAGACTATGTGTCATGTTGATTGTGTCAATGTCTTCCCAACATATTTTGCAACCATTTTTATCCTCATTGGTCTTTCTTACAATCAAGCCTCAAGCAATTAGACTAGATGGCATCTAATCCACTTTGATAAGATCTATGCCCGTGCCATATT
>LPNX010463499.1:741743-804578 GCA_001517045.1 Pseudotsuga menziesii | reverse complement strand
TTGAAATTCTATTGGTTCTTGAATTCCAACTCACAAAAACTTATTTTGGCACGTTTTCTTATAAGGCCCATTTTAGACCCCAAATTTCCTCTAATGCATCACTGCCCATGATTTCCTTGCATGCTCCCAGTAGTTCCCAAAATTGTTGAACCACATTTTGGTCATATCAAGAGTGAGGGTTATTGATGCACCTAATTTTCCATTGCATGTGTGAGTAAAGGGTTATTTCCTACTATACAGAAGGAACACTGCAACTTTCCTCTTTAAAGAGGAAACCTCCAACATGTGTAGAGATCCAAATACAATAATAATCTCTTACAACCGATTACATATATTATACTACAATATATAGTTTCTAACTTACCAAAAACCCTAACCATCTACTTGACATCCATTTTTGGGACCTTAACCACTAACCAGTGGAGCTTCTTGACCAAGGCCCCTTACATTCATTGATTTCACATTATATTCCTAGTGGAGAATTATTTCATAAATATGACCCTAAATACATTAAGTAACAACCAATTCTACAATTAGGGGAGCTAGAATCGGACCCTAACAACACTCACCGACAACAAAATTTTGAAACACCTCATTATTGCTTTAAAAGAGTAGGAAATTTGGACCCATATCTAGCATTAGGAATGGTTAAAATTTTCCATATCTATACCACTTAATAAACCACTCCCAACTACGTAACTTGAAAAAAGGGTTGAAGTGCATTATTAAGGTCCACTAAGAAAAAATATGTATGCTTGTTAGGCCCCACAACAAATGACATCTTCTTATCTCGTTCCATAGAGAATAAATGTGTTGAAAGATCCACAATAAAAAAATCAACAAACAAATAATTACTAGATACACAACTAACTTTTAAGATACCTCAATTTTATTAAAAAAGTTTGTCATTACACCTGAAATCTAGCATTAGGATTTTTTAAAATTTCTATACCTATAACATTTTATAAACCACCTCAATTAAGAACATTTAGACCAATTTAATAAATTGAATTGCATTCCAAAAGAAATTGACCCCATCCCCTCATGGGTGATTTCACATTACACTATCGAGTGAGACATTATTTAATAGATATGAACCTCAACAGATTAAATAATAATCTATTATATAATTAGAAAAGTTAGGGTGGGACCCTAAAATGTTACGATTATTAATAATCCCTTGTCCAATTTGGTCATATGTCTAAATCAGGAGTCATGTCTAAATCGGGAGTCCATCCAGTCTATTTTTAGTCACTAGAACCATTGGGTCCATTTGGCCTAATTGGGGCACATGTTTCAATTACGAAAGTGTGGGGAACACTAATTGAGGCCTATTGCCATTGATTGCACATGCAGGCATCAGTTTAGGATCCTCCTAGACCAATCCCTACAATTTAGGAGCCACTGGAAGTTTTGATGCCAACCTTCATGAGTTGAGTTCAGTTAGTGACTAGTCAACCTAAGTTAGGATTCAGTTAGATTCAGTTAGCGCTAGGTTTTCATGGCTGCATGCAGGAGAGGCGCATTTCTCACTTACCACAACCAGTTAGCCTCATTCAACACTGAAGTAGACACTTGAGTTGTGTTTTATAACTCTGATGAACTCCGATAATGGTTTAGACAAGGTGAGTTAACTATTGAGTCCTCCGATAGTGATTTAGACAAGTTGGTCTTAGTTACCTACAGTCAAGTAGAGTCTAATCAATTCGAATTTCCTCATGTGGATTTGAATTGCATGTGGCTATTTAAGCCAATGTACTTCATTGTAATTATTATCTAATTACTTCTTGATAAATGAAAAGCATTCACAGTTGGAAGACATTTTTGCACTGTTTCATTCTTCAATAACTGAGTAAATTATGTGATCTATCCTATGAGTTGCGTGTTTGTCCACAGATATATGTGCTTAATTTAATATGGTATCAGAGCCTTGGCGGACAAGGCACTTCTCCTCCTTATATATCCTATTGAATAATTTTTGAGCAAAATTGGTCCTTCCAGCTCTGCACCAAAAGCAGAAGGTTTACCACTTAATACCCCAAGTTATGGAATTGTTGATCAAGATTGATCAACTATGTTGGGTGTGATGAAAACCTGAAATTTTCAGGCTATCCGACCTTATGGTGCCCTTCTTTTGTTTTGTAGGTACAACTTCGAAATGAATTCATCAGTTCCTGTTCTCACCCAATCCTCAGATTATTTTGAATGGAAGGTGAAGATGTTTTTGTTTCTGAATAGACAAGATCTCTATTGGGTGTCTGATGGATTCAATAGAGTGTCTTTTTAGAGTGAGAATGACTAGATAAATGCATGTGATGCAGCTTTTGGAATAATGAAACTCGCTCTTTCTCCTAGCTTGCGCTACCTTAGTAGATCTATTAAAGATCCATAAGAACTATGGACAAGATTGGACATAACCTTTGGAATGATTGATGAGGATCATAATAGCACTTTGGAGACCATATAAATAACCATAAGCATTCTAAATCCAAAAATATCGGCCTCCACTCTCTCTGATGAAGTTGTTCAAAATGAAGAAGAAGCAAAATTGACTACACAGTCAATTCGAATTGAAGACAGTCTCCTTGCAGTGACTCCTTCTCCTGATGCTCCGGAAGTTCATGAGATCTCTGATATATCATCTCCTCATATGGCTGAAACAGAAGAAGACAATCGAATCTCTGATATTGAAGAAAAACACTTCTGCACTTTCATGCAAACATTCACTGGTGATTTTCCTTTGAATTCTTTGCAAAATTTGCGAGTAATTGCTTACAAAGTGAAGAGAATTTTGATTTGTATCCCTCTAATGTTGCTGATGGTGTGCAAATATGTAATACCTTGTATATTTTGAAAGAAATGTCATATTATCAGAGTGATCCATTCGCTCGCCATGATCTAGATCTTCTAGCAAATTCCTACAAGATTCCATGCACCAAAATTCAGAATTTTGAAGAAGAAGAAAACGGTGCATCTATCGTCTCGGTGGACCATACTTTTGGATTTGATATGAACCTTATTGGATTTGATATGATATTATTTAGATATGATATGATATTTCTTATTTTAATATTTCAAATTCATAATCTTTCAATACTACTTTTAGCTGTTCTCATCAACAATGTGAAGAAACAAGTACCTCAAGTCTCCTACAAAACTGTTGCTAGGGATTTGATTTCATTTCACAGTTTTTGATCTATTGTGAACCTATTTAGATCTGATTTACTTTCTGATCTGATATTATTAGGTTCATATTTTAAATTTCGATGTGAAAAATCAAGTACCGCGATTTCTCTTCAAAACTACTGATGGGGATTTGGTGTTAGTTTCCTCTTATGAGGTTGCTGATATTTTATTATATGATTCATTAGACATTTTAGAAGCTATATAAGACTATGGAGCTCAATCATTTGCTCTCAACAGTCCCAGTGCTTCTCTACCATTGATCACATGCTCATCTCCTCACAGAACTAGTAAAGAGGAAGACATTTTGCATCCATTTGAACACTTGCTCCTAACACTTGGGGATGATTTTACCACTCATGGTTTGTTGTTGATGGCTGCAACATATTTTTTTCTTGAGTATTCCTCGCATGTTTTGAATCCTCAAAAACATTTTCTCACTTATCAGTTGATTTCAGTTGCTCTACATGGGTCGATTCTTCATCCACCAACTGTCTATATTTCTGATTTATTTGAGCATATCATTCTTCTTCCAAATAGGAAGATTCCTCCAAAAATAATGATGGAGAGGTTCACATGCCAGGCCACAGGATACCTGTGCACAGAAGAACCAGATTGATCCAGATTCTACCTGCTTAATTAGAGGGGGGGGCTTTTTTCCCATATGGTTTTTTCCCCAGCTCCTTGTATTGAGCAGTTACTTTACTTTACTTGATGTAACGGGTGACCTATGTTCTTAGTTACCAGGGCCCACAGATTGTCCAAGTTAGCATTCCTAGGGGGTGTTAGGATTATTAATAATCCCTTGTCCAATTTGGTCATATGTCTAAATCGGGAGTCCATCCAGTCTATTTTTAGTCACTAGCACCATTGGGTCCACTTGGCCTAATTGGGGCACATGTTTCAATTACTAAAGTGTGGGGAACACTAATTGAGGCCTACTACCACTTATTGCACTTGCATGCATCAATTTAGGATCCTCCTAGACCAATCCCTACAATTTAGGAGTCACTGGAAGTGCTGATACCAACCTTCATCAATTGAGTTCAGTTAGTGACTAGTCAACCTAAGTTAGGAGTCAGTTACACTCACTTCTAGTCCTCTACATTCAATTAGTACTAGGTTTGCATGGCTGCATGCAGGAGAGGCACATTTCTCACCTACCACAGCCAGTTAGCCTCAATTAACACTGAAGTAGACACTTGAGTTGTGTTTTAGAACTCTGTTGAACTCCGGTAATGGTTTAGACAAGGTGAGTTAACTATTGAGTCCTATGATAGTGATTTAGACAAGGTCTTAGTTACCTACAATCAATTAGAGTCTAATTAATTCGAATTTCCTCATGTGGATTTGAATTGCATGTCGCTATTTAAGCCAATGTACTTCATTGTAATTATCATCTAATTACTCTTTGATTAATGAAAAGCATTCACAGTTTCAAGCGATTTTTGCACTGTTTCATTCTTCAATAACTGAGTAAATTGTGTTATCTATCATGTGAGTTGTGTGTTTGTCCACAGATCTATGTGCTCAATTTAATATAAAAACACTCATGCACAACAAAATGTTGATATACCTCATTGATACTACAAGAGTGGGAAAATTGCACCAATATTCTAACTTTAGGAATGGTTAAACTTTTCCATATCTATACCACTTAATAAACCACTTCCAACTAAGTAGCTTGAAAAAAGGTTAAAGTGTGCTATTAAGGTCCACTTAGAAAAGCTATGTATGCCTCTTGCAACCATAATAAAAGCCAACTTCTTATATTGTGCAATATAGAATACATCAACAAAGGGATTTGCAATGAATAAAGGGAAACAAATAATTTGTAGATAAATGTAACCAACTTGTAGGGTTATGATCAATTTGAGATCATATTTAGATACCCATTTGACTTCTTTATGTTGGTTTTAGACTAATCCAAATTTTAGGGTTATGATCAATATGAGATCATATTTAGATACCCATTTGACCACTTTATGTCGGTTCTATCATTAGACTGATCGCTACTTCCTTCTTTTAGTCATTTTCGAAATGTCATGGCTATTTGGTATAGGATTACCAAGGCAAAGTTTGAGAATGTGTATGAATCAACTATGAAGATTATTTTTGAGATCCGATGATACTTTTGGATACCCATTTGACCATCTTTTTCGTATACCTCATTGTTACTAAAAAAGAGGGGGCTTTACACCTAAAAAATAGCATTACGATTTACCAAATATTGGTATATCTATAACATTTCATAAACCACCTACATAAACAAAAAAAACCTTTGTACAAGGATGCTAAACTTTAAAATGAATTAAATTAATATTAAAATGAATTAAGTTTAGAGTTAATTGTTAAACTTTAAAATAAATTAAACTAGCTAGTATAGGCCCATCTAAGTGTACTTCTACAAAACATCGAGAGGGATCAAATCTCTTGAGATGCTTACCACTACAACACAGGTGACACATCCTTCCCATTCATGAGTACACTAAACAATGTTTGCATTCTTATTTTTTATTTTTTATTTTTATTTATTTAAAATTTACAATTTTTTATGAGAACCAGCGTTTTCCCCTACCATAGTTGTAGAAATACACATTCTCACCACAACATGAAAAATAATAAATTCAATAATAAAAAATAAGTTTTATATTCTGGAAACCCAAATTTAACTACACTTACTAAATAATATATCTCAAATACACTTAAAATTGCATGAGAGAAGCTAGGTGCTATCCAAAAGAGGATAGGGAGATCTTGTCACTTTAGTCACTTTATGCTAGCCCACATAAATATAAAATATTAAAAAATATAAAATATAAAATATAAATTACATATCCACTTAAATAAAATAGAAAACCATAAACTTGAATAAATCCATCCCGAAGAATGCAAATAATAAAAAATATTTATATTTCAAGAAATTTAAATCCTTTAAATACTTGATAGATCTAAGTCTAAAATAAAACTTTGGTAGTTAATAATACATCTGAATGTAAAATTTAAAAAAGCAAGCCCTCAAAATATTTTAAACATTTGAATAGAATAGCTTTTTATAAGCTTTAAAAATAAAATAAAATATTATATTAAAAACCACTCACCTCTATACGTGTTTTACGGAGACCCGTTTTAAATTGTTTATCTATTTAAAAGGAAATAGAGTCCTTTAGGCCATTTCAAGTAAATGGTTTGCGATTAACCTGGGTAGCGAAAGAGGAGAGTTACTCTTGCCCTAAGAGCTCAGCAAACTCTAAAATACGGTCTGTTTTTTCTTTTCTGAGACAAAGAACGATATGGATGATTATGAAGTGAGCGCAGAGCTCAGAGTCTGTTGGCTTGTGGACGAGCCCTTCCACAAGTTGAAGGCCTTCTGGGAAGCCATGGACATCAGATCGTACATGTTAAGGAGGAGCCACTCATTCATTAAACGCGCATTCCATCCAACCTACAAAAGGATGCAGAAGGCAGGTTGGATTAATATCGCCAGTCTTGAGAAAAGGCACAACAATATATCGATGGATGCGAGGTCGATTCTCGAAACGATAAGAGCTCATTCAATATCGACAAACAGCCCTACAAATGCCGGGATCCCAAATGAATCTAACCCGCCTTCTATTCAAATGGTCCTAAATCCCTATGATTTTCTCAATTATATCGGCAGTCGTTATTACGTTGAGGTGAGCTCTGACACTGTTCCGATCTGTGTTCCTTACGTGGTTCTCAAGGAATGCAATTTGGTTTTTAATAGGCTATCCTTCGATAAAGATCATTTATCGAGGGCCCACGTAGCCTCCTTAACCGAACAGAGCCTTCGTTATCTGAATTACACATACCAGTCCCCGTCAAATAGCAACGGTAATAATCTGCTGGACGATATTATTCCTCTAGATGGTGATGGTACTGCTTCCGAGCATCTAGATCCAGGGGCCAAATGCGCAATATGTCTAGAAACAATCTTACCTGAAGAGCAGACATTTGTCATTCTCCACTGCCTTCATCCATTCCACGCAGAATGTCTAAGTGGGTGGAAACTTGAGAAGAAATCTGAAGCGACATGTCCCATCTGCAGAGGATCTCTTGCCACACTATTTCATCACAGGAAGCAATAATGGAATAATGCCCTAGAACAATTAGGGTGTCGCATAACTCTTCCCAGGTCCGTTTGCTATTTACCTGTGTTATTTATGTTATTTATCTGTTCATTGAGAGCTTTTTTAAATCATTTGGTTTGAATTAATGCCTTTAATTTTATTGTATGTGTATTCACATTCAATGGCTCTACATTTCTGCGTTTATAACTGTGCTTTTGCTTTTCAATTGCTCATGAGATTTTGGCTTCATCAATATGTACAATTTGTTTGAAAGTATCAATATGTAGAATTTGTACTCAAAATACTTTCAAAATATGCGATGGTCATCTATATCTGTAGAGGCATCATGTGCTTCAGAATAAATTAGGCATTACGTGTTTCAAAATAGATGAAAGGAAACTGTAGGCACTTAATTCTATGTTACACCTGCGTAGAAAGATTGTTTTGGTTTTGGAAACGTTTCTCATAATTAAATCATTATAGTTTCGCAATTTTCTCTCTCTTTATGATATACAGTTCATGATGAGAGTTAGTTAGGTATCTCTATATGAAATATTAGGTTTTAAAATTGAATGTGTCTACAAGGTATAAACTCTTTTGTAACAGTAGTTAGGTTTTTTTGTTAGTTAAATGGACATTTTTGTTAGTTTATAACTCAGTTTTGATGATAGGATTTTGTGTTTGGTTTTAAATGTTTATCAGTATGCAGGTTTTGGTGTAACAACTAAGCTTACATAGTATCAGAGTTATGGTCAACTAAGCTTGAAGGGGATAGGCTTGAAGGAAATGTTGAAGTATCCGTACAACCATATATCAATTTCATTTAATTGTGTTCCACAGACATTGGTTCCTTCAGCCCTGGTTATGGCATTACTGTTATTATTGCATGCAAATTGTTCAAGCATATGTTGCTGAGAGCATTAAAACCTTTTTATATGACGGGGAATTATGATATGGTAGTACAAAGAATTTTATTTGGTGATGGCAGCAACTTTTAAGAAATTTCTTGTTGAAAGTGGTTGATCAGATAGTGCACACTGGCTGTTGCAGTGTGGCATTTTTTTAGGCATCCTGATCTACATTGTACTCGTAGAAAATTATTCCTACGAAGTTGATGACTCTGTTACATTGGTGTTTTCACAGTTAGTAGAACCCTGTGATGATGTGATGGGCTATCCAGCTCAAAACGTCTATATCTAAATCTGTTCGCAAGGTTCCCAATAATATTCAAGAGACTGTTTTTCAGCATAATTCTGGCACTTAAATTTTGTTATCTTCATTACGGTTGATTTATGCAAATGATTCAATACTGTTTATTTATGTAATGATTTTACGTTAGGGTTTGGGTTTCTGTGATATTTCTTACCCTTAGTTCACTGCGTTGTATTGGTTATACTGCAAAATAGGGCTTGATTTCTTTCTCTTAGCATGTAGAGCGAAGATGCATCCTTTACTATTTGGTTTGAAAAAAGAAATTATAGGGTTTGATTTATCACTTTCAATGGATTTGAGGACAAATTTATTTCTGAAGTCAACTTTTTTTAAGGTAGAGAAAAAATACAGTCTTTAAGGACACTCTCACTCCTCAAGATGGACCAAACTTAGGTAGAGTACACTTTACCATTGGCAGGTCTTCCACACATGTCTCATTTAGAACTTAAGCTGGACACATGTCTTCTTTCAGTCAAATTTAATCCTCTCTCACTTATTTTGGTCAAAGTTAACAAGTCTAAGAAAAAAAGTGGGGTTTCCCATGATGTAGTAGTAAAGCAAGTTTTTAAGAATGAAATGAGCAAATTTCCGTTGGTCCTAAACTCAATAGAACTAAGTGTTTTTTCATAAGCATGCCACGTGGACAATAGACATCCTTGGTTTACATTTTCTTTGTGTGCATGCATGATTATTGCAATGACTTGAGAATGGATTGCCTCCTTAGGGAGGTAACAAATATATTTTTTTAAACCATGTTCTCCCTTGGAAAAATATATTTTTTGAAACATTTGTATGTTGACAATTGGGAGCAATTATTTTCAAGTTGGTTCTTCGACATTCATGCTCTTGATTTGTCTCTATGGCTAGTTGTACAGATAGACTAGAATCCTTGTAAATATTTGATTGTATCTCTGTAGTCAAAATTTTCCTTATACTAGTTAGTTACTAAACTATAGGATCTAAAATATACAGTGGCTATTTATGCCAAATGAGTATAAGAGAAAAGTATTGAAGCCTTTCCTCACAAACTTCTTATTTTTGACTTGGTATCAGAGATGGGTTATCATCCGTTCTATATCATCATAACCTCATAGCCTGAATTCTCATATACCCCTCACATCATGACTAAAAATCAACCCGTATCATCTTCTATACCAGTTATCCATGTTAAATAAGAAAAGCTCGGTTTCACAACCAGTATCATTCTTACTCAAGTTAATTGTGATGTCTGGTTCCAAATCATGGAAATGCAGATCGCTGGGCGTGAGAAGCTTGAGTACCTCATGGGTAAAACACCTCCTCTGTAGGTTATTGATGTTTCCTATGCGAAGTGGTATGTTGAAAATCAAAAGGTCAAAGGGTGGTTGCTGACTTCTATGTCACCGAAGATTATGAAACGCTATCTTAGACTATCTACTGCACGTGAAATCTAGACTAATCTTACCAAAGATTTCTATGATGGGTCAGACGAATCGCAACTCTTTGCACTGAATCAATGGGCATTCTCCACCAAACAGGTTGGTCGTCCTCTTTCCACCTATTATCGTGAATTGGTAGAAATCTTCCAAGAACTAGATCATCGTGATAGGATTGTCATGAAGGATTCTGAAGATGTTGTCGCCTATAAAAAATTAGTTGAAAGACTGCGGGTCCATATCTTCTTGAATGGAATAGAAGCAGACTTTGAACAAATTCAAGGTGAGATTCTCAAGAAGGATCATGCGCTCGATCTTGAAGAAACTTATGCATATGTTTGGCATGATGTTGTTCGTCGAGCTGCACTTAATGGTGAACCTAAACACTCTGAGTTAGCTACTATGGTGGCTCGTCGAGGCAAGCCTCACCAATCGCAAACACATCTGAAACCAGATCGAACGTCTAGTCCGCTGAATCACACAACTGACCAAAATCAGTCATCTGGATCACAAAATTGTAGCTATGAAATAGGAGCTACAAAATCAGAACGTGTGTGTACCCACTGTGCAGAAACTGAGCATACAAAGTCATGTAGCCATGAATTAATTGGGTATCCAGAATGGTGGGATCCTGCCAAGGTACCTCGCAAACGAAATTCAAAGTCAACTCATCATGCTTCTGTTGCTGTGGTTGAGCCCTCCACCAACACCAACGCTCCTGAGGAAGCCTCTTCTTTCATTGCTACTTCTAGGAACATTGGTAAGGCTCTTCATACTTCTGCTCCTGTTAGTCATAGTGAATGGATAATTGATTCCGATGCCATAGACCACATGACCTTTGAAAGTAACCATATTCAATCCATGAAATCCTTAGACCAACATATAGTGTCCACAGCCAATGGTACTCCCTCTCCCGTGGTTGGAGAAGTCTCACCTTCTCTTACCCAAAATTTGAATTTGGAGTCTGTTCTGGTTGTTCCTTCTCTTAATCATAACTTATTATTTGTCGCTCAAATAACCCTCACTTTGAACTGTATTGTGATATTTTGGCCTAACTTTTGTGTTTTTAAGGACATCCAGACTCGGATGACAATTGGTTATGGTACTAGGAGAGGGAAGCTCTACTATCTTGATCTACTATCTGCAAGCTCAAATCAGTTGGCTCAAGTTTTTTCAACTGATATGTCGACAAACATTAGAATTCAGAAATCTGGCTGTGGCACAGACGTTTAGGTCATGTATCTTTTGGATATTTACATAAATGTTTCCAAAGCTCTTTTCTCAATTAAATGTTTCGGATTTTAAGTGTGACATTTGTGAACTGGCTAAAAGTCACCGTGTCCCATTTCCCATTAGTATGAATAAGAGTCCTGCACCTTTTATGGTTATTCACTCTGATGTATGGGGACCTACAAATACTTCTTCTTTGAGTGGAGCATGTAGGTTTGTTTCATTTATTGATGATCATACTCGCATGACTTGGGTTTGTTTAATGAAATCAAAGAATGAATTTAGTTCCCTATTTTAGCAATTTCACAAAATAATAGCCACTCAATATCAATCTAATATTCAGGTTCTTCGTACTGATAATGGTGGAGAGTTTGTTAATCAAGACTTGAAACAGTACCTGAATTTACATGGCATTGTTCAGCAGATGACTTGCCCTTACTCCCCTCAACAAAACGGGGTAGCAGAGTGAAAAAATTGTCACCTTCTTGAAGTTGTTCGTGCTTCCTTGTTTGGGGCTCATATGCCTATCATTTATTAGGGAGAAGCCATTACTGCTATAGCCTATCTCATCAACTGTGTACCCTCTAGTTCCCTACAATTTCAGACTCCCTTTTATGTCCTCCATAATACTTTAATTGCCCCTACCATACCGAATATGTCCTGTAAATTTTTTGGGTGTGTAGCCTTTGTGCACCTTCACAAACCCAAAACAAATAAGTTGGAACCCCATGCCCTTCAGTGTGTATTTGTTGGCTATGCCTTGCACCAAAAATTTTATCAGTGTTATCACCCCCCTTCTTGTAAAATTTATGTTACCCTTGATGTGGTATTTCATGAAAAAGATATGTATTATTCTACCTCTGAGTCTCCACTTCAGGGGGAGAATAGAGATGAAGTGCAGACTTTGCATCATTCTTTGGACTTAGATCTTATAAGTGGTGATAATTTGGACACTAGTGGTGAATGTGACCATTTGGAAACTAGTGATGAATGTCTGAGTGATGGTGACACTGTAACTAACAGGGGTGGGTCTCCATATGAGAAGCAATTTTGGAGAATGAGGTTCAGGATCAAATGGAAGTGCCGTCAGTGTCTTCCTCCTCTCATGATGTACCAGCTAACCGATTGTCTTCTCTAGTCGATTCCATGCCCGAGCCTCAAGTAAATTCTGAATCTGAACCTCACTTAAAAATGTTACTCGATCGAGCCACAACAGGGAAACCCAAAATTAGCTATGAACCTATTCTCAACACCAAATCTAAGTATCCCATAAGCAATTATGTATCCTACCATAGACTGTCAAATGAAAGTAAGGTATTTGTGAATCAATTATCTGTTGTAGCTATTCCTAACAGTGTGTAGGAAGCTTTGAAAGATCCTAGATGGAGGGAGAAGGTGAACGAAGAAATAATGTCTCTTCAAAAGAATTCAATGTGGCAAGTTGTTGACTTACCTTAAGGGAAGATCCCTGTTGGATGTAGGTGGGTCTTCACCATTAAATACAAAGCTAATGGAACCATCAAATGGTTCAAAGCAAGACTTGTCGCCAAGGGATATACTCAAACATACGGAATCGATTATATGGAGACATTCGCACCAGTGGCCAAAATTAATACAGTCCGTATTCTACTATCTCTAGCAGTGAATTTTGACTAGCCTTTGCACCAGTTGAATGTAAAGAATGCATTTCTGCATGGATATCTCTAAGAAGAAGTATATATGGAGTTTCCCCCTGGCTGTAATCTGTAGACTAAAGGCAATAAACAGGTATGTAGATTGAAAAAATCTCTATATGGCTTGAAGCATTCTCCTAGAGCGTGGTTTGGAAGGTTCACGAGCTTTATGAGGTCTATTGGTTACCAATAAAGCAAATCAGATCACACTCTCTTCTTAAAACATAATGGAGAATGAATCACAACTCTTATTGTGTACGTTGATGATATGATAGTAATTGGAGATGATCCTGAAGAAAGAAGAGCACTACAGGAGCAGCTTGCCCGTGAGTTCGAAATAAAGGATCTTGGTGAATTGAAGTATTTCCTTGGAATTGAAGTGTCAAGATCAAAGAAAGGTATATTTTTGTCACAACGGAAATATGCCTTAGACTTATTGAAGGAAACTGGTATGACATAATGTAGTCCGGCTAGCACCCCTATGGAAGAAAATATGAAGCTAGGTGTGTGCCCAAACCAAGTTCATGCTAACAAGGAACGCTATCAAAGACTGGTTGGAAGATTAATGTATCTTTCACATACTCGGTCGGATTTAGCTTATGCACTAAGTGTTGTGAGTCAATTCATGCACTCCCCAAGCGAATAACATATGCACGCTGTGATCCGGATCTTACACTACTTGAAGTCATCTCCAAGAAAGGGAATTTTATTCACAAAAGGTGATAGATTGGATGTTAAAGGCTATACATATGTTGATTGGTCTGGGTCAATTGAGGATAGACATTCTACATCGGGCTACTTCACATTTGTAGGAGGAAATCTGGTTAGTTGGTGAAGTAAAAAACAAGAGGTAGTTGCTAGATCGAGTGCTGAGGCCGAATACAAAGGAATGGCTAAGGCCATATGTGAATTGTTGTGGATCAGAAATCTGTTACAAGATTTACGTATGAAGCAAGTCAGTCCTATGAAGTTATACTGTGATAACAAGGCAGCATGTGATATTGCCCATAATCCAGTTCAACATGATCGAACTAAGCATGTTGAGGTTGATAGGCATTTTATCATGGAAAAACTAGAAGCAGAGTTGATTGAAGTTCCTCATGTTCGATCTCAAGACCAGCTTGTTGATGTGCTGACCAAAGTAGTGTTAAACCAAGCATTTAATGGTTGTCTCGACAAACTTGGCATGAGTGATATCTACGCACCAACTTGGGGGGGAGTGTTGATGATTGGGAGCAATTATTTCCAAGTTGGTTCTCCGACATTCATGCTCCTTGTTTGTCTCTACCGCTAGCTGTACAGATAGACTAGAATCCCTGTAAATATTTGATTGTATCTCTGTAGTTAGAATTTTCCTTATACTAGTCAATTACGGTCCTAAACTATAGGATCTAAAACTGTATACAGCGGCTATTTATACCAAATGAGTATCAGAGAAAAGTATTGAAGCCTTTCCTCACAAACTTCTTATTTTTTACTGTGCCTAATACCTCAAAAGATTATGAGTGAAAAAGAATGGAATGGCCCGTATAGAATCCGAGTGAAAAAAAAATGGAATGGCCAGTATATTAGTAGGAACGAAGGGTGAAGGTGTTGCAATTGAATGATAGAAAATATAGAATAATGGAATTTATTTTTAAGGTTAGTTTTGTTTAAATCTAATAACTTTTAATTTCTTGTGGTTGTGTTTAATGGATTTGCATTGTTCATTATTTTAATGCTGAATTAAAAAAAATGTAATTGTAAGTTATAATATTGTGTGTCTTATATTATAGAATATGGGTTTTGTTGTGGTTGTGTTTAATGGCTTTGAATTGTTCATTATTTTAATGCTGAATTTTAAAATTTATGTACTAATAAGTTATAATATTTTGTGTCTTATATTACAGAATATGGGTTTAGTTCATGAACACATTGTAACGCTATAGTAACTCTTTTGTACTTATTAAATGTAATATATTTACAATAAAATTATATGTGATATATTTATAATAAAATTATATGTATACTTAGATTCAATTAAAGTTTGGTAAAAATAAAAGCCTTCAAAAAGTAAATAAAATATTGGAGATGTGTAGAGTTTGTTTGTCCAGAGATTTATGATGATGTTCCTTTTTCCAGAAATGAAGTAAATAAAATATTAGAGATATGTAGTATGATGGTGTTCGTTTTACGTGGACAAGATTGGTGACATGACATGACAACAAGATTGATGATTTAAAAGAAAATATAAGGAGCCGCGTGGCACACCCACACCCACAGGGTGCCATATGACATGGATAGGTCAACATTGGTGCCACATGAGATGGATAGGTCAGCATTGGTGCCACATGGAAACACCATAGGGTGTCACGTGGACAAGATTGATGACATGACATGACAAGATTGGTGACATGACATCACATGGAAACACCATAGGGTGTCACGTGGACAAGATTGGTGACATGACATAACAAGATTGGTGACATGACATGACAGATGAACTGATGTCATGGATCCAAGCGGGACAATCAGGGACTGCCATGTGGCAGCCCTGTTGTGGTCTATTGCATCGTTTAGACCAAAATTTGTGGAGTCGGGGAGGATCAAAGCCCCTACCTCCTCATAGCCGTAACCTTCACGCAGCCTGTCTATCCATCAAACCCGCTGATGGTCCTTATTATACTATGGAGTTAACTTTTATTTAAAGTTGATTGAAATTTTCATTAGAAAAATGGGTGGGTTCAAGGGCTTAGCCCTAGACCCCTTGCATAACACTGAGGCCACATGTGTAACGGTGATCCAACCAACAACTTGGAACCGATGAATATGATCCAAGTCACGATCTAAGTCACAAGCAAACTGGCACAATATAAGCCAAGTGATTCATTAACATAGCGAACGAAACGACGGTCCGACAAAGCCCTGCCAATAAGCCAAACGATAATCCAACAAAGCCTCACCAAAAATACAAACAATAAAGCTTACATTAGAAAGGGAGAGGCTTGCATGATTGACCTTGAGACCTATGCTCCCAATGCCAACACTTTTCCAATGGGTCATAGCTCATACGTTGACTATGATATCGAAGTTTTTGTTTAAAAATTGAAGACCAAGACTAAGGTTCAAAAAGGGTGCGTGACCCTCCAATTTGTGCTCAAACACCTTATTTAAACCACCTTTTAAATCCACGGGAAGCCTAAGTTCTTCGCCATTTCTCTGCATAGATCCCGATGTGTCGGTGCACACATTTATGTGCATGATTACCGAGGTGGGAAGTATAGTTTGTACATTCTGTACATGTGGGACAAAGGGTGTTCTCGATTTGTGTTCCAAGGGGGTCCTTAGCCAAAACATGTCGATTTTATACTCATTTTTATCGAAATTTTGAGAGGATCGTAGTGGTCTTGTCTTTTTTTGTTTTTTACTGACAAAGTATAGAGGTCTTTCCAGAACTCATGTATGTAAGCTTTTGAAGACTTAATAAGATCAACCTTCTCATTTGAAGTGGAATGGAGACATATCCAAAGAGGGGTGAACGTCGTTATCATCTGTTGTCTATCAATTTCATGGTTTGAATATTGTTTATTTGGTTATGTGTATGATTTAAGCATTTAAAATTGCATATTTTAAAGCTTTTTTATGGGGTTTAACATACAAATTTCACATGCAATTTATATGGTTAAAAAGATACTCAAATTTTCAAATCAAGTTTGGTATCATAGCATCTTAACCATTCCATTGTGAGTTTGGGAATGTTAACAAGATCCAAGATTCTACGTGGTGAAGGAGAACTTGAAGAATTTGGCCCTTAAATTTGTTCAAGAAGAAGAAGAATGGTGCCACTGTAACTGAAGTGGAATTTCTTACAGCTTTCATGATGATGCAAAAAATGGTGGAGTAGCTTTATCAACATCAAAGGAGAGGTGAACAAGTTGGTCCTTCTCATACTAAAGGTAAAAAAGGAGGTAGTGAGGACCCTCCTAAAATTCCACCATCTTCACCATCTTATCTTGACGGTTCTTTACATTCTCCATTCGAAAAGAAAAAGAAACTTGATGAAAAAACTGACTTTTATGTGCATCAATTACAGCTTGATATTAAGTTTGAATTACCTATTTACAATGGAGAACTTAATCACAACTTAATGCTAAAAAATTACACAATTGGATCTGCCAAATAGAATTTATTGTAGGATTCAAAAATTTACTGAAGATGGCATCAAAATTCAGTTGGCTTCTCTTTTACTTGGAGGGAATGCTCTGATATGGTGAGAGAGGATATCTCAAGAGGATCTTGCCACAAAAGGTCAAATTATATCCTCCTGCTATGAGTTCACTTCAACGTTTAAAAATTAGTTTTATCTGTAGGGGTATATGCATCATGTTATGACAAACTGGTAGAACTTTAGACAAGGTAAGGGACAAAGTGTGTAGGAATACACATAAGAGTTCATAAAAAGATCTTTGGTACTTGGTATACCTCTCTACACTAAAGAAACGTGTTGCAAGTATATAAGAGGATTGCATAGTTATATAGATCACATGATACTAATATTTTATCCGACTAACCTTAATGAGGTATGTGTTTAAGCAACTCATATGGAGTCGAAGGGGAAGAATACAAACTATTTTTTTTCCAACAAACCTTTGAAACCAGAAGATGACAAGTTCAAAGGTAAAAGGAAAGGTAAACATACATCTATTGTGAAGAAAGAAAGAGAAAAAATTGTATGCACTCATTGCAATAAAAAAGGTCATTATACATCCAAATGTTGGAAACTTCATTCGAAACTCAGGCCTAAGAAGTTTCAGAATAAGGAAGACAAGAAAACTATTGTTGCAATAATCCAACATGATTGGGATCTGATTTTGGGGATGAAACTAAAGTTGTTTCTACAAGCATTCAAGGTAAAAATCCTTCTATTTATGTTTCAAAGAATGAACCTATTGTTGATCAAAGAAAGAGAAGTGAGCTATTTCATATTAGAGTAATCTCTAAACACACAAAAAATGATACTCTTTTTAATAGTGGATCATAAACAAATATCATTTCAGAATAAATGGTTCGTAAATCACATTTGGGAACTAAGTTACACCCTTAACCATATCCACTTGGATGGGTATGTGATTATGCACATTTTCAAGTCACAAAACAATGTAGGCTTAGATTTTCCATATACTTCTAGATTGTTGATGAAGTAGATCTAGATGTGGTCCTGTTGGATATATGTGGTACTTTGTTGGGTAGTATGTACCTTTATGATAGAAAGGATGTATTTTGCAGGGAAGATAACATGTATCAGTTCACCAAAGATAGTATTGAATATATTGTTTGTGCACCACATAAAAACTAATATTTCTTTAGCTTCTACAAATCAAATGAAGAGGCTGGTAAATGTTAGTAAGAACTTTGTCCTTATGATAGTTATAGAAAAAGATGTTGAAAAAACTGAATCTTTTAATGGATTTGATCCAAAACTTAAAAATGACTTGATTAAAATGGTATCTCAATATCATATTGTTTGAAGAACCTAAAGGGTTACCTCCTAAGAGAGAAATTCAACATGAAATTCATTTACAACAGGATGCACATATTCCTAGTATCGGTATGTACAAGTCTTTCATAATTGAGAATGCATAGATAAAGAAGCAGGTTTAGGAATTGCTTGAGAGAGGGGGCATTCGACCAAAATCCTCTCCGTGTGGTTCACTTATTGTTTTGGTACCTAGAAAGGATGGAAGATAGTGTATGTGTGTTGATTACAAGGAACTAGACAAAGTCATAATTTAGAACATGTATCCTCTTCCTCAAATTTATGATCTATTAGATCATCTTAAGAATGCAATATTTTTCACTAAGTTAGATTTATGAAGTGGCTATCATCAAATTCATATTTATGGCAATGATATTTGGAAGATTGTTTTAAAAACCAAACATGGGTTGTATGAATGGATGGTAAGTCCCCTTTGGGATTTCAAATGCACCCACAACATTCATGAGGGTGATATATGGTGTGTTTAGGACCTTTATTGATTATTTTGTCATAGTCTACTTAGATTATATTTTGATTTTCAGTTGTACTTCGTAAGAGCATGTCAAGCATGTAAAATAAGTATTTGATGTACTTTTAAGGGAGAAAATGTATTTAAATATCTCCAAATGTGAGTTTGTAAATACATCTTTAGTTTATCCAGGTTACATTGTAGGGGGTGGTGAACGGAAAATTGATCGCTCTAAAGAGGAGGTCCTTGTAAATTGGCCTAATCCAAATAATGTATGTAACGTAAAAAGATTTTTGGGAGCACCCCAATACTGGAGGAAGCTCATTGCGAACTCCTCTTTCATATATTTTCCATTACATGATTATGATGTGTCTTATCTACCTTGTTCGAAGTGTAATTTGTTGTGCGTCGGAGACCTCATGGAAAAGAAGTATAGGGTGTTCTTCAAGAACAATGTTTGTACAATCATTGATAACAATCCAAGTAATAAATTGATCTCCAAAGTGTGCATGACTAAGAATTGAATGTTTCCACTCATTCATGAGAAGTGATTTAACAAAGTCTATCAATTCTTACAAAGTTAAGAGTATGGATTAGTCCTAGCTATGACATTTGAGGAATGGACTCCTACATTTTGGTGGATTGGATTTGTTCTAGAAGAAGAAGATGGTGAAAGGGTTGACATCTATTCAACAACTAGCAAGCTCTTGCAAGAGTTGAATACTAACAAAGCATAATAGGGAGACATTTGTTTCAATAGTTTTATACATATCCAAAGTACCCCTAGAACTCATGCACAAATACATATGTGGGCTAATGAAAACACTAACAGTGGCTAGAAATATTTATTTCCTAACTTTAGTAAGTGATTACAGTTAAAAGACTTGGGTTTATTTTTATGAATCATAATTCTGAGAATTTCAACATATTTAACCAATTTAAAGTAATGACAATGAAAATGAAAGAGGAAAATTATATATTAAGT
Source organism: Pseudotsuga menziesii (assembly GCA_001517045.1). NCBI lineage: Eukaryota > Viridiplantae > Streptophyta > Pinopsida > Pinales > Pinaceae > Pseudotsuga > Pseudotsuga menziesii. Next base: position 784,805 of record LPNX010463499.1, on the reverse strand, counting down.
TATTGAGATCAGACCCTGGAGGATAATTCTAATCAAATGATTTTTTGAATTTTTGTAGGTATTATGGAATCAAGAGACAATGTATGACTAGATATACTTCGTAATAAAATGGAGTGGATAAAATGAAGAATCCACTACAACAAAATCTTGTGATTAACGTCTCTTTTAGATTCCTTTTTAGCGTCCACTATTACTTTTAGTGTATTTTTCATCACTTTTTGTACAAAGTTGATGCTTTTCCACGGGATGGCTATTTCAATGGCCTTATTTGCATCTCTTTTTAAAATTTGGCACTATTTTATACTCTAATTAGCATCCCAATTAGCGTCTCAATTAACGTCCTTATTAACATCCCAATTATCGTCCCAATTACCATCCCAATTAACGTCCTTATTAACATCCCAATTATCGTCCCAATTACCATCCCAATTAACGTCCCTTTTTAAACGTTGGCGCTATTTTGGATGCTAATTAGCATCCCAATTAATGTCTCAATTAGCATCCCAATTAGCATCCCAATTAGAATCTCAATTAGCATCCCAATTAGCATACCAATTAGCATCCCAATTATCCTCCCTTTTTAAAAGTTGGCACTATTTTGACGATAATTAGCATCCCAATTAACGTCCCAATTAGCATCCCAATCAGCATCCCAATCATCATCCCAATTAGCATCCCAATTATCATCCCAATTAGCGTCCATAAAAGCATCCCATATAACGCCAATAATGGCTTCCAAAAAAACCTCTTGAATAACATAACACCACATATTAATCCAGGGTTAGCGACAGAAATTGCGCCATGAATTTCAGCAGGAAAACATTCAGCATAGAATCAAGTATAGAGCTAGGAATTCCACCTAGAAAACATCCAAAATAGCACCATGTATAGATCCAGGTATAGATTCCTTTTTAGCATCCACTATCATTTTTAGTGTATTTTTCATCATTTTTTGTACAAAGTTGACGCCTTTCCATGGGATGGCTATTTCAATGGCCTTATTTGCATCTCTTTTTAAAAGTTGGCACTATTTTATACTCTAATTAGCATCCCAATTAGCGTCTCAATTGACGTCCTTATTAACATCCCAATTATCGTCCCAATTACCATCCCAATTAACGTACCTTTTTAAACATTGGCTCTATTTTGGATGCTAATTAGCATCCCAATTAATGTCTCAATTAGCATCCCAATTAATGTCCCAATTAGCATCCCAATCAGCACCACAATTATCATCCCAATTAGCATCCCAATTAACATCCCAATTAGTTTCCATAAAAGCATCCCATATAACACCAATAATGGCTTCCAAAAAAACCTCTTGAATAACATAGCACCATATATTAATCCAGGGTTAGCGACAGAAATTGCGCCATGAATTTCAGCAGGAAAACATTCATCATAGAATCAAGTATAGAGCTAGGAATTGCACCTAGAAAACATCCAACATAGCACCATGTATAGATCCAGGTATAGCACCTGGAATAATGCCAGAAATTTTGAAATGAACCGTGCTAGGAATTGCACTAGGCTTAGAGCTAGGAACTGTGTTTGGAAAATGTCCGACATAACGTCAGATATATAAATGTCAATATCAATGATCATGATTCATATGATAGTACTTTTGGATCTTGAATTATCATAGTGGAACCTAAATGATCATAATCATGGCACTTTTGGATATTGATTAATCCTAATGAGGGGTAAATTAGCTTAATGTCACCCAAATTTATCTAATGGAATTTTAGTGTCCCCAACAACATTTGATAGACCCTAATGGCATATGATTGACCCTAAAAACATGACAGTGATGCATTATGATAATTATGATTGAGCGTATGGATATTATTTGATAAGTATAATACTATATCATCCATTATTCTGAGGTAGTATGGCTCCTTGCTCGTTGTTATCGCAATTATATTGATGATGACATTGAGATACTGCAAAACTTAAGATATTGGAGTTAATAACTAGTAATAGAAGTTGTGAGGTTTTGACCATAAAAATATTGTTCGTCATTGGGTTTTACATTGACTGATATGGCCATTGTGTTTAGTAGTTCCCCCACCCCACCTACACCCCCCTTGCAGAAAGGTAGTATAATACCACCTATCATGGTGATACCAAAATGTTTTTAGATTTTTATCAATTAGACAGTATGATCTTAGGATCTTATCTGAGAGAATAACATGCACAACAATCAATCACAAGGGACATTAAACACAAATATTTTCCTTGGGGAAACCATAAAGGAGAAAACCCTGCAACTTCCTCAGAGATAGAATAAGCATCAATGGCAGCAGTAAAACCCAAAGACAGTAAGATGATCTCCAACAGTTGTTCTCTCTCTTATCCCATCTCCTTCTCTATCACTCATGTGCTACAACTGAGTGTGAGTGGCTTTGTGATAAATAGAGAGTCTCACTCTCTATTTATACTAATTTTTGACTTGACAACAACTTACCAGGGTTGAATTCTCTAGGAGAGTCTAATAACCCTAGTGCCCTGAAACTGTGGGGACTTTGACCCCTGATAAACTAGGAGGGTTAACCGCTATGACTTTACATTACTTGTTTACATTAATGATTCTCCCGATAGAAACATCGAGGACCAATGAAATACAATATATGAAATATACAATTGAGTACATTCCAAAGTTACAATTACATCGACACTCCCTCTTAACTAGGAAGGTATTCTCTTGACACAATTCATCAGTACAAGTCTTCTTCTCTGGTTCAAGTCTGGATTGTCATCACTGGATCATCTATGGATCATCATCACTGGATCAACTCTAGATCATCATCACTGGATCAACCATGGATCATCATCAAATCTGGATCATTGTTGGACCATCATCAAGGGTGGATCATCACTACTGCTCTGCTGTCTTGATCAAATGGTGATATCTCTCAATTATACTCATCACAGGAAGTTCTACAGAGCCAGCCATTTTCATGCTAGTTGTAGACCTAGCCTCCATGTAGGTATTCATCTTCTTTAGCACTTATAGCTGACCCAGTAAAAAAGGCCCACCCAACACTTACATCTGACCATGGAAGGGCACGGCCTGCCCCCATGTCAGAATGGACTAGCCCTTACATCTAACCATGGCCCAGCCCTTACATATGACCATGGGAGGGCCCAACCTGCCCCCATGTCAGAATGGCCCAACCCTTAAATCTGACCATGGGAGGGCTAAGCCTGCCCCCATGTTAGAATGGCTCAGCCCTTACATATGACCATGGGAGGGGCCATCCTACCCCCATGTCAGAATGGATTTGTCCTTACATCTGACCATGGGAGGGCCCAGCCTGCTCCCATGTCAAAATGGCTCAGCCCTTGCATCTGACCATGGGAGGTCCCAGCCTGCCCCCATGTCAGAATGGCTCTGCCCTTACATCTGACCATGGGAGGCCCCATCTACCACCATGTCAGAATGGCTCTGCACTTACATCTAACCATGGGAGGCCCCTCCTACCACCATGTCAGAATGGCTTTGCACTTACATCTGACCATGGGAGGCCCCTCCTACCACCATGTTAGAATGGATCTGCACTTACATCTAACCATGGGAGGCCCTGCCTACCACCATTTCATAATGGCTCTACACTTACATATGACCATGGGAGGCCTCACCTACCACCATGTTAGAATGGCTCTGCACTTACCTCTGACCATGGGAGTCCCAGCCTACCACCATGTCAGAATGGCTCTCGGACACATCACTTCCCCTTGGAAGGAACCTCTATCTAAAGAACACCAAGCTTCTCCCGAAAGTACTCAAGCTTCACACTGGCTAATGGCTTAGTCAACACATCATTTATATGTTCATCCGTTGCAACATATTGGAGATTCACTGCTCCCCTTTGCATGATATCCCTGATATAATGGTATTTGATCTCGATATGCTTCGAATTATCATGGAAAATCGGGTTCTTTGAAAACTTCACACAACTCTGGTTTTCACAATATATACAAGTAGAATCCAACTAGAGATCAAAGAAATCAGATAGTAGCTTTCTCAGCCACACTGCTTCACAACTAGCCGAACAAACTGCGACATACTCTTCTTCAGCTGTACTTAGTGCCACATGGGATTATTTCTTGCTAAACCAAGATATCACACCTTATCCCATACTAAAGCAGCACCCTGAATTTCTCTTCCTATCAATGGCACTGCCTGCCCAATCAGAATCCACATAACCCTCCAGGTTAATATTCTAATTCGCCTCATACTTGAGCCCATAATCAACTGTAGCCTTCAGGTACCTTAGAATATGCTTTGCAGCAATCATTTAAACATGTTTGGGATCCGTCAAGAACTGGCTCAATGTGTTCACAGCAAAGCAAATATCTGGTCGTGTATTCATCAGGTACATCAAGGACCCAATCATCTGACGATACATCATAGCATCAACCGACTCTGATGAAGCATCACTTAATAGCTTCAGGTTCGATGCCATAGGTGTTGTCATGGCCTTTCATTCCATCATCCCAAACCTATTTAGGATCTCTACTACATACTTCCCTTGTGCCAGGGAGATTCCATTTGCATTTTGCCACACCTCCATGCCTAGAAAGTAGTGCATCATACCCATGTTCTTCATATTGAATTCAACATCAAGCTTCCTCTTCGTATCAGCAATCAACCCATCCTCACCTATTACAAATAGGTCATATACATATAATAGGAGTATCACTGGGTTCCCTTCTTCAACCTTGTAGTAGAGGTTGGAATATTCTTTCCTCTTGGTAAAGCCCAAATTGGATAGGAAACTGTCAATTTCGTCGTACCATGTCCGGGGTGCCTGTTTCAAACCATACAGGGATTTCTTCAATTTACACATATGAGTCTCCATGTCATGTGTCTCAAAAATGAGTGGCTTCTCCACATACACTTCCTCTTCCACTACACCATTCAATAAGGTAGTCTTGGCATCCATCTGGTGTATCTTCCATTTCATTACTGCAGCCAGAGAAAGTACTGATCTGATGGAAGTGTATATGGGTACAGGTGCAAAAGTTTCTTCATAATCTATTCCTTCTTTCTGGGAGAAGCCACGAGCCACAAATATTGTTTTATATTTCTCTATGCTACCATCTGTAGCATTCTTGATCTTGTAGATCCACTTGGAATTCACAACAGACTTCCCCTCTGTTCTTGGGACAACATCCCAGACATCATTCTTCATGATCAACTGGTAGTCCTCGATCATAGCATCCTTCCACTCTTTCTTTTCTACCGCTTCTTCATAATTGGAAGGTTTTTTTATCAATGATGTCACAAAATAGGGCTACATAACCGGAGGAGAACCTGGTTTTTTCCTCTCTTTGTGTATTTCTTCTTGAGCCCCATATCTTTTTGCACCTTGGATAGCCTCTCATACCCATGCAGTTTTCCTCTTGTGAGGATTCTTCTCTTGGGGTGGATCTACAGGTTCCTGTGGTTCTTCTATTTCTCAATCTTCTTCTTGAGTTGCATCATTCATAGTTGTATCTCGAATCCTGGGTACTTTTGTTTCTTTAGGGTCTTCAGCTGGTCTCTTTCTGGATTTGTTGTAAGCTGAGTATTCATCGAATGTTATGTCTCTACTAATGTCGATCTTCTTGAATCCTGGGAAGTATATTCTGTAAGCCTTCAATATTTCACTATATCCCACAAATATACCCTTCTTTCCAGAAGGATCTAACTTTGTCCTCTTTTCTTTTGGAATGTGTATGTACACTGGACAACCAAATATTCTGAGATAGATGACCTATGGTTTCTTTCTGGAAAGTACTTCTTCAGGTGTCTTGTTCTTGAGTACTCTGTGTGGAGTATGGTTCTGTATATACACAGATGTCCTAGCAGCTTCTACCCATAGATGCATGGGAAGATACTAATAATGAAGCATTGCCCTTCCTACTTCCATATTCATTCTATTCTTTCTTTCTGCAACCCCATTATGTTGTGGATTGTATGGAGTGGTCAAATCCCTCTCAATCCTTGAATCTTTGCATGATTCTTTGAATTCATTTCATGTGATTTCTCCGCCATTGTCTAATCAAAAGGTCTTGCTTTTCTTTTCTGTGTGGTTCTCGATCAAGGATTTGAACTCTTTAAACTTGTTGAACATTTCATCTTTGTTCTTCAAGAAGTATATCCATGTATTCCTAGAAAAATCATCAGTGAAAGAAACATAGTATACATACCTACTCAATGAGCTAGATGACATCGGACCGCATACATTAGAGTGAATGATTTTCAAGGTTCCTTTTTCCTTGCTCTCACTACTTGGAAATGTATTCTTTTTGTTCTTTCCTTTCACACATCCTTTGCAGACATCGTCATGTTTTGTCTGTATTTCTGGAAGACCTTCAATAGCTTTTCTTGTAAGTGGTAGTGCCCCATAGTGCACATGTGCAGGCCTTCTGTTCCAAATTTCATTTGTCTCTACTAAGCCATGGACCAAATCTTGTTCTGGTTGGCCCTTCAATTTGTATAGTCCTCCCTCTTTCTCTCCAATTACTACTCCATCATCTATTGTCTTTCCCTTTGGCCACATAAGGACTTGGCCATCAAAAAATGAAACCCTCCTGCCTTTTGCATCCAATGAAGATATGGAGAGCAGATTATTCTTTAGTCCTGGTACAAAAAATCCATCCTTCATCTTCATAGACTTTCGAGAGTCTAGTTTATAGGAGGATTCACCACTACCTTTTATTGGATACTAGTAATCATCCCCAAGTTTCATCTTATGAGGTGACTCATGTTCAAATAGTTTCACAAAGGATTCTTTGAATCTTTTCATATGCTTGGAAGCCCCACTGTCTATAAGCCAATCATTGCTTCCATGTGTGATAGTTCCCGTCAGGGCAGAAATCAGAACATACTCTTAATCACTTGAAGAATCTTCACTTTCTTGTTTGACTCTTTTACTGGGAGGATCATCATCCTATGCAATGTAAGCATGATGTTTTATTTTGTCCTTCTTGTAAGAGTTTCTTTTGTTTCTAGGACAATTTCTGGCATAGTGTCCTATCTCATCACAAGTGAAACATCTGAGTTGATTTTTTCTAGAGTGAGAATGCTTACCTTTAGGATGATGATAGTCCTGCCTAATGATAGTCCCGCCTAATTTTCTTGGAGTGTACTGTGAGAGCTTGATCCTCACTTCCCATCTTTTTTTCTTAGGCTATTATTCGAGATCCTTCTTGTGAGCATTCCTCCCATAGTCTACTGAAGGTGACTAGATTTCTTCTAGCACAAATCCCTTCAATGAAAGAGTCCCATGACCTATGGAGACCATTCAAGGTATTCATCACAATTTATGGACTCTCCACTTCTTCATCCACTGCTTCAAGTTGTTCTTTGATCTGGGAGACCCTTGTAAAATATGACTGTATGGTCTCTGCATTCTGGATCTTCACACTCTTCAACTGGTTCCTCAAAGTCATCTTCTGGTTTATGTTCTTCAATTCAAATAGCTTGGTCAGGGCATCAAACATTTATTTAGGTGTCTTTAGGGAGGAAACCAGTGGTATGAGGTGATCATTGATTGAATCAGCAATAATCCTCTTAGCCATGACGAATTTCTTTTTTTTGTAAGGCCTTAGCCTCATCTCCCTCTAGAACTGGAACCTCTTCACTGATGTAAGAGTCCAACTCATTTTCCTCCAGGACTAGGGAGATCCTATACTTCCCGTCTCGGAAGTTATCAGCTCCCTTAATCTTTTCATCAAGCTTAGTGTGATGAGACATCTTAACTGAGAACCTTAGATGTAAATACAAAATATTAGATCTTACCAATTTGAGAAGCTGAAAACTAGATCTAGAGCTGATCTCTGCAGTGCTGGTTTTTTTGTTCCAAGGAAAATTAGGGTTTGAATTTCCTAGAGTTCTACCCAAACAAAAACCTTGATCTTTGTCTCTAAAATTCGATTTTGAGGAGGAGATAAATCCTATCCTGGGCTCACTCACAAATTCCTCTTTAGTGAAAATCCCTAATTTCCCGATGCAGTGGTAGGTCAAAAATTGAAAGTGCTCAAAATTAAATTTTGCTTCGACAGAAAGATGCGCCCTTCAATGGAGGTTCATCCTAGACTCCTTTTAATAATGGATTGTGGGGAGAGACCCAAAAATTAATAAGCCCTAGCTTATTGAGTTTCATAGTGTCTTCTTCTCAAGTTATCTCTGATACCATGTTAGATTTTTATCAATTAGAAAGTATGATATTAGGATCTTATCTGAGAGAATGGCATGCACAGCAATCAATCACAAGAGACAATAGACACAAATATTTTCCTCGGGGAAACCATAAAGGAGAAAACCATGCAACTTCCTTAGAGATAGAATAAGCACCAATGGAAGCAGTAAAACCTAAAGACAGTAAGATGATCTCCAACAGCTATTCTCTCTCTTATCCCATATCCTTCTCTCTCACTCATATGCTACAAATGAGTGTGAGTGACTGTGTGATAAATAGAGAGGCTCACTCTCTATTTATACTAGTTTCTAACTTGACAAAAACTTACCAAGGACAACTTCTCTAGGATATTATAATAACCCTAGTGCCCCGAAACTGTGGGGACTTTGACCCATGATCAACTAGGAGGGTTAACCTATATGACATTACATGACTTGTTTACATTAATGATTCTCCCGATAGGAACATTGGGGACCAATGAAATACAATATATGAAATATACAAGTGAATACATTCTGAAGTTACAATTACATCAATAAATGTCACCCTACAAGGTTTTTTTTGGACAATCCCCACATCCATACCCTCACTTTTACCAAGAACATCCAAGGCACAAGAAGTGGATATCAATCTTAACACAAAATCTAACTTTCTTTGTACGCTTAAGGACATTTTGGTCTTGGTTTAAAATGGAATTATGCAACAAGCATTTCAATAATGCCCATAGTGTTACTTTGAAGAAGTGGATCAAATGTTTTTACATATTTGGCCTTATAAGCGGACATCTCTCAAGGAAAAAAGCAGTTAGCTAAGTCACTATAGTTGGGAAATATACACAATGACTATGGTCACTATAGTCACTATAGTTGGGAAATATGGACAACTAACATAGTCATTGTGGATTTCACGGGAAGATCATGTTTGTATTATTATGGTGAAATGGTCTCTTGAGGATGTTGATTTTGATGCACTATAAGTGGTATCCATCCCATAGTTAGGAGTACCTTGGATGGGGATGCCACACTACTCCTACCACCCTTTAAGAGCTTTGTCCTCTTGCCAATTCCTATCTGCAAATTTAACAAGTACAACCAATTTATCATGTAGGAATACCATTTGTTGTTTAATTTAGCTTGGACGTTCATATTACTTTCATCCTATACTAGAGTCTTTCCCCATGGAAACCACTATTTTAGCTAATCCCTTCGGCTTAGAGGGCCCCTACTTACCCATAATTGACCCATAATTACAATTAATTAAACTTATTTAACCCATAATTTACCCCTAATTACCACTAATTAACCCCTAATTGACCCATAATTGACCCCTTATTAACCCCTAATCACCACATCTCATTACCCAATAATTACCCTTACATGACCCTTAATTACCCATAACTGACAACAAATTAACACTAAATCATCACTAATTAACCCTTAATTACCCTTTATTTACCCATAATTACCCATAAATGACCCCTAACGTTGTATGGGGCGTTAGTCCATCACATAGGCCTTACAAAGGGAATTTTTGTATTGTGAGTTGTGGGATATGGTGGCCATTTTAGGACGTATAACACCATGAATATATTTTTACAACTAAGCCATGGTTTGGGATTAACTTCTAGGTCCTAAGTTCATATAGTTTCCTTTAGGTCTCGTGGGTCATGTCTAGCACCCCAAACAACCACACATTCCCTACATACGAAATATTTATGATACGAGTGATATATGTCCATCATTTTGAGAATTAACATACCAAGGATGGTGCTCGATGCCCATGCCATGGTCTAGGGATAAAAAGAAAGGAAATAGTCCATAACACATATTTCTATGGGGCTCACATGCTATGTTCATCACTCACAGTATCACACATGACCATAATACATAATATTTGGCCTCCAAGTTTGATACCATGGTGATTTAAAAGTTTGAAATATTTGATATGTTTATTGGGTATAAGGGCATAGTTTGGTACAAAAACCTAGGTTCTATGTCCATGGAATTAATCCCCAAAACTTATATGCATGTGTGGGGAAATGAGCCTCAACATAGGCCATGCATAGGAAATATTCGGCATGTCATGATTAATATGTGGTGTCACATTTTAAGGTTTAGTACACCAAGGATGGTTCTCATGATCCAAGTCATTTTATAGGATGAACATCCAAAGTTTTAGTCCATAACATATGGTGTTCGGGCTATACATACACCGACCATGATGCCCTAGCCCATATTGTCCTTGTGAAATTGATATGGTGGCCATTTTGAGGTTTTTCACATCATGGATGATTCTTGGTCACTAATATGTGGCTTGATACAAAACCCTTGTTGTTGGGATATAACCTTTATCTATGGGTTTCATGTTCTTCACATAGTAACCCACATCATTACATAGGGCCTATGTAAGGAATATTTAGCCTACATGTGAGATATGGACACCATGTTAAGGAGAGGCACACTAGGATGTAACTTGAGGACCATTCCATTGTAGAATGAAAAATCTTGGACCTTGCATTGTATCATTTTACTATGGATATCATGGTCCATGTGTGTGGTACCAATCCTCCATATTAGCCGTCCATAGGGAATATTTGGCCTGGAAGTGGGATATAGTACTCATTTTGAAGTTTAGAACATGAGACATGGTTCTTTGTGCATCTCATGATGTGGTTTAATGCCAAAATCTAAAGTATTATACCATAATATTTGTCTATGAGTCTCGTGAGACATCCTTTACTCCCTTGGATACCATAGAGGTATTGGAAAGGGAATCTTTGTCATGTGATTAGCATATGATGGCTATTTTGAGTTTGACACATTGAGGATACTTATCATGAATTTAGACACAGACCAGGGTCAAATTATAGATTTTGAAGCCATAACAGTTTCCTCTAGGACTTATGACTATGTGTGGACCCCAAGCCATCATATAAGCTTTTGTGTATGGAATTGTTGGCATACAAGAAGGATACATTGTCCATTTCAATATTTGTGATACCTCTTCCAACTAAGTTAGGTTCAACTATTATAGCCTTACATGACCCTTCAACCATACCTATAGCAAGGAAGAGACCAAGCACAATGTTAATGTGGAGACGAAAGTGACCAATGTGGTGAAGACAACAAATCGATAAGCTAACACATGGTAAAAAGAAAAAAAACTGCAAATAGTTGGACTAACATAATATTCATTTTCAAAACAATGATACTTTAGAGACACCTTCAATTTCCCACTTCTCTCTACTTCCCCTTCATATTCACTTTGTGGACTTTAAGCTATTCATTATTCTTCTCCTTCACTTAATGGATTTTAATCTTGCAGTAGTCTTTATGCAACTTCCTATGGGATGTATTATTCCTCCTTCCCTTTCAAATTATACCCATCTAGTCATTAAATATATTTATTAAAAGAAATGTATACCTAATGCTTCTTCTTATTGGAGTTGTTATTACTACTTAAACTCTTCCTTCATTGATACCAAATGTTACAAGGTGAAATTTAACCTAGCTTGAAAATTACTTAAAAAGTCACTATGTCTCTATTGTTTAAGTATTCACACATACAATGGAGAGCAATCCCATATGTGACCCATGAAAAAAAATCCAAATATACACCATCGTACACACACATCAAGAAATAAACAAAACAAACATACAAGGGTGCATTTATAAAATTGAAATCAAGTTGCATGCATGCCTTCAAGGACTTTTCTTCTTCTCCAAATTCTTCTCTATTCTCCATGAGTTATTCACTCGGTGCCCTCCACTCATAATTCTACCTAGTCTTGATCTATGTTGGACCCACTTTATTACTTACTCTTTGTCTTCTCCCTATTTTTCGGTTTCTCCTTCCTTCAATAGTCACCCTATTCTATTCTATTCTCCCTATCTTTTCATTTCTTCTTCCCTTGATCATTACCTTATTCTTTTTTCTGATATGTGTCTTCTCCCTAAGATTTCGTTGATCCTCCAAAAGAATAAGCCCACTCCCCCTTTTTATTTATTCATGCTTCCCCCTTTCTCCCCAATCAATAAGTTACTTCCCTTGTGGAACTCTTTCCGCTGGAGGGTAAATGTTATTCAAATCCACTTTTTTATTTATTCATGCTTCCCCTTTAATATTCACAATGATATTCCATTCCACATTAACATTCTCATTTCTCTTTTATAAATAGAAAAATATAGTATGCACACATTGTGTTCACATTTACAATATCTATATGGTCATCACAAGGTTTAGTGGCAACATAAAACAATGGTTGTGTTAAAGATCCAAGTACAAATCAAGTTGTCCTACATCTTCCTTCCTTGTATGTAGTTATGTTTTTTTTCCTTTCAACATTTCTTTGAACCTCAAAGAGAAATCATTAATATTTAATATTATATAATATCATATTAAAAAACATATAATATTACGACACAACATTATATAATATAAAAAACAACTCAAATTGGTTTCTTTAATGAAACTAATTTCAAGATTAATGGAGTCGTGATATATAAATATCTAATATTCCAAGGACTTATATGAGGAAATGGAGCGTCACTAGTTTGTATTAAAAAAAAATTGTAAGTCACCGATATAATTTAATGGCATGATGGAAAACATCAAGTCTCACATATTAAGAGATTGTGGCATGGCAGTAGTGATTTCCTATTGGTAACTTGAAAAAGAGGAGACATTTCACACTTCTAACATCAACTACACCATACAAGGAAAATAATCAACATATAAATTTTAGAGTTTAGTTTTTACTTCTTTCTTCCAATCTGAAAGTGGCTCTATGAAATCAGCAGTGGTGGAGAGTAACATGTTTTTCAATGGATATTAAGATAAAAAATATATAATGCGACATTGTTCCATAAGATATTCATCTAATCACAAGTAATGGCCATTATATCCACCAATATTTTAACAAAACAATTTTGAACCTCATGGATATCATCAAACTCTAAGGATAAGCCTTGTTGTACCCTCTTTAGCCATTACTTTGAAGCTAAATTTATCATACTCCAGATCATGGCATAAGAGTCTTAAAGTTAAGATATGGCTTGGAATCAATTTATGCTAATGGATAGTCTCAACCTCTGCATCTCCTTGGAGTACTTCCCACCCCGGGAATTTATTAGAATATGTTCCAGTCAAAACTTACTCAAAGGGTTTGAAATTACCAAAGTAATTCGATGCACAGGAAGCTTGGCCACAATGTACTTCCATTCAAACCATCCTAGTCACAGTAGCCTTCATTGTAATCTCTTATGTAGGCTTGCAATATGGGTCTTTGCCTCAGAGAATCTAACTATTGTATTTCCATCGAGGTTAATGAGATTACCTCCAACTATTACCACCCTAGGGTTACCTCTAAAGGCACTATCAAAAAATTATTTGGCAATCATGTGAGTCCATCTGAGCTTTCATTTCCAATTACAAGAGATCTGATTGCCATGAGTAATTAGGCTTCGGTTTTAATTGCAATTATTAGAGTTAAGGAACTCTTAAAGAAGAAGTCTTAAAGCCATAAATGGTTTTGCAAGATAAGGTTTTCTAAAAAAATTAAAATTTAGTTCTGAATTATAGATATGTTTGTTAAATATAATCAACAACCAAAAAAATTATTTAAATATTTTTTTCATTCATACACTCTTATGCCATTTTCAATAGATATATCTAAGGCTAATGAAATTTCTGCATCAATATTTAGATAAGGTCTCCTATTTTAAATTCGTTTCCCACAATAGATAATCTCCTCTAGTGTCATACTCTATTTTATTTAATGTTTATTGAAAAAAGAAACCTATAGAATTTAAGGTTTTTCTGGTTATCCCTTTTAAAATAATTATATTAATTGTGACCCATGGTCATATAATTTTTTTTTTTGTAATAATGGTTTCTCTTCACAACGCAAATGTGGTTTCTCTTCACAGCGCAAATGGTATAGAATTTAAGGTTTTTATGCCTATTGCTTTTAAAATAATTAGATTAATTGTGACCCATGGTCATATAATTTTTTTTTTTGTAATATTGGTTTCTCTTCACAACACAAATGGTGTGACCGTGGAAGTAAATATTCAAAGGACATATAAATTTGGTGGCAAACTTAAACTAATTTTAAAATGGAAAAATTATTAGAGGGAACCCAATTGGATCTTATGAGGAGATCTGTTCACAGGAGGGCCGAGGCCACAGATAGGGAAAAGTGGAGGACAAGTAATGGAATTTCAGCTCTCTTATGCTTTCATCACTCAATTTGGTAGCTGAATCAAGTTCGTAATAATTATTTGACTCCATCCATGTGCATTTTCTAGGAATTCAACAGCTTAAAATTGATATTTAGGGAAGAGAAGCTTTGCAAACCTTGATTTTGTCTATGCAATCCTTGGCACTCTGTTGAAATCACAATAAATTACGAATATCAGGTATGAATATCAGGTAAGCAAACCCTGATAATGTTTAATTTTTTATATATTTTTCCTAGACTTTCTTGTCTTGGGGTTTGATTATCTCTAATCATAATATTGTCTCCCTAAATGATGTAATTTCTCTTGTTTGTTAAAATTTTTTGAGTTGTATAAATTAGTATTCATAATATTGTATGCCTCAGCAATGCCTAGTCATGGATATCCTTTGAGCTGCAATAGTTTCCTTAAACTCGTATTAAGACTGTTTTCCATCGTCCCTTAAACAGTTCATTTTAGATGCTTATGGGTTTTCATTCCAAAAATCTATTCTCTAAATTTAAAGATATAGGTTGAATGCTACCATTCAACACATTTAGCTTAGTCACATGGATTTTCAAGAATTATTAATTAAGTTGTATGTAATCAAGGATTTCCCCACTTTTCTGAAGCTAGATATGGTATCGAATTAGACATTCACATCATTTGCATGATGACTACAATCGCCAATGTCAAGCATCGCAGATGGGGAAAGAGTGGAATCCAAGAAGTACTTGCAAATGTTCATGTTGAAGACTTGGGTGTTGTTGCCAATGCAATTCAGAGTGGTCTTTTACTCATTCCTCCTGTAAATTGGCCATCTATAGTAGTTAGTCAGGAAAGGAGGCATACAAGTACATATACATCAAAAACTCTTCTTCTTCTTGCACAATGGGCTCATTATAATGGCTAGAAGCAAAAAGAATACGTCATTAGTCTTTATGTCCAAGTTAGAGAACTTCATCCAAAATGGGAGAAATCAATTTTTTTATTGCAAAGTATCACGATGACCTTCTTGTTGATGTTAGGAAAAAGACAAGAAGAGAGTATTACATTGGAATGTAGCTGGATTACAACACTCTAGAAAGATCTCTGATCCCTTTGTCTGAGAAGTTGGAAAGTTGGGAGTGGGTATCTATTTTTCCAAATTTGTCCATGACTTTACACCTATGCCCATTCCCAAATGGAACAATTGGTCTAGGACTTGCACCTCTCCCCAAATTGTATGGGGGTGAGCCTTCCCACTAGGAGAAAAAGGTGATTATGGAGATTTGAACCTTGGTGGGGTATGAAACATCCCCACTTTACCAAAGGGTCCATGTTTTTGGTAAATTTTCTGTTTTTTTTTTTTAATATTTTTTGAGAGTAAAGTTGTTTAATGCTGTGGCATCACATATCTACCAATGAGCATGATATCTATATGCACATACCATCCCACAAGTAAACTCTATAGTCGAAGGGATGCATGATATATAGTGATTCTAGTCCTCAAGAGAGTGTTGATAGTAACCAATCAACATAAGGACTTGTACCCCAAAGCCCTACCCCTGGATTGGCTAAGCTCTAAATCAATATTCTTCCCATCGTACCATATTTGGCATGTTTCCTTTGTTTCTATTATGAAGTTGAACTATTTTGTAACCCATCAACAAGAAGAAACACCCTTCAGGTAACTGCTTGTTTTCATTCTGTTGTAATTCTTATTCAATTGACAACAAGCACGGAGGGTGTTTGTTTTTTATAGCCTTGCAGAATGTAATAACATTTGACAACTGGAAGGCCCTATGAACTTCAATCCTCTACGCATTTTTCATATATATCTTTGTTGTAGTTTTTCCTTTTTATGATTTCTCACTCAAAGATAGAGAAACATAAATTTATTTCTCCAAACTCTTTCGTGAATTTCAGAGTATTGTTTGCAATATTGTATTGTAACAAACAAAGTCAACAGAATTGTTCAGTGCCTTTGGTCCATTTGTTTTGTCCAATTCAAGATTAGGGTCAAGACCTTGTTTTTTTCCAATATGAAATTTTATCAATGTATACTAGAGTATATTTTTGAGTCTGTTTGATTTTATGCCCAACTATAGTTTGATCCCCAAGAGGAACCCTTCCTGAGTTTCATTTTTTTTGTCCAATTAAAGCTTAGGGTCAAGACCTTGTTTTTTTTCCAATATGAAATTCTTTTGATGTATACCAAAGTATATATTTGAGTATGCTTGATTTTATGCCCAACTATAGTTTTATCCCCAAGAGGAAGTCTTTCTGAGTTTCAGCCATAAGAGTAACTTGCCAATTTTTTAATCATGCCATATCTGCTTCTATGGATATAAAGTAGTGAGGGCAGCTCTACATCGACGTAAGTTTAGGAATTTTTTATTTTTTTGTGTCGAAATAAATATAAAATTACTCTTGTAGCTTCATTATAGAGAATTTGTGAGTTACTTTAATAATCTATAAGATATTAAGAACCTAGTCATTTTAGTCAAGTTTACTTTGAACTAGCAGAATCATGCCT
The DNA here is from genome assembly GCA_001517045.1 of Pseudotsuga menziesii. NCBI lineage: Eukaryota > Viridiplantae > Streptophyta > Pinopsida > Pinales > Pinaceae > Pseudotsuga > Pseudotsuga menziesii. Next base: position 767,877 of record LPNX010463499.1, on the reverse strand, counting down.
AAATCTGTAGATAAATGGATGAATTTGTACTTGAGATTATCTTGATATAATGGGCAGTGAGTGGTTGTTGTAATTTTTTATTAAATTTTTTCCTCTAATTACTCTTTGCCCCAACAAGAAAAACAAAGATCCCAACATTGTTTGAATTATTTATTTCTATGTTGTACCATCTCACATTTTATTCTTGATCAGAAATAACATCAAATTTCAACTATTTGAATAGTTTCCCCATTTTCTGATTGGTTTTCAGTTATCTTGATGTGGCAAGTACATCCTTCCCAAATCTAGGAGAGTTTATGACTACTGTATCCAGCTTACAACATTCAAATTGGAATGCTTTGGCTAAAGAGCCACAAGTGGGTCCTGGGGCATATCCATTCCATCAAAGTTGAGTAAGACTTACACTTGGCTACAACCGCTATCACAAGTACAGGTTGGCCCAAGGAACTAACATGGACATCATTAGAGAGGGTTGATTGAATCCTGGTAGGGGCAATCACAACACCCTACTTGCACCATTATAGCGAGCCACCATTGACAATAGTTTCCCTTTTTCACTTGCATTAACTGACTGTACCAACCAAAATAAGTCTAAAATGTTTCTTCTATTTTTTCATCAACTATTTTTCTGCCCATCTTATACCTTTTTATTCTTTGGTTTACAAAAGGAGTTTTATATTACTGCTACATAATATACAAAATTATAGCATCATTTGTCTATCTTATTTTTACTATCCTATTTATTATAATTCAACAAATGCATGCTTTTTATTCCTACATACAATTCTAATAGACTTAACACTACATATTGACCAGTTTCCAAAATGGGTCCATTTTATAGACCAAAATCTGCTTTGGCAGAATTCAACGCCTTTTTACAAGTGTAAATAATTTAAAGCTATTAAAATTTCAAATTTGGACGTGGATAACACCAGAGTACTGCTTCACTATGCTGGGCTCATCCTTTGGACAAATTCATTTGATTTTCCGCTTAATATGTTTTGAACCTAATTTATAATCTGAACTATAACTAAAAATCTGATATGGATCTGCTACCAATAGAGGTTTTGATACCACTGATTGAATCATATTGGAAAGATGCACATTCTGATCAAGATAAATGAATTATGTTTACCATATACAAAGTATCCATATGCACCCTGTCGTAATTGCATTACAATTGGTTTTTATAGAGATTCATGAATTGATTAACTGAGATAATGTTATTGTATCCAGAATTTGATTTGGTATTGAATTTTATGGCATTCTATACCTGCCAATCTGGGTTATGAATCTTATTAATAAATGGATCATTAGAATATCCTATCACACTAAAGGCACATGATTTGGATTAAAAAAATAAATGTATGTTCCCATCAACAATATTTGAACTTTGCTACATTATGAGGAGGATCTCAATATCAGTATGATTTTGATGATATATTTAATTTTTTAGCACAACAAATTTTGGACTCTTGAGTCCATTTATATCCTTAATGTCTATGTATCACACACGTTGCTTTCCTAGTTTATTAGATCTCACTTAGACTAGCGAGTTGGTGATGAGTTTGAGTTCAAACTTGGCCTTGATGCTATTATGGGATGTAATCAAAATATTTTCGTGCTAGAGCCCTGATACAGTATTTTCAAATGATTAAGGTCACTCTGAGATCAATTCAAAATCCTTAGGAGACTACTTTGTGGAGAGGGAGTTTGTTCTTGCTTGGGAGCTACACAAAACTCATACTAGGCTGGGTATGGAACTTGATGAGCTTATTTGATCTTTGAATGAATCAGGGGGATCCTATTAAGCCAGGCTCATGTATGTGGCATTACTTGGATTTTAGGATGGAGGGAGTCAATGGTGGTTGGAATTTTATGGAAGGTTCGAGCTTCTCCAGAGTAAAAATTATTGATATGGCTAGCTCTCAATGAAAGAGTCTTAACATGGGATCTATTGCACCAAAAAGGTGATATGGGCCCAAGCATGTGTTTGCTTTTTAAATGCTCTGAAGAAACTATACTACATCTTCTTATCTCCTGCCCATACACTACATAGGTATAGGAAGATGTGGATGGGGAAATTTGTTTTTGTAATTAATGGAAATGTGAAACAATAGAAGATTGTTTCTCCATTTGGTTCATGGGGAAGGAGTTCAAGGAAATATGGGCTCTTCCCTTTCTCATTCGATGGGATATTTGGGATGTAAAAAACTCTTGTTTATTTGAGGGGAAAGCATTTCCCTCAATTCAAGTAGTGGCACATTCTATTGCATTACTTTAAACTTCCACACTATAAAGATATCTCTAGTGCAACACCTCCAAGGATATTGCTTCCTCCTCAAGTTGATAAATATATTACATGGGGATTTTTTATGGAACTAGTCAAAGACAAGACTCTGTATACATCGTGGGATTTATTTTACACTGCTCAAAATAACACTTCTTTCACTTCAAAGCTAACATTGGTCAAGATAGAAACAATGTTGGAGAATTGAAGACTCTTTTCTTTATAATGAATTTTTCCATAGCTAAGGTATTTGTTCTCTGGAGATTCTATCAATGTTTTAAAACTCAAACCCAGACTCAGAATCAGACGAGGGTCAAATTGGAATCGACCATGACTTAGACCAACTTGAAACTTTGAACTTAATGACTCAGTTTACTAAAAATATTAAAATTTTAAGTGAACAAAAATAATTTTAAAGATTCCAAACTGTTAGAGACAAAATATGTGAAGCCTTCTCATGTATATACCATGCAAGGGTGAATATATCAAAATGGCACTGAGTGCAATGCATATATGAAACAAAATACATAATCAACAAAACTTTAAATGGCCTCTAGAAACCAAAATGCAACATGCTACTAGCCTACAAACTAATCAACATGATTAATCATGAAACCTATCACTGTTGGAAATGAGATCCTTAGCATGAGCTATAGGACCATCCTCTAGCCTGCAACCAATGTTAAGAGGCTCTTGTATTATGGTGCATAATGTTGGAGACATTTACCACCTTACGCACTCATTTTGGTCAATTTGTCCTAGTCAAACCACTATCCTAAGTATTATTGACTTAATTGACATCAGCGGAGCACTAGATGACATCAGCTAGATCACACCCATGCTTACCTTCAGTCAAGGAGGCTAACTTATCCTTCTCCTACATTTGGGGAGGCTAACTGGAGCACTACGAGGGTGATATGAGTGTCATTAATTGCTCATATTTCTAACCGATGGTTACAATCAGTTAAACAAAGTAGTGAAAGCACCCTCCATCATTAAATTTATTATTTAATGAACTAGAGTCAACAGAGACGCCTCCAACCACTTCTGATGTTCAGTTACACTTCAGTTAACCTCATCGGGGTTCATTGGATTCATTGATACACTACCACTTGATGGTTGGCTTGCTATGACATGTGTCTGACCTCTTTTAGTTAAAATCAGTCATTTATTGCACCCTGACTTTAGTTAGGCTCAGTTGACTCAATTAGGGTTTTGATCGATGGTTAACTTGAGTGTTGACTGTAGCTTACATTCAGTTAAGCTAGACTCACTCATTCAATTCGAATGACCTCCTTGGGAATTCGAATTGATTTGTCATTCATGCTTGCAGCATGATCTTGTATTGTATTACTCATTCTTTGTGTGAATATACAGAGTAGCTACTCATTTTGTAGCCCTATTACACCATTTTCATGACTTATTGTTATTAATCTTTGATGACACTTGTGTTTAGTCCCTAGATTACTGTGACATATTAATATGGTATCAGAGATCATGGCGAGATGAATTTCAAATCTCTCAAAAACAAGGTTTTTGACAGATCTTGCATGAAAATTGAGCAATAGCTCAAAAATCCAGCACTGCACCAGAAGCCAAGGCTTACCACTTAATACCCCAAGTGAAGAACTTGTTGATCAAGCTTGCTTGATTGACTATGCTGGGTGTGATGAAAGCCTAAAATTTTTAGGTTGTCTGACCTTACATTTCCCTTTTTATTGTGATTTTTGGGTTTTTGACAAGCTAAAGCATTCACTCCAGCAGACTCAGAGGGCTTCTTCCGTAGATCTTTTGACTCCATTCAATTTCCACTCATGGAAAGGAGACATGGAAATCCAACTACATTCCAGAGGACTCTATAGATTCACCATGGACACTGAAGATGAGCTTGGTATTGCTATAGAAAAATCAAGACTCTTGAAAAAGAAGGATGAAGCATTCGGATTCTTGTGCCTCTCTATTTCCTGGGATCTTCTTTTCCATCTTTCGGGATTGAAGACTCCAAATGAAATTTGGGACAAATTGGAAACCCTATATGGAAAGTAGGATGATTTGAGAGTTTACCAGCTCAAAAATGAATCGATGTCTCTTTAGCCTTCCAATTTCAAGACATTGAATGACGTTTTCACAAATTTCAACCACATTGTCTTACTCTTCAAGCAATGCAAAGTGGAGATGGCGGATGATCATCTCATCCTTGGAATACTCTTCAAAATTAGAGATGATTATTTAGTTTTTGTGTCTATATTCTTTGCAGGGAAGCTCACAACCCCTGGATGGAAGATTCCTACACTCAATGCCTTCATTGAGTCCCTAACAAGTGAACATGGTAACCTTGTCAAGATGGGGATCATCAGATCCTCCCATGATCAAGCCCTCCATGTCTCAGGGCCCAAATATCTAAAGGTTAAAGGAAACCAGTAGAAGAACCCAAAAACTAAATTTGAAGCTCCTAAGCCTAAAGTTGAAAACCAGTAGCATGATGATTCTTTCAGCTCAAGGAAGAACAAAGGAAAAGGGCATCATGGAAAGGAAAAAGTCAATTGTTCATATTGAGGGAAGGGATTCCACCCTAAACATGCCTTCATGAAGAAGAAGCTTGATGAAGCTACCTCTCTCCTTGAGAAAAATCACATCAATCTTTCAGAAAGCTTTCAGAGGAGAGATCAGCAAGATCGGGAACCACAGCATGAAAAAGGTCATGCCCTCATGGAAAGCACTTCGAAGTCCAAATCACTTTTGATTGATTCTATAGCTTCGGAACACATGACAGCTGAAAGAGACTCCTTTTCATCCTTGGATATCAGCAAATCCATCCCCATCCACATGGGAGATGACTCCACCATCATTTCAGAAGGACAAGGTACGGTTGATCTTGAGAATGGCTATTTTTCAAATGTTTTGTATGTATCGTCTCTGGCATCAAATATCCTTAGTGTCTATCAGATGACACATACAGGAATGCCTAAGAGATTTTCTTTTAGCCCAAATGATGTTGAGATAACGGATCTTGCATCCAGGAAACTCAGTGCTAAAGGCCTTGCAAACCATCATGCAAAATCCTATGAGTTCTCTCACTTTGTTGCGGATGCAAAGCCCATTGCTCTGCTAAATCATGGAAATGAAGTTAGTAGGCTGTGGCATGAAATGTTTGGCCATATAAATTTCAAATATTTGTAGGAATTACAGAAAAAATCCATGGTTGAAGGCCTCCCGGTCATCAAGGCAACCACTGGAAATTGCAAGGGCTATGTGGTTGAAAAACACCCTGAGCACAAGTTCGATCAGGGGAAGGCAAACTGAGCTACATGCATAATGGGGATGATACATTCTGATATCAGCAGTCTGATTCCTACCACATATATGAATGGATCAAGGTATCTTCTGAATTTTATTGATGATTTTTCAAGGTACACATGGGTCTTCTTTCTCAAAAGGAAGTCTGAAGTATGTGAAAAAAATTTATGAACTGAAGGCCTTGATCGAGAATGCCTCTGGGCTTAAGATAAATATCTCGAGATCTGATAATGGTGAGGATTATGTCAGTAATTATTTTATGCACATATTCTCCCAAAGTGGTATTTAGTTCCAACATTCAATTCCCTACACTCCCCAGCAGAACAGAGTAGCAGAAATGAAGAATCGGTCTCTCAAGGAGATGATCACCTGTATGTTGGAATCAAAGAAGTTGGCTAGAACTTTGTGGGATGAATCCATGCATGCTGAAGAATACATTCAAAATAGGGTGTCACATTCATCCATGAAAGGGAAGACCCTTTTCGAAGCGTACTTCGAACACAAGCCAGATGTGTCGAACCTGCGGGTGTTTGGGTCCACTGCATGGGCCCAGATTCCACTTGATAAAAGAAGGGATTTGCAACCGCAAATAATAGAATGTCTATTTATTGGGTATCCTAATGAATAAAAATTTTTCAAGCTGCTGGATATCAAAACAAAATAGATCAGCATTGAGAGAAGTGTCAAGTTTGATGGGCCTCTTCAGGAGGTGGAACTAGTGAAGGAGAAAACTGCTGAATTTCCTTCCTATTATACTGAATATTTGGATGATGAAATTGGGGGTGATGACCCTGATTTGGATCCTCTAATTTATGATATCAATGTGCAGAAAAAATCAGATTCTGAATCAGAACCTGAAGTACAAAATCATCTTCCCACATGGGCCTGACAAACACTCTCCTCCGTAAGAGATAACATTGGAAATCTAGATGATCTAAGGAGAACCCGGTCTGATTTCCAAAGAGCAGGTATTGCGCTCTCTTGTCCTGATAATTTTCTGTCCAAAAATTGATATTTTATGATTAGTTCAAACCCAAATTCCTACTACCATTCTCTGAAGGATCCGAGATGGCAAGTTGCCATGGACGAAGAGATGAATTCTCTTCAGAAAAACACAACTTGGGAGCTAGTTTCTCTTCCTCCGGGAAGGAAATTGGTTCAATTCAAGTGGGTGTTTCGGATCAAGGTTGCTGCTGATCGAAGAACCTGAAAATATAATGCAAGTCTGGTGGCAAAATTTTTATCTCAGGTCCAAGGTGTGGACTACGATGAGACCTTTGCTCCGGTTGCAAAAATGGACTCCATCCGCCTAATTTTGGCAATTTTAGCATCTGAGCACCGGGAAGTGCATCATATGGATGTTAAGTTATCCTTTCTAGATGGATATAAATATGATGATACATACATGAAGCATCCTAAGGGCTGCATCACTGATCCATATTAGGTTTGCAAGCTAAAGAAGTCACTATACGGGTTAAAATAGGCCCCAAGAGAGTGGTATTCAAAGATGGATGCCTTCCTTCTCTTGCAAAACTTTGAAAGGTGTAGATCAGATCCAAATGTGTATTTAGAGTATTATGATGGTCATTTTATTATTATTGTTTTATATTTTGATGACTTACTGATCACAGGTCACATAGTTGCTTCCATTTCAGCCATCAAAACTGCTCTCCACAATGCCTTTGAAATGAGTGATTTGGAGCTCCTAAAATAATTTTTGGGGCTCAAAATTGAGAAAAATTATGATGGGATAATGGTCACTCAGTCAAAATGCATATCAAAACAGTTAGTCAATTTTAACATGGCTGAATTTATGCCTACACCAATCCCTTTCCTTTCAGGGATCAGCCTTGAAGAAGGAAAAAGCACACCTCCCATGGACTGCACTATCTATCGACAACTGATTGGTAGCTTGTTGTACTTGACACATTCTCTGCCTAATATCTATTATGCCATGAATGATGTATCAAGATACATGAAACACCCTCATGATATTCATTGGAAGGAAACCAAGAGGATCCTCCAATATATTCAAGGAACCAGGACCTAGGGCATTCACTATACTGCAGACTCCAAGCTAGAGCTAGTTGGATACATAGATTCCAATTGGGTGAGTGATTCTATTGATCGAAAGTATACTTCTGGATATGTATTCATGTTTGGTGGTGGCCCCATTTTCTGGTCTAGCAAAAAGCAAGCTACCATAGCATTATCTTCAGCAGAGGCCAAGTATCGAGGAGCAATGAATGTTGCATCCAAGCAGTTTGGTTGCAAGGCATTCTTTAAGAGTTTGATCTTGGTAGTACTTTGTCCATTGTCCTCTTTTGTGACAATCAAAGTGATATTAAGATATCCATAGATCCAGTTACTAGGTAGAGGACCAAGCATGTAGATATCCACATTCACTATATCAGGGAGCTAGTGCGTGACAGGACCATCATTTTGCAATACTGCCTGACTGATGAGCAGATTGCAGACATCTTCACCAAGAGGTTTTTAGAAAATAAGTTCACTTAAATTCATTCACTATTAGGGGTGAGTTCATCAGGGTGATTCAGACTACTTTCAGTGTTCATCTTGAGGGGGGGGTTTTCCCACTGGGTTTTCCCTCTTTTCCTCACTTAGTTTGTTTGTAGCCGCTTATTTCAGTTTCAACATTGTACAGGGTGACCTATGGCCTTAGTTGTCGGGGCGCTATCATTTTTATGCATTTTTGTTTTCTAACTCCTCCTGAGTATAGCTTAAGGGGGGGTGTTGGAGACATTTACCACCTTACACACTCATTTTGGTCAATTTGGACTAGTTAAACCACTATGCTAAGTTTTATTGACTTAATTGACATCAAAGGAGCACTAGATGACCTCGACTAGATCACACCCACGCTTACCTTCAGTCAAGGAGGATAACTTAGCCTTCTCCTACATTCGGGGAGGATAATTGGAGCACTACGGGGGTGATCTGAGTGTCATTAATGCCTCATATTGCTAGCTGCTGGTTACAATCAGTTAAACAGAGAAGTGAAGGTGCCCTTCATCATTAAATTGATTATTTATTGATTATTTAATGAACTGGAGTCAACACAGGTGCCTCCAACCACTTCTGATGTTCAGTTACACTTCAATTAACCTCATTGGGGTTCATTGGAGTCATTTATACGCTACCACCTGATGGTTGGCTTGTTGTAACATGTGTCTAACCTCTTTCAGTTAGAATCAGACATTTATTGCACTCTGACTTCAGTTAGGGTTTAGTTGAGTCAATTAGGGTTTTGATTGGTGGTTAACTTGAGTGTTGACTGTGGCTTACATTTAGTTAAGCCAGAATCACTCATTCAATTCAAATGACCTCCTTGGGCATTCAAATTTTTTTTTATTCATGCTTGCAGCATGATCTTGTATTGTATTACTCATTCTTTGTGTGAATATACAGAGCAACTACTCATTTTGTAGCCCTATTACACCATTTTCATGACTTATTGTTATTAATCTTTGATGATACTTTTGTTTAGTTTCTATATTACTGTGACAGATTAATACGTAATGTGGCTAAGAATTTGTACCTAAGCACCCTATTTTGAGCAATCATTCCTGGGCCTTGTAGTGACATATTGGTTGGCGATGAAGGTTCCTTTAATGTAATAACATTGCATCAGTTTATGTCTCAATTTGGTAGTGAACTAAATTTTTTCATAATTGTAGAAATAATAGATCAATGTTATGAGAAATGATGCTAAGAAGAAGCACAGGAAATATATCTTGCTACTAATAATTCTCACAAGCATACATAGGAAAAATAGAGAGAAGAAAAGAGATTGAATCACATGAATGAAGATATGAATATTGGTGTGTATCCTTCCATTGAATAATGATGAATAATAGTGTACATAAATAGTACATCCCTCATAGAAGAAAAATCAAGTTGTATGGAGACAACTCATAAAGCTCAAAAAGGATGACTTACCAAAATATAGCAAACCCCCATAGGTGTCTAAAGCACTTCCCAAATATATCAAGGACCTCACAAATTGGAAAAAAAATGAGTTATTTTTCAAGGAGATAGAAAATACATGCTAATCATAGAAAATGGAGGAAAAGTCATGAAGGATGGGTTGGCAACAAAAGCACCCATTTTCCTAGTTTGACTAGCTTTACCTTATCCATAGAAAAGCAAGAAAAGAAAAATAAAGAAGAATTTGTTGTAAAGTGTTGTATAATAATTATGGATGGTAAAAAGGTGGTCAATATTAACCCAAAATTATAAATAATTAATTCCTAGGATATAGATGGGATGTATTGACTTTAAGGTGCAAGTGGATGCCAACTAATTAAGCTAGTGGGTGAATAATTAATCAAATAATGATTAATTATTTTATCCTAAGTTATGAGTGGGTTTAATACATCCCAACACCCCCCTATAAGTATGACTTTCTGATGGTATGACAAAAAATATAGATTCATATAGGGCCCAACAACAAGGCTATGGTAACCCTTTAACAATTATTATGTCCAGAAAAGTGAGGAAAGAGGTAAAACCACATGGGGAAAATCCTCCCTCAAGAAAGGAAAATGCACAAAATTTGAAATATGTCTTCAACATATCTTCATCTTCAATTTAATGAGATGAATTAATTGCTTTTGGATGAAGGACTTGGTGAAGAAATCATGAACTCCATGATCATGCGCTAGAGTGTAGAACTTGCAAGAAGGAAGAGGAGAGACTCCTTGTATCTCATCAAATGATGAAGTAGGAGCATTATCTAGTTGCTTCTTACCACTGTAAAACTCTGATCTGCAAACATAATATGAAATGGAAAATATATTTGTGCATACTCCTTTCCAAAGATTACAAAAATTAAGACAATTTATTTCACACCCAATTCCCTGAATAGCTGTAAAATTGTGATGTGAATCACATGTCAATCTTCCAATCTAATGTAGCACCTTTACATATCTGATATGAGTCTGGTAAAAATATGATATATCAGAAACATTAGCATATGGAACAGAAAATACAAAGGCTTCAGTGGCTCCATGAGGATATAGGGATGGACTAGGAAAATTATGAGCAACTAGGGAAAACTGATAGGTGTAAAAATATGAATGATGGATGAGCATAAGATTTGAACCATAAGTGTTTATAAAAGATCCAAACATGTTTAATATCAGACCAAATATGACTAATTTCATGGGTAACCACCCACTAAAATATAGGAAAGACTTCAAACCATGTAAGTTAAGTAACACTACATAAGAGGCGAATGAGAAATCAACTAGTGAACTAGGGATTTGTATAGTCTTAGGATTATTCAGAGCTATGGTAGATGGTATGGATGGTGGTATGATATGTGTATCAACCTTAAAATATTCTTCTAAATCAGAATTCAAAGGATCACATAAAATCATATCAGTAGACTCATGGGAATACACTGGTAATGAATCCTCTGTATGAAATGAGTAAAGAATGAGATGTTTACAATATTCAAGGAGGTTCTGAGTATTGATGCAAAGAAAAAATGAGGATATTTTGAAGCACATGATATCAAGTAATTTAAGTGTTATGACATAAATAAGGCTTTATTTGGCTAAGCAAACATACTGGAAATCATTGGGTTGCGCACCATCAATGAGAGAGGTATGCAAAAAGTGTGAAGCATCTGACACGTAGATCTCATAATCTAAGATAGGAGATTTTGGGAACAATGAATTGGTGATACGATCATCATAAATATCAATAGAAGCTCCATATGTTACTTCTTTTTCATCATTAGTATCACAAGAAGAAAAATCACCTTCAAGAGACACAAAAAAAATATGGCTCTTCAATATTTGCTTCTTCATTGAAGGAGGAAGCATTCGAATCAAAGAGGGTAGCAACAACATGAAATATATGAGAAAATTCTTGATCATGATCAACTTCATCATAGAATGTATAGGCCAATATGTAGACACTGAGAGGGGGGGGTGAATCAGTGTAAAGCAATTTTTACAACTTTTCCTAACTTGTTACACTTAACTACCAAATCATCATCTCATAATCATTTCATAAACTTCATCATAGCAATTAAATCATCAAGCATCATAACACAGAAGAACACCACACCATATAAATTTGTAATATTTTTATAGTAGTTTTGGTTCGGCTACAACCGTTAGGCAAAATCAGCACCTACTGATACATATAGCACCTACTCTGGATCCAGGACCCTGCCTAGTTTTCTTAGACCCTACTAAGAAGGGTTTGAGGTATCCTAACCTCAAAAGCAAGACAAGCTTGCAATTACAATTAAAGCTTACTGTCACTGTGTCACATCAACATCATCTGTTTCTTCAATCGGTTCTGCTGCTGGTCAATAATGCTGATCATCTGCTCAACTCTCTCATCATTACTGCTGCAACACACTTCTCAATATTCGTTGTTCATCAACACCAGCTGTTCATGACTTCCAAGTCATCAAAGTCTGCTCATCTCTGTTGTTGCTGGTCAACTTCTCATCAACACTACTGCTGGCCATTTACTACTGCAAATTATCCTCTGATCAATACTTCTTCTACTGGTCAACACAGCTCATTGCTCTCTGATCATCATTCTTCACTGCTTCTCTCATCATCATTCTATCAAGCACATAATTCTAATCATAACCATGAATACATCATGCTGCTGTCAGTATCATCTAACAATCATCATATCAATCTGCTCGGCATTTGGCACTAGTCATGTCACAACCCACTTCAGTGGCTATTGCTGCCAATGTCAAATCAAGTTATCAATCATGAAGAGGATTACCCATATACTGCTCATGCAAGTCTGGTCATATACAATTTTCCTGCTGCTCTAAGATGTGTCATACATCATACTTCAGTAGAGATCCACCTTTGTCCATAGTTCATCATAATGAACTTCACAATGATATTTAAAAAGGAATACCTCTGGCTACCGATAAGCTTGAATATATATATAGTTAAGCCTCAAAGATAGTCATATCTTGGTCAGAATTTGACTCAGTAAGTTACAGCAGACTGTATGCACCATTAACATCATCAAGCTTCAACCATTCAAACTACAACAAACTATCAACATAATATATGCTTCATCATTTACTGTTCACTGTATGTACTACTTCATGCCACTGAATATGACTTGTGTCAATGCTATCGTCTAGTCCAAATGAAATCGATGTACTTGTCTACTGTACAAACTTTAGTTCATGTATCAACTGTTGGAAAACAACTAAGGCATCAGCCAAAGCCTAAACATCATCATACCTTTGTTAGTGTTTATATCATCATTACTGCATAAGTCTTGTAGCAGAGAGGATTCATTACCGTATGTGTCTACTGACTGTTCATATTGCATTCTTGCATACTTGATCCCTTGAATTTTGAACTTGCACCATACAAATTTCAGTCAAATCTTGGATAGTGACTTTTGCAACTTTGGTGATGATCACCGAGGGTTTATGTGCTGGTACAAGGGTTCTGAATAGATCTTTACAGCTGCAACTATATCATAAAGTTTGGTCATCAAAATAACAAAAACATCATCAAGGTCTGCAACATAGGGCACCATCACCATAGGGTATCAACGAGTATACATGTACAAGACATCATCAAGCCATTATCAACTTCAGAGAGTTTGTCTTCACACATCAGTATACCACTATCCATACAACAAAGCCCTAGATCACCTCCGTGTGCTTCAAACTGGGAGTAATCCTCTTCCTCATTTTCATTAGATACATAGATCAAGACCCCAAAATATTTTATTCTGATGTTGATGACTTGATGACTGGAACAGTCCTCAATCAACCTCGACCTATCTACTTGTGCCTTTGGGTTCTACACTTTGGAAAGGAAGACAATAAGAGCTGTCATGACCTATAGGTGTCCTAATAGGTCTGCTGAGCCAAGAAGAAAGCCCTAGACAGGGCTCGGGTGACTCTAATAGCGTTGCCGTGAGCTGAACCAGTCACAAAAAAAAAAATTGTGGCTGCCTTCAAGAATGATGATTAGACTCCTGCTCCCATGAATTTCCAAAGACACTGCTCCTACTCAGTGAGCTGCTTCCCAAAAAAAATTTCCACAGTCAAAAGATCTTCTTCCCACAAAATTTTTACTGCTCCCACGAATTAAAAAAAAATTCCTTGACTACTCCCACGAAATTTCAGACTATTCTGCGGCTGCCTTAGAGAAAATATCAGAGCTATCCCACGAAATTTTTGTGTGCAAAATGAGGTCGTTGATGGAGGTATTTATACACTTTTTGCACCACGATTTGCTGAGCCGACCTGCTCTTTTTTAATTTATTTTATTAATAAAAAACTTAATGTTTTGAGCCGACATACAATAATTTATTGGGCCGACATAGAAATATTTTATGGAGCCAACCTTTGACATAAATTAATTTTATGAAGCCGACCTGAGCATGTTTTACAATAGTTCAGACTTGTTCCCTTTTGTTTGGGGTATGCTTCCTCTGGAAATAATCCTTTACTAATACCATGGTTTGAAGTATCTGCTTTCTGATAAATTCCATCCTCTTCGGCACTAACAAGGAAGGCCACAGAACTAGTACAAGCAAACTCATCAACAAAGCTGGAACTTGACAGAATACCAGAAACTGGATAAGATGGGGGCATGATGTCATGGTCAATCAGGCTCTTGCCAAAGAGTTGTGCTGCATGGTATTGAGACGTACTCATATCATTGTTAACCATCAAAGGCAATGCATCATGAGACAAGTCATCAGCTGAACTTCCTTTTTGTCCAAAGGCATAAATAGACGCCTCAACTTTATTACAAGATCTACCTAATCCCATCTCACCCCATCTTGTTGTAGATGTACTCAAGGGATACATTGTTCAAATCCAGCTGTAGACAAGCAATAATTTGAAGCAGTTTCTGCCAGTTTCTTACCCATGACTCTCAGTTCCACAATAGGCAACTTAAGATGAACATCCCCATCATGATTAAGAGTGGTATACTCTTCTAGAAGATTAGCTGATCCACCTTCCAGTGCATGGGGCCCAGACGTAGGCATTGACATTTGGTTCATTCTTTCAGATAGTTGTAATGCTTGCAGTAAAAATACCTACATCTCCCAGTCAGACTTTGCAAGGGTTGAATCCAGAAAAAAATTTGAATGCTTTGAAGTTGTCATGCCTTCCACAAGACTCTGTGACTCACCTTTAGTTCCCATGTCTAAATGATCTTGGACGTTTGACATGAGTGAAAGGAACCTCCATAACATTTAAATGCATTGAAGAGTCTTTGCTGGAGTTGTCGTCTAGGTGACTTGCTTCTGTTACATAAGCTTCTTCATCATACTGAGGGCATGTTCATGGTTCCATAACATGTCAAAGACCATATAAGAGTTCCATGACCCCAACAAGGGTTGCAGGTCATCAGATCACCAACTGTGGGTACAAGGATATCTCGTGGGGCCACTGCATGTCCATGTTGGCATCAATGACAATTTTGTCAACAATCTCCCCCTTTTCCATTGATGACAACAACTCATGCTCCCCCTATGAGCATGCTCCCTTTTTGTATTCATCTCTCCCTTTGTTTTCATTTCTCCCCCTTTGGCATCAATGGCAAAGGGTGTCTGAGATCTTTGATCACTGCCGACTACTCCCCCTGTCAATATGCATGATCCTAGGACTTGTCTGTATGCCTGGAGTAACCATCCTTTCTCCTTTGAGTTCATTCTCCAGCCTCATGAACTCAAGGTGTGCTAAGGTATTTGAGAGACCTTACACTTGGCTTGCCATATGGCAGCCATCCTCCCTGCTCTGACCAGCTTCACCTATCTACAACTGCTCGGTCTTCCTCATCCATACCTGCTTCTTGACATCTGTTCTTTGAGCATTTGTTCCTTCATTTGTACTGGCTTTCCTTGATGAGTTGTCTAGGTAACTTCTTAAGGATTTTTTTCGTGTACTCCAACAATCTTGAGCTTTGTGCCCAAGGCCACTGCAGCTATAACACCTCATCGTACGACAATGTGCAGCAATGTGACCAACATTGTTGCAAGACCAACATCTGACTGAGCTGTTGGAGATTCCAACGCTTCTTTGATCAACTTCATTTCTCCATGCTTGAGAGTGTCCTTGACTGTAGACATTTGTCTTCTGATCTTCAAATATTCTTGCTGATGTACATGGGGTACTCCTTCTTGCTTGACTTCTTTGACTAGCACATTCATGGGCATTGTCTCCAAACCCACTGCAAGTGTAGCATCTCAATGTGTGACATGTGGCAACAACATGTCCAACTTGTTTACATGTCCAACATCTAACTGATACATTGGGGCTTCCATCCCTTCTTCTTCCATAGAATCTACAATCCATAGCTTTATGACCAAAGTTAGAACAAAAATAACAATAACCATTGAATCCACTTTCATACCTGGGTCTTGTAGTTGTTTCCTTTATGAAGCTACTTTGATGAACAGACCTAACTCCTTCTTTCATCTTTGAACTTCCAAAAACCTTGTTGTCATGTGCAGGTGCCTGGGGAGCAGTTTTGGACATTGATGGACCTGTTTCTGGAGTCTTCGGAGACCAAGTGTCATCTTTAGATTTTTCTTTTTTCTTCTTGTAACCAATACCAGTTTTGTCGAGTGGAGATATTTGGAAATCTAAGATCTTATCTAGGACAATTGAACTATCCTGGAGCTTGATAGAGTTGTTGTTGAACTTCTCATGATGCTTTGATTTTTCAATCTTCTTTCTGAGATTGACAGTCTCAAACTCATGCTTCTGATTTGTCACTTCTTTTTCTTCCAATTGATCTCTTAATGCTTCTTCTATTCTCTTGGCTTCTTTTAGCTGAGTTTTCAGATCAAGATTTGCCTCTCTTGCTTCTTCAAGTATTTTTGAATCTTTATCATGGTTCTTTTGTTCTAGGGTTAGATCGATCAAATCAATCTTTAGCTTTTCTTTTTCTACTTCCTTTTCCTTCGGCAATTTCAGCCAACCTACTCCTTCATGCTTAAGTGTCTTAAGTAACTCCTTTAGTTCAACATTCTACTTTTGGAGATTATCCATATAATCAAAGGTTGTCATCCTAAACATCTTTTACTTAGATTGATTAAGATCAACTTTGTTCAAGAACCAATCAACTCTGAGATCTATGTTGCATACATAGTTTATAATTCTCTGTTTAGCTTTCAACATTGCTTCATCATCATCTGCAAGAACCTTCTCAATTTCATCACACAAGCTATCATAATCACAAGAGTTCATACCTTTACTAGAGTCCTCTTCTTGTTTGAGCTCTTCTAGGGGCTTGTCTTCTGATTCCTGATTTGTCTTTTCAGGTTCTGGTCTCGCCTTCTGATACTCCCTTTCTAACTTGAACCATAGGTCTTTTGTCGAAGTGTATTATCCTACACTTTCCTTCACTGAGCTGGGAAGTCCATCCATGAGAAACTTCAAGGCTGTAGTGTTGTCCTTCTTCGCTTCCTTCTGTGCAGCTTATTTTCCTTTCTTGTTTGATGGAGCGGGTGGATTGATGACAATTTCCCAAACACCAAACTTCTTCAGATAAGCCTTCATTTTGCTCCTCCAACTGAAATAATCTGCAATATCTAGTACAGGCACGTCATTGCTTGATGACTTTTTCTTTTCCTCCATTGTGTCTAAGGATCTCCTTCAATCTTGCTAGGCTCGTGATGAAGGCCGGCTTTGATACCAATTGTAGACACTGAGAGGGGGGGTGAATCAGTGTAAAGCAATTTTTACAAATTTTCCTAACTTGTTACACTTAACTACCAAATCATCATCTCATAATCATTTCATAAACTTCATCATAGCATTTAAATCATCAAGAATCATAACACAGAAGAACACCACACCATATAAATTTGCAATCTTTTTATATTAGTTCTGGTTTGGCTACAACCGTTAGGCAAATTCAGCACCTACTGATACATAGAGCACCTACTATGGATCCAGGACCCTACCTGATTTTCTTAGATGCTGCTAAGATGGGTTTGAGGTATCCTAACCTCAAAAGCAAGACAAGCTTGCAATTACAATTAAAGCTTACTGTCACTGTGTCACATCAACATCATCTATTTCTTCAATCGGTTCTGCTGCTGGTTAATACTGCTGATCATCTGCTCAACTCTCTCATCATTACTGCTACAACACACTTCTCAATCTTCATTGTTCATCAACACCACCTCTTCATGACTTCCAAGTCATCAAAGTCTACTCATCTCTGTTGTTGCTAGTCAACTGCTCATCAACACTACTGCTGGCCATTTACTACTGCAAATTATCCTCTGATCAGTACTTCTTCTGTTGTTCAACATGGCTCATTGCTCTCTGATCATCATTCTTCACTGCTGCTCTCATCATCATTCTGTCAGGCACATCATTCTGATCATAACCATGAATACATCATGATGCTGTCAGCATCATCCAACAATCATCATATCAATCTGCTCGGCATTTGGCACTAGTCATGTCACAACCCACTTCAGTGGCTATTGCTACCAATGTCAAATCAAGTTATCAATCATGAAGAGGATTACCCATATACTGCTCATGCAAGTCTGGTCATATACAATTTTCCTGCTGCTCTAATATGTGTCATACATCATACTTCAGTAGAGATCTACCTTTTTCCATAGTTCATCATAATGAACTTCACAATGATATTTAAAAAGGAATACCTCTGGCTACCTATAAGTTTGAATATGCATATAGTTAAGCCTCAAAGATAGTCATATCTTGGTCAGACTTTGACTCAGTAAATTACAGCAAACTGTATGCACCATTAACATCATCAAGCTTCAACTATTCAAACTATAGCAGACTGTCAACATAATATATGCTTCATCATTTACTGTTCATTGTATGTACTGCTTCATGCCACTGAATATGACTTATATCAATGCTATCATCTAGTCCAAACAAAATCGATGTACTTGTCTACTGTACAAACTTTAGTTCATGTATTAACTGTTGCAAAACAACTAAGGCATCAGCCAAAGCCTAAACATCATCATACCTTTGTTAGTGTTTATATCATCATCACTGCACAAGTCTTGTAGCAGACAGGCTTCATTACTGTATGTGTCTACTGACTGTTCATATTGCATTCTTGCATACTTGATCCCTTGAATTTTGAAATTGCACCATACAAATTTCAGTCAAAGCTTGGATAGTGACTTCTGCAACTTTGGTGATGATCACCGAGGGTTTATGTGCTGGTACAAGGGTTTTGAACAGATCCTTATAGCTGCAACTATGTCATAGAGTTTGGTCATCAAAATAACAAAAACATCATCAAGGTCTGCAACATAGGGCACCATCACCATAGGGTATCAACGAGTATACATGTACAAGACATCATCAAGACATTATCAACTTCAGAGAGTTAGTCTTCGCACATCAGTATACCACTGTCCATACAATCAATATATATATCACCATGTCTCACTATATATTCAGTATGGATGCCACTGCATACACCACTATTCTGTATACTGCTCTCTAGGCTTCGGTGGTATGTCTGAAGAAGACACTACCCACAGTCAATCCTCAAATTGTTTACTGATTAACCCTGGAAATGTAGCTCTATGGAAAACTTCGGATGGCTGACTATTTGACTGCAACAAATCCCTAGATCACCTCCGTGTGCTTCAAACCAGGACTAATCCTCTTCCTTATTTTCATTAGATACATAGATCAAGACCCCAAAATATTTTATTCTGTTGTTGATGACTTGATGACTGGAACCGTCCTCAATCAACCTCGGCCTATCTGCTTGTGCCTTCGGGTGCTACAGTTTGCAAAGGAAGACAATAAGAGTTGTCATGAAGTGTAGGTGTCCTAACAGGTCTGTTGAGCCAAGAAGCAAGCCCTAGACAGGGCTCGGGTGACTCTAACAAGGTTGCCGTGAGCTGAACCAGTCACAAAAAAAAATTTGCAGCTGCCTTCAAGAATGATGATTAGACTCCTACTCCCATGAATTTCCAAAGACAGTGCTCCTACTCAGGGAGCTGCTTCCCAAAAAAAAAATTCCACAGTCAAAAGATCTTGTTCCCACGAAATTTTCACTGCTCCCACGAATTAAAAAAAAATTCCTTGACTGCTCTCACGAAATTTCAGACTATTCTGCGGCTGCCTTAGAAAAAATCTCAGAGCTATCCCACAAAATTTTTGTGTGCAAAATGAGGTCGTTGATGGAGGTATTTATACACTTTTTGCACCACGCTTTGCTGAGCCAACCTGCTCTTTTTTAATTTATTTTATTAATAAAAAAATTAATTTTTTGAGCCGACATACAATAATTTATTGGGCCGACATAGAAAGATTTTATGGAGCTGACCTTTGACATAAATTAATTTTATGAAGCCGACCTGAGCATGTTTTACAATAGTTCAGACTTGTTCCCTTTTGTTTGGGGTATGCTTCCTCTGGAAATAATCCTTTACTAATACCATGGTTTGAAGTATCTGCTTTCTGATAAATTCCATCCTCTTCGGTACTGACAAGTAAGGCCACAGAGCTAGTACATGCAAACTCATCAACAAAGCTAGAACTTGACAGAATACCAGAAACTGGATAAGATGGGGGCATGATGTCATGGTCAATTAGGCTCTTGCCAAAGAGTTGTGCTGCATGGTATTGAGATGTACCCATATCATTGTTAACCATCAAAGGCAATGCATCATGAGACAAGTCATCAGCTGAACTTCCTGTTTTTCCAAAGGCATAAATAGATGCCTCAACTTTATTACAAGATCTACCTAATCCCATCTCACCCCATGTTGTTGTAGATGTACTCAAGGGAATACATTGTTCAAATCCAGCTATAGACAAGTAAGAATTTGAAGCAGTTTCTGTCAGTTTCTTACCCATGACTCTCAGTTCCACAGTAGGAAACTTAAGATGAACATCCCCATCATGATTAAGAGTGGTATACTCTTCTAGAAGATTAGTTGATCCACCTTCCAGTGCATTGGGCCCAGACGTAGGCATTGACATTTGGTTCATTCTTTCACATAGTTGTAATGCTTGCAGTAAGAATGCCTACGTCTCCCAGTCAGACTCTGCAAGGGTTGAATCCAGGAAAAAAAATTGAATGCTTTGAAGTTGTCATGCCATTCACAAGACTCTGTGACTCGCCTTTAGTTCCCATGTCTAAATGATTTTGGACGTTTGACATGGGTGAAAGGATCCTCCATAACATTTAAATGCATTGAAGAGTCTTTCCTGGAGTTGTCGTCTACGTGACCTGCTTCTGTTACATAAGCTTCTTCATCATACCGACGGCATGTTCATGGTTCCACAACATTTCAAAGACCATACAAGAGTTCGATGACTCCAACAAGGGTTGCAGGTCATCAGATCACCAACTGTGGTTACAAGGATATCCCGTGGGGCCACTGCAAGTCCATGTTGGAATCAATGACATATTTATCAACACAATAAATATTGAGAGAGAGAACAAGAGGAGATTATGGGTTCTCTCCATGCTTCATCTTCTATTTCCTACAAACCAAAAGCTTTGTCCAAATTCTTCCAAAGCTCAAATGGATGCTCAACAGAATATATGAGGTGATATATATTTGGAGACATTCCCAAACACATAATTCCATAATATCTATCACAATTATTTAGCCAATCAATATTCTCTTCATAATACTGAGGTTCGCTCAATGCACCAATGGAGACACCAAAGAGACATTGCCTCTTCAAGTATGCACTCATCTTTGGCTTCCAATCCAACATAGTTTAAAGGCGATAGTAGAGGAACTTTTGAATCCATATAGAATTTGTTGATATGCTCTAGGAGTACTCTCTGCAACCTGTAAAACAAAACAAAGAGAAAATCGTGTAAGCTAGACAAGCTCTTCTTCAAAAAAGGATAGGAGACTGGATGCGATCCTCAAATCTATAGAACTTGATCAACCTTGCTACTCTGATACCATGTAGAAGATGGAAAGGTTATGCTCCCTTTAACTCTGATACCATGTAGAAATTATAGATCAATGATATGAGTAATGATGCTAACAAAAATCACAGGAAATAAATAATGATACTAAGAATTCTCACAGACATACACAGGAAAAATAAAGAGAAGAAAAGAGATTGAATCACATGAATGAAGAGATGAATATTGGTTTGTATCCTTCCATTGAATAATGATGAATAATAGTGTAGATAAATAGTACATCCCTCATAGGAAAATCAAGTTGTATGGATACAACTCATAAAGATAAAAAATGATGACTTATCAGAATATAGAAAACCCCCATAGGTGGCTAAAGCACTTCCCAAATCTATCAAGGACCTCACGAGTTGGAAAAAACATGAGTGAGTTGTCAAGGAGATGGAAACAACATGATAATCCTAGAAAATGGAAGAAAATTCATGAAGGATGGGTTGGCAAAAAAATCACCCAGTTTCCTAGTTTGACTAGCTTTACCTTATCCATAGAAAAGCAAAATACAGTGGAATATGTTGTAAAGTCTTGTATACTAATTCTGGATGGTCAAAAGGTCGTCAAGATCAACCCAGAATTACAAATAAATCATTCCTAGGATATAGATGGCATGTAGTGGATATCAATTAATTAAGCTAGTGGGTGAATAATTAATCAAATAATGATTAATTATTTTATCCTAAGTTATGAGTGGGTTTAATGTATTCCAACAGTAATATGAAATTGTTGGAGTGTGTACTAAGATAATGGAAATGGGACATACACTAAAAGACATGAATAATAATAAGATTATCCTTTTGTTGTTATATTTAGATACCCACTTATTAATGTTCATATTGTCCTTCCTTTGTTGTTCTTATCATTTTGGCTTATGTTACAGGTATGGTGTTGCAAAAGAAGTAAAATTCAGAACTATGTCAAATGATACTAACAATGCTACCCCATCTATAGCTGCACAAGCTAAGCGAGAACAATCACGTTCTATATCTCTACCACATTCTGTTTCAATTGAAGAAACTGAGAATTCTATTCTGTTTATTTCCAGTCCTTCACCAATCCGTGGGAGAAGTTTAGATCACATTTCACCAGTAAAACTTCACTTAGATGGTGAGGCAACTGAGGATACAAATGATACCATTTCCCATACAGAATCAAGAACTCCTAGAGTTAATGTGTAGCAATGGAGTGTTCCAAATACGATGGATCTAGAATTAAGTGAAGAAGTTAAAATAAGCTCAAAGCAAAAATCGATTGGAGGGACACTTAATGGGGATACCGAAGCAGTAATTTCCAGGGACACTGATGAAGGAATGCTAGAGACACTATTAAGGACAAAGGAAAGTATTGGTAGAGCATCGTTTCATGCTATTGACTGTGCAAAATATAGCCTTGTTGGTGAGGAAAGCTTGATATCTGCTATTTTCTAGTATGATAAAAAAAAGCATCTCATTTTATTTTTGCTTACTGTGGTTTTTTTACTTTTGGAAAATTAATGATGAAAATTGTCATGTAGTAGAGTGAAGAATGAATATCTTGCATGTCGATCATTTCTGCATTCATAGTGACTTATGAGAATCCTATACATTGGGTAAGTTTTCCCTCCATTAACTTATTTGTCAATGTCCTTTTAGTTATAACTTGAAACGTCTTACATATGGATGTGGATACTATATCAAAAGACCAAACTATTTTCTTCAGCAAGATGCATAGTATCCCCTTCCATTCTCTACTACCCAATGGTCTCTTGTTGGCCATGGGATTTACCTATCCTCCCTGGAATTAATTGTCTTGGATTGACTAAGCAAAACAAAATATATAAAGGCTACATAATTACACTCACATTCTAATATCTATAATGTATTTTTTATGAACCAATATACAATGTTAGGATCTAGGTGAAACTCTGCCACCTTTTCTTCATGATGACTTGCATTGATTTAGAGGCCAAAGAAGGATCCCTCTAAATGATAGATATCATGTGTAACAAAGGTGAAAATTGATTACCATACATGAAGAAATTACCAAGAACAAGCAACCTATTAATTACATATCTTCCTATTGCATTGGCAAGGCCTAATCTTTTATTTCCTCCTTGAATTTACCCAAACAAAGTATCCATATGCACCCTATCGTGATTGCATTACAATTGGTTTCTATAGAGCTTCATGGATTGGTTAGCTAAGATAATGTTATTGTATCCAGAATTTGATTTGGTATTGAATTTTATGGCATTCTATACCTGCCAATCTGGATTATGAAGTTTACTAAGAAATGGATAATTAGAATATCCTATCACACTAAAGGCACAGACTTTGGATTAAAAAAGTAAATGTATGTGCCCATCAACAATATTTGAACTTTGCTGCAACCAATGTTAAAATGTTCTTGTATTATGGTGCATAATGTGGCTAAGAATGTGGACCTAAGCACCTTGTTTTGAGAAATCATGCATGGGCCCTGTAGTGACATATTGGTTAGTGATGAAGGTTCCTTCAATGTAACAACATGAAACCAGTTTATGTACCAATTTGGTAATGAATTCAATTTGTTTTTAATATGAACTTGTTGGAATGTGTACTAANCCAAAATAAACAGTTTCAAGCTTAGAGTTGAGGTGTTTAGCCAAAGAATAAGATCATGGAACCAGGTACAAAGTTTCGATGGATTTCCCATGTAGTGATATGGTTGTTTATGATACCTTTTCTAATGTTATATCACTGATTCAGTTGGATATCAAATCAGTTATGAATTTAGAATTTTATGATTAAGAACTTGTTGTGGGAAGTAAGATGATCCTAGTTGGCCATCTATTACACACTAAGATTGGTATTTTTCTCTTTTATTGGCAGGTTTGTATAGTTGGATTACATATGTCTAGGGAACATACCTAAGTTACCAAGATACAGATTCATATTTGGTTCCAGATCTAGATACAGATTCGCTAGATTTTTTAAAACCTAGGACCTGAATACGGCGGGAAAACAACAAGTACAAACAAATATAAAAATATTTTTATAATAAATACAAGAAATAGAATGAAGAAACAAGACTATTTAGGAAACAAAAGAGTAGAACTATAAGTTATTTCCAAAAAGGAGAGTTCATGTACCATAAATGATAATTTGATAAGTTGTGATATTGATAATTTTAAAAACCATTTCAGCATGAACTTGAAGCAGGTCATAATAGTTTTTTTTTAGCTACATCCACATGTCCCTATCAGCAGGGAATAAAGTGCTTTTTTTGAACGCTATGGAAAGACTACAAAACAATGTAGGTGAAGTCAGAAACAACATAGTACATAAAGATAGATCATCCCGTGACATCAAACCTTTACCATAAAGATATATCAAATAAAAACATTGAAAGCAGACCTTGATATATAGTTCAAGAGCATATCTTGATGTAAGGATAGATTAGACCTTGAGTAGGAATGGGGTTTACGCTAGCCATTAGGTGTTTAGGGTTTTTTATTTTTTTCATTAAACAATATTTTTTTGGGTGATCAATGGGTCATAGAAGCGCTGGTAGTTGCAGGATCCGTTTGAAAATTTTAGGAATTGTTTGAATTTTCACAAGATCCATTTGAAAATTTTAGGATTTTTTTTATATTTTCCATAGGATCTGTTTCATGGGACCAGGATATGATTCCTTCTGCAGTGGATCTATTTCAATGTTGGATTTTACTCGGATACATATAGGATCTGTGGATCCGCGGATCCTACACACTGTTGTGGTGGATCTAGTAACACGGGAACATACTTAGAAATATTTAGGATGGTGTAAGAAGGGAAACTTTTCTGCAAATAGTGAACAACATGGGTCTTATTTATGATACAGTCAAAGCGAGCACACTCTGAGTACTGGAAACTGTACCTTGTTCAAGAAAGAGAGGAAGGACCGAGTTAACTCTTGGAAGAGGTAGGCACATATTTGGTTGGTTAATACAAATGTTCTGCTAAAAATGGTCATTGGATGACGATTTTGTTGCATCTTGGATGCATGCTTTGTGTGAGTATGATTGCAATGCTAAAATTATTTGTATCATGGTTGCCATCTATGTAACTACATTTGATGAATTTTGTCCAAAACAATTGAAATTTGTTGAATGTGAAGGAAAGTTGATTGTGCAAATTGAATTTCAAAATGTTGGCAAATTTCAAATATTAATTGTAATTTTAGGGAGAAAAAGAGTTAATTAGAAAAACTTAGGTCAAATATTTTGTGAATAGGACATGTTCTTAATAGTTTTGAAATTTAAACCATTGTATTTTTTTTATTTGGAATATGAAATTATAAAAAAAATCATATTTCTTATTTTTTAACTTAATTTTGAATTTTATGAGACTTTTTTACACTCACCATTTTTTGCTGAATTTTATTTTCGCCAATTTTCAACTAGTTGACTAGGTTCCCACTAATTCTGATGCAAAATCATAGAAATTCAACTCAAACATAGTCACATACATTTGAATCCTAAAGAGTAGCATAGATTTATCAAGCCTTATATGTGCGGAGACTTTAGTTCGTCCACTAATGTTCCAGATGATTGTCTTATCTCAGAGTGCTTTGCATAATGCAGATT
>LPNX010463499.1:633479-741675 GCA_001517045.1 Pseudotsuga menziesii | reverse complement strand
AAAAATTCCCCCAAAAGTAACCTTGGCGGGCAGTTTTGATCTCTTCTAAAACTGCCCCTAAAATCCAACTTTTAGCATCAATGCTATTAGGGGCGGTTTTGTAAAGACCGCTTCCAAAGCCAAAACCGCCCCCAAAAGTGACTTTTGGAGGCATCAGACAACTGCCCCTAAAAGTAAAATTTGTTGTAGATTTCAAACATAATTTTTTTGCAAGGGTTAAAAGGACCACTAACATTCCAGAATACAAACTAATATTCAAAAGGAGGGTATCTTTAGCCATGATTGTTGTCTCCTTGAGGCTATTTAGTGCAGTGAAAGTTGGACTTTTGAAAATCAAAACCTCATGAAAGAGAAGAGATGTAGAAATACATATTAATTGAGTTAATTGATACAATTTTCTAGAATATTTTCATTGTGGTTTAATTACTTACTCGATGTGACCATCCCTAACTACCAATACTAAAATGTTATTCATTAACTTGATTGGTTACTAACACTCATGATATTCACTACACAATAATACATAATATATCAGGGATCCTAACATATTATTGAGTGTCACTTAATCTAACACCTCATCTTAACATGAAATACAATTTTTTTAACACCCCTCAATATAAAATCCATAGCAACTTACCCAATAACTAAGAATAATTACAAAAGTTGAAGGGCATTCTTGTTCAGTCTTTAATAATGAAATACTTCTTTGGTTCTTAATATATAAACACTACATTATGTTGTATGATGCAGGTTGTGTTGGTAAATAAATGTATGCAATGTCATATCAAGTAAGTTTTACATTGGGACATCAAAGGTAGTTTCTTGATTTTATCAATCATTTTTCTTCTCTTTCTTTAATTATGATATATGATTATTGAAACTAGTGTTTGAACATGACATTTTATGATTTAAATATGATATTATTTGCCAATTGATAATAATGGGATTCAAAAGATTATTATTTTTTTCACGACAAAATATTTATGTAGTGACCAACATGGAAACCCGACCAATAGAGTAATCACATTGTGATATAGGAAATTAAAATATGACCTATTTTATGATCACAGTCAATTTTGTCTATACGATGAATGATTTCTTTTTTACAATGAAAAATCTAGATGGAACTTCTTTAGAGTGTTGATTTTGCTTTCTAATGTTATGTGTATCCCCATGGAGCTTCCATTTTCGGATGCTTTGTTTCTTTATGTTAGAAACAATAAGCTCACTATTATTGATTATTCCTATGACATGAAAGGTTTTGCATTCATATTTAAAACGATGTTGTTCATAGTCCTTAAGCAGTTATACCCATTTCCAACATCTACATAATGACTATGGAGTATAGTCCTATGCCCTGTCATGGTTATAGTTTGTAAGTATATCTGATTCTATTCCTTTCCCAATGTTTCAAGTCATTCCTAGTTTTCCAAAGAAAAATATAAAAATACAACCTCATCCTATACTCTATGGCCCCATGAATATGCCTATATCCAATGTTGTTGGGTATCATGTAGATATCCCAGTGAAAGCACTGCAACATCACCCTGGGAAGCGAATAAACATTATGAATTGGCATCACAATATATTCTAACCATTTGTCCTTGTGGATATTAATTATCTTGATGGAAGAAGGAACTTTGCTCATCCCATGGTGGATAGGATCCATGTGAAGCACCAACTATTGGGTTGATCATCCTCTTTTGATTCTCCGTATTGCTGCACATATACATGGCTCTAGGATGATCATGCATATTGTCATGTCCCCTCCTGCCCGAGAGGACACGACCTAATGGTACTTCTATCATTTAATCGGTAAATCTAAGCCCCATGAACATAAACAATAAAAAGCATTGAATATAAACAAATTAAAAATCCATAATACAATCTACAATTGAAGAAAATACTTTTCATTCAACACATACATGTTAATCATACTCATAAAACAAGAAACATTCATCATGTTCAAGCATTTAACATGTTAATGATAATTTACAAAGAAATTACAATTGCAAATTTAAATACAAGAATACCTATCTTGAGAAGAAGCTTCCCCACAACTAGCTATGTCGTTGCAAAGTTCCACCCACCCATAGGCCAGTGTGCTCCTTACTCTCTCATCACCACTACCACCCCCGAGCTAGGCATGATTTCCACAAGGAACTAGGGAACACAAAATTACACACAGTAAGGCCAAACACCCACAGTCAATCCAATAACCACATTGAAACACATTCATCCCACTAACATATGGATTCTTGGACTTACTTATCCAAGCCGACATAGGGATGCACTACACAACAAAATGCAAGTTCTGGGTATGAACCAAAACCATCATGGGAACCCAAAATTGAAATGACAAATGGGGAAAACAACCCAAGTGACCCAAATCATTCAAAAAATGTTGGATGGCCTTCCAAAGGAAAAAACAACCTCTGATCACACCCAAATCGTGGGTCTACCTTTCTAGCCACATAACATAACCAAAAACAAGTTTGCAACCAAAAAAGAACTAGTAGAATGGGGGAAAACGACTTAGGACAAACAATTCGTTTCAGAAATTTTCTATGGGTTTCACGCGGGAAAAAGAAGCCCATTCTATTCCCCAATTCGTGGATCTATTCTCCCATTGACTGTGCAACCCCAAAAACAAAATTTCCCAACCGTATAAAGGAGGAAACAATATGAAATTGCACAAGAGAGATCCAAACCAATGAACATTAGCAAATCAAATTCCTAGCCATGGGGAAAATAAAAGAAATTGTTGCAATGTGAGGAAAAATGCCCCAGAGCTCCAGAAAATGAAAGAGGAAGAGAGGACGTGAATGAGTGATGGAATGGGCAGACTTTTTTGGGTTTTACTTTCCCAAAAAGTCAAAACACATTTTCCAAAATATGATGGCTTCTCCAATTCGAATTTGGACTGCCATACTCTTCCCATCCCCAAGCATTAACTAACTTAACCACTTTTGCATGACTGGGCACAAAAGACAAATTGGGTAGTTGACAATTTAATGGGTTTTCCCCATTGGCTCAAGGGTTTTAATATCCCACCCATTCCTTGTGAAATCATGCCCCAGTCTCTTTAATGTTGCATCGACATAGCTAGTTGTGGGTATTTTATTAATTTCATATTTACATGGTGCCCAAATTATATGGTTCCATCGGCTAGAACAATGACCATCAGTGTCGATTTTAATTACCGAAACATAAACACTAAATCCATGGAGGGGCCTTTTTCTTGATTCCACACCATGATTTATGAAGGCTCTTTACATCATATATAATTAAATGTAATTGGGGTTGAAACTGGGGTATTACAATCCCCTCCCCTTCAACAACATTGTCCTCGGTGCTTTACAAAATTGAAACAAAAGGCTATACTGGCGCTACCCCGGTGCTCTGTAGAATTGAACAGAAATGGATGTGCCAATCACATGGCATTTTCCAGCTCCAATGTATCCTCATCAGGATCGTGGTGCTCCTTCTACCTTTCACTTGTCCAATGGTACGATTCGAAACTCCTTCTTGATCCCACTGCGCAGTTGTCTTGTGTATAGAATCCTCCAAGTCCTTGATTGCATGCATCAGTACACACCACCGAATATTTTTCTAGTCTTGGAGAACCTTCTTCGCAGCTTGGAACATCTCCAATGTCTTTGGAATCTAGCAATACCTATCCTCAAGCCCCAAGCAATGAGTCAATTCCCATGTCATATTCACAAGGTTTTTCCAAAAATCAAGGATGAATCACATGCACACGTATATTGACATAAAATCATCAAGAAGTTACCAAGTGAACCAAATACTTATCTGAAATAAGTATCTTCATTTGGTTCCACAGGTGTTTGACTGGGCTTAATACAACCATGGCACTCACAACCCTATCCCACCCCACACCTGGGTGTGCATTAAAGGATAGCCAAATTTTTCCTCCAAGCCTTGGATCACCTGAAAACATCTTTCAACCGAGATATGACAGCTTTGCTTCAGAGCCTAAAACCCCCTCTAGGTTCTTACCAATCTCGGTGCCCCCTTTCTAGACACCACAACAATTAATTCACATGTCAGATTCATTACTATAAGGTGCAATCTATAACAAGATTTTCAAAACCATGGTTGCATCATATGTTCATGTATATTTACTGAAAATCAACAACAACAGAAGTTTGATAAGTAAACCAAATAATTATCTATATAGGTTCTCTCAACCGAGATCGGGTAGTAATGTTCCAGATCCCAACACCTCTCTGGGTGATTAATGGAAGCTCTGCTTAAGGCTTAACACCTCCTCCCAATGCTTACCAATGCTCAGGCATTATCTGTGTAGCATTTCTCAACCAAGATCAGGTATCTCATTTCCAGAGCCTAACACCTCTTTGGGTTTTTAATGGAAGCTCCGGCTTAAGAACCTACCATCCCCTCCGGTGCTCGCCAAGATCAGGCACTTCTTTTCCAGAAAGAAAAAGGAATCAACTCACTTGTTAGATTCATTTCTATGAGATGCAACCTTTAACAAGATTTTCCAAAATCAAGATTGCATCATATGCATATGTATAATTACAGAAAATCAACAAGGATTTTTGAAGTAATCAAATACTTATTTTTATAGAATCTCTCAACCGAGATCTGGTTAGCCCCACTTTAGATATTAACACCTCCTTGGACACTTAATGATAGCTCTTGGATTACAGTCCCAACACCTCCTCCAAGTGCTTACCAATGCTCAGGCACTTCCCCTCCGTACATCATAATATCTAGGAGTTATTCTCTTCATGGAGCCCCCAATCTCGCAACAGTCCCCTTATAGTGTGAATGTGTGTGGAGATAAGTCTAACCAGATGTCTTACACCCTAGGTGTCCCCAGTGATGCATACCGGTGCCTAGCTTCTAGCAGGGTGAAGCTATGTACTCAAGTACATCCTTCTAGAGGAGTCATATTTCTCAAACACATCCTACTGAGAAGCTATGTACTTCAAGGGAGGACCACCATCATCTCACCTACATTACATGCAGGCATGCAGTTCATATGAGATGTCATCATAAAAAAATTTCAACCATAGGTGTTCAAACCTAATCCAAGCACATCCCTCTGAGAAGCTATGTATCCAAGTACATCCTTCCGAGGAGCTCTGTACACCCTGTACATATTTTCATCATCTGACCCGTGTTATATAAGCATGCATTTCATATGAGATGTCATCATAAAAATTTAAATCATATATTTTCAAATATGTTTCATGCATGGATAAATTTCCAATTATCAAATGATCAATAACATTGATAGTCAAATCAAAATTTGAATTGACAATTTTGCTTCCCACAAAAAATCAGAATTTTGCAACCATGACATCATCCTCATATTATTTGTCTTTTGAAAGTGGGAGTACTCATCCCTTACTTACACATGCTTCCCAAAACCTGGACATTCATATACAACATGTCGTATTGACATCATTTTAGATCAGCCAAATAGTTAATAATATTCTATTAACAACCAAATTTAAAATTTGAAGTTCAAAATCTATTCTGTTCAAAAGTTAGATTTCAGTCATGAGATCATTCTCATAGCACATGGAAGTTTCCCACCTTGGTTTCAGTGGGTACAACCAGACTACTCTGCCTAAGTCACTCTACCTGCAGTCTTAAGGAAGGGCCATTTCCTCATGGAGCTACAAATTCACATGCAGGCTTCCTCAGCCCATACATAGACTCAACTTTCTTTGCAAAATACCCTTCAGTGAACCTCCTGCAATACCCTACAAGTCCCACAAAATAACTTACATTTGTTAACTTTCTTGGAGCAGGCCAACTCATCATGGCCTCAATATTTTCAGGGTCTACATATATACATTTATCTGAGATAATGTGACCCAAATAATGAATTCCATCTTTGTAGAAGTCATAGTTGCTCAACCTTGCACACAACTAATGCTTCCTGAGAAATTTCAAATTCAGCCTTAATTGTTCCATAGGTTCTTCTTCATCCTTTGAATAAGTAAGAATGTCATCAAGGAAAATAAGAACAAACTTTCCCAATTTCCTACTGAAAATATTATTCCCGAGGCATATAAATGTATCTAGTGCATTTGTGAACCCCAATGGTTCCAGTACAAACTCATAATATCCATACCTTGCTCTGAAGGAGGTATTATAAACATCTTCATCCTTGATCCTTGCTTGCTGGTCACCAGACCTTAATTCAATCTTAGAAAATACCTTTTCTCCTCTCATTTGATCAAAGAGGTCATCAATTCCACGCAAAGGATACTTGTCCTTCACAGTGAGTTGCTCAGCTGTCTATAATCAATACACAACCAAAGTGTACCATCTTTCTCCTTCTCAAACCAAACTAGTGCTCACCACGAGGACACACTTGGCCTAATATGCTTCTTTTCCCACAACTCTTGCAGTTGCATTTTTATCTCTAGGATTTATAGTATGCTCATCCTACAAGATGTCTGGGACACTGGTGCTGCTCCAGGAACAAGCTCAAAGGTAAAATTAATGTCACGTTTTGGAGGAATTACTCGAATTTCGTCAGGAAAAACATTCATGAATTCCTGTAACATATGAAATCCCTCCAACCTAGGAGCATCATTCTCTACTACCTCCAAAAACATGAGTTGCATACAATCTGCAACCTTTCCCATATAACTTCTTCATCTGCATTGTTGAAGACTTCCTTCTAGAGATCACTTTTGGAAATCCTTTTACAACCCTTAGGTTTCCTTCTTCATCCAAGCACTCAAAAGTCTTGTGGTAACAATCAAGCTTTGCTATATGTGCTTCCAACCAATCGATTCCAATGAGGACATCATATGATCCAAGTCGCAGAACATTCAGATTTGCACATGTGACTAGCCCATTCATGACCAATGGGAATTTCCTTACCAACTCACTGATCTTCCTCTTAGTTATAGTGGCTATACGGACTAACCATGATCTTCTATGCTTTGACCTCTTCAAAGTGCACATCTCAACAAGTCCAAGGGTAATATAGCCATGAGTCAATCCAAGGCCAATCAAAACAAAAATAGTATGTTCAACAATCTCACTCTCAACTTCCACCACAATTTATTTATGACCTGCCTAGAGGTATTCTAACATTGTACAAATTTTAGGAATGATCCCTGCTTCCTGACCCACAGTTTCAGCTTCTTGGGTGCTAGGGACTTGACCCTCATTCCTATTCTCAAGTGGACAATTCCTGTGTAGATGGGATCCTTCACATCCCCAAAATTTGTGTGGTCCCTTTATCTTTTTCCTCATCACTCTGGATGACTCTATCACAGCTTGTGATGGCTTCCTTTGCTGCTTCAAGAGGTGACGAGGCTTAAAACCTTTCTTCCTTGGGTTAAGCTTCTCATTCTTCTCATGGGAATTTATCCTACTCCCTTCTATCTCTTTTAAATGATGCCCAGATTTTATCTTCCTTTGGAGATATGCCATACTCTGTAGCATGGCTGTAGTCAACTAGATTTCCTCTACCAAAGCCTTGACCAACCTTTTATTTTCTTCTTTGCAATCCTGCAACTCTACCGTCGGGATTCTTATGGTAGTTGCACCATTTGGGGAACTCTCTTATTCCCTCTTCCCACCAGCTTCAGTTCCATGACCTTGGACATTGTAATATGGCCTTACATACCCTTCCCCATGTGGACAACTCCAACATAAATGGGGTCCTCCACATCTCCAGCATTGGAGTGGCTTTCTACTCTCTTATGGATCTCTTGGATTTTCCCCCATAGCATCTTTTGTGTGTCCACATGGATCTCATGCATCATCCATGCTGTTAATTTTCTTGGCACTGATCCTTCTTTTACCTCCTTGGTCAAACCAAAATCAACTATTCAATTTGCACTAAGAATCTTGAAAATGTGTTAACAACATCATTTATTAGTCAATCTCAGAAATTCAAACAATTACTTACCAATTTCTTCTTGCAAGCATGAACGGTCAATGTGCCTTTCATCGGGTTGGCTAAGTTTAGCAATTTTGTTAATTAGCACTCCATCTTGCTATAGTTTCCTTTCTGTAATAATGACTATCTCAGGGGGACAACGGGGGTGAAGGGGGCTTGCCAATTTGGCACACAATCCCGCTGCCATTTTTCACTTCACTAGTCCCTGCAATCCCACTAAAAAACCTACTAAAAGTCTCTGTTTCGGGGCAATTTAGCTATTCCTCCGAATTGGCGAATTCACCCTTTTTCCTCCAACGTATCGGCAAAATTCTCCAAATTTTCTTGACACATATCGACAACTTCACTCGATTCCTTCCAATCGAACTGTCTGTTGCGTCGAAAAACTTTTTGACTTTCATCCGCTGTGTCGGAAAACTTTCCAACTTCCATCCACTGTGTCGGAAAATTTTCAAACTTCCTTCCAACTTTCTCTCGGCCAAGCCCTCCACCGTTGCGGAAAAATTTCCAATTTTTCTGATTTGTATCAGCAAAATTTTACTAAACCCAGGCAACGCATCAACAAAATTCTCCAAGTTTTGCCAATTTCGAACACTTACAAAAGATTCGAAATTGTTTTCTTTTCGTTCTCGTCGGCTCAACTCAGCTGACATGCATCCACTCAAACCTAAACTTCCACCCGAATCGGATCAGCTCAAATCTCAACTTCCACCTAACACGCATCACCTCAAATCTCAACTTCCACCCGACTTGTGTCAACTCAAATATCAACTTCCACGCAACATGTGTCAACCACATTCACCAAAAAAATTCCGTCCATACTTTGAAACTTTTTCTAAAAAATTCTCCTATTTTCCTTCTTGTTGGCTCCCTTCAGCCAACCCAGCCAATGTATCAGCTCAACTTCAACTTTCTCAGCCGACGTATCAGCAAACTTGCCGATATTTTTATGATTTTTTCAACACTTAGAGAAATTTTCAAAAAATTTCTTTCTCTTCTTTGTCGGCTCAAATATCCTTTTCACGCTAACATGTATCCACTCCACTCCGAATAACTCAGCCGACATGTGTCGGCTCGATTTTTTCCAACACAACCGATATGCAATTTCCAACACTTAGGGAAAAATTTTGCTATCTACTGCTTTTCCCACTGGCAACAGAGGGTGATCCTGCCTCTGTCGACTACTCAACTTGGCCCATTGAGGCCCAATGCTGTAACCAGTGCTCTGATACAACACTACCACATCCCCTCCCACCCGAGAGGACGTGACCTAATGGCACTACTATCATTTAATTGGGAAATCTAAACCCCATGAACATAAACAATAAAATCATTTAATATAACACAATTACAGATGCATAATGCAATCTACAGTGGAAGCAAATACTTTTCATTCAACACATACATGTTGTTCATACTAATAAAACAAACAAAATTCATCATGTTCAAGCATTTAACATGTTCATGATAATTTACAAAGAAATTACAATTGCAGAGTTAAATACAAGAATACTTATCTTGAGAATAAGCTTCCCCGCAACTAGCTATGTCGCTGCAACATTCAACCTAGCCATAGGCTAGTGTGCTCCTTACTCTCTAAACATCACTGCCACCCCTGAGATGGGCATGATTTCCATAAGGAACTAGGGGACACAGACTTACACACAGCAAGGCCAAACACCCACAATCAATCCAATAACCACATCCACAGACAGTCAGCCCACTAACATATGGATTCTTGGACTTACTCAGCCAATATGACATAGGGATGCACTGAACAACAAAATGCAAGTTTTGGGTATGAACCAAAACCGTCATGGGATCCCAAAATCGAAATGACAAATGGGGAAAACAACCCAATTGACCCAAATCATTCAGAAAACATTGGATGGCCTTCCAAAGGCAAAAATGACCTCTTTTCACACCCAAATCGTTGGTCTACCTTCCCAACCACATAACATAACCAAAAACGGGTTTGCAACCCAAAACGAAATGGTAAAATGGGGGAAAATGACCCAGGATGAACAATTCATTTCAGAAACGTTTTATGGGTTTCACGTGGGAAAAAATAGCCCCTTCTAATCCATAATTCGTGGATCTCTTCTCCCATTGACTGTGCAACCCCAAAAATGAAATTTCCCAACTGTATGAAGGAGGAAACAATAGAAAATCGCCTAGGAGAGATCCCAACCATTGAACATTAGCAAGGCAACTTCCCAGCCATGGATAAAATAAAAGAAATGGCTGCAACGTGAGGAAAAATTCCCCAGAGCTCCAGAAAACACGTGAGGAAGAGAGGATGTTAATTAATTATGGAATGGGCAGACGTTTTTAGGTTTTTACTTGCCCATGAAGTCCAAACAACTTTTCCAAAATCTGATGGCTTCTCCGATTCGAATTTGGACTGCCATAATCTTCCCATCCCCAAGCATTAACTAACTTAACCACTTTTGGATGGCTGGGCACAAAAGACAGATTAGGTAGTTGAAATTTTAATGGGTTTTCTCCATTGGCTCAAGGGTTTGAATACCCCTCCCCCATTCCTTGTTAAATCATGCCCCCATCTCTTTAATGTTGCATTGAGATAGCTAGTTGTGGGTATTTTATTAATTGCATATTTACATGATGCCCAAATTAATATATGGTGCCATCGGCTAGAACGATAACCATCAACATCAATTTTAATTGTCGAAACTCAAACACTAAATCCATAGCGGGGCCTTTTCCTTGAGTCCACACCGTGATTTATGAAGGATCTTTACATCATATATAATTTAATGCAATTGGGGTCAAAACCGGTCTATTACACTTATCTACTATATCCTTGGCATCCACACTAAGATACTTATTTTTGATAGGTCTGATATAGTGGCACACTTATGGTTGCTAGGGAATAGTGATTTTTGCAATCCCATTAAGCCAATTTCTTATGTTTTTTTCAAAATTCCTACAAAAGGTTTATGGATGTCATAACCTGCTTGATCATATATTGTGAACTTATACAATCTATCATCATTTTTCGACGATTAGATACTCAAAGTTGTGTATTAATCCTTTTTCCATGATAAAGGAATCTGGAAGTTAGGTTCCCAAATTCTTAAGGGGTGCTAGCTCAATGGAAGAATGTCTGCCTTACAAGCAGGATGTTGGTGGTTCGATCCCTCCATGCCCTATTGATATTATAATATTGGTTACAAACAACTAAATTAGTAAGCAAAAAAAAGAGATAAGTGACCAAACAATGAGAGATAAGTAACTAAATAAAATGACCAAAGTTCATATATAAAACTACTAAAAACAACTAAATTAGTGACCAAAAAATGAGAGATGTGAAACTAGGCATTAAAAAGGATGCAACATGTGGTGCTAATGATGAAGCCAAACATGGCGTTGATATGGTAGCAAAGTAAGACATGAAACTAGGCATTAAAAATGATGCAACACGTGGCACTAATGATGAAGCCAAACATGGCATTGATATTGTAGAAAAATAAGACGTTACTTCGGATGCAAAACATTGCGCTATGTAGGAATCAAAATATGGTGCAACAATAGAAGAATTATTTGGTGTCATTTTGGTAGCGAAACATGATGCAAAAAAGAAAGCAAAAATTGGTGCAAATTTGGAAGCAAAATTGACACATATTTGGAAGTAAAACATGGTGCAAAAGGGGTGGTAAAGTGGTAGCAAAAATGGATGCAATGTTGGATGCTGATTTGGATGCTAACATGGTGCTATTAAGGATGAAAATATGGCTCTAACGAGGATGTCATTTAAGAAGAAAAAGAGGACACTCACTAGGAAGCAAAATATGATGTTATTTAGGAAGCAAACCTCGATGTTGTTTAGGAAGCAAAGTTGGACTCTATTCTGGAAGAAAACAAATAGACGCTATTTTGGACGTCATAAAGGATGCTATCTAGGAAGCAAAAAAAAAATGTATTTTGAGACTTTTTAAGTTTTTTCCATGACGTGTCCCATTTAGCGTCTAGTTTGAAAACTCAATGTAAAAAACAATTACACTAAAAAGGGACACTAATTCCAGGATTTGTTGTAGTGATCAAAGCATTATGAATATGGCTTGAAGTATGCTACATGAGAATAAAATTTCAAATGAATCTTAGGGAGAAGTAATGGCTTGTTGATTATATATTCTAAATATTGTTGAAATTTTACTTAAAGTGGTTATGTTAGTCAAACTTTAGTTCAATTTACTTCATATCAAAATAAGTGCACACATAAAGATCACTAAAAGAAAGACATTCATAGCATACGCAAAGATTTATCCTGCGAAACCCTCTAGGGGATGAAAACCCAACATAAATTCTTTATTATATATTAGTAAAAAAAGTACATTATCAATACAATGAATAGATGAAGATCTGTCATAGAAAGATACCCCAAATACAAAGATAAGTTATCCCCAAAATAATAGTCTTCCTCCAATTGTTGTTACTCTCTCTCTTGTGCACTTGTCTCATTGGCTTCAATGAACTTGCTTGTGTGTCAAATGAGGAGGTCAACAAATTTATTTATACTTGTGATGCAGTGATGTTTTCCATTCTATATTACTTGTCTAAGGGACAATACAATATTGTTTATTTCTTATTTCTGGAATCTTCTGGGGTGACATTACAAGTATACTTTAACATTGTTTATTTTAGGTTTTTTACTTGATCAATTACAATAAGAATATCTTCTGAAGCTACATAAAATAACAACACTCCCTCTTATCAAGGTATGTATTCTTCTAGCATGGTCTTCAATACTGCTTAAGAAAATTTGTACTCTTTTACCATTTACTTGTTGACTTTCACAAATATACCAATCACTAGAAGTTATGTATAAGAAATCCATCATCTACATCATGCATCTAGGGCCTCAACACCATATGCATCATCTCAATAATGGGTACAACCTCATCGTCCTTTCAGAACTTATGTCATTACACGACTTCAAATTCTAGCTCACATCGAACTAGGCATCTATCTCACACAAATTGAACATCCAACTCACATAGAATCTAGTTGAGTAGCCTCAATAATAGCCTTTCTCGTTGGAACCACTAGGAATCCAACCTGTAGTGACTGGGAATCCCACAAGGGTTAGGAAATCTAGTGCGCACACACTATTCATGCAACACAATGGAAGGAACCCTCCAACCCACTCAATTTGTCCCTCTAGCCTAAAATCTAGGCATCTAACCATTCCACATGACTTGGTCTTCTAGCCACAAAGGATGGGAATCCTGACCTTGCGTGGCATTAGGCCAACTTGGGCCCCAGTCGGTAATGTTCTTATGAATGACTACCCATTGTTTCCACACTGTATATGTTACTTCTCCTAGAATCACATTTGTAACTCAACGCTTTCTCTGAGGTAGGGAAGTTGTTCTACAATACACCAAGATTGTCCTTGAGGTACTCAAACTTTACCTTTGACAGAGGCATGTTCAACACATCATCTATCTCCTGATCTATCATAATATATTGGAGCTTCATAGATTCCTTATACACGACATATCAGATATAATGGCACTTGATCTCAATATGCTTGGACTTGTCATGAAACAAGGGGTTCTCAAACAACTTTGATCTGGATTTATGCAGGAACGCAATAGAATACACAAATAACCATAAAAACAAAGATGTAGTGGAAATAACACTTCATTTCATTCATCAAAGAACTAAAACTTGTTTACATAGAGAATGGAAATAAACT
Organism: Pseudotsuga menziesii; assembly: GCA_001517045.1. Classification (NCBI taxonomy): domain Eukaryota; kingdom Viridiplantae; phylum Streptophyta; class Pinopsida; order Pinales; family Pinaceae; genus Pseudotsuga; species Pseudotsuga menziesii. Next base: position 728,029 of record LPNX010463499.1, on the reverse strand, counting down.
ATCTAGAGTGTTGGTAGCTTATCTCTGAGAAGAGATGTGGCAACTACATGCCTCTGAACTCTGTGTTACAATGAGGCTCAAAGGCCTAGATATTGTTGATAAATAATGGAAACCCTACACATCCAAAAACCTAACCCTAGGAGGTGAAACGCCAGAATATGGGCCCCATTGGGTAACTTGGTACATCAATTTCTCGGGGTCGTAACTTTGACATACTACTTCTGTTTGACACACATGATACATCATTATAAAGATATATTTAAGGAATATATACATAAAATACAAATATCAAGTCCAAAACAGAATCATATTTTCCCAACCATTCGATGCCGAAAAAACGTCATTTAGGGCCTCAAAACAACTCCAAAAGTTTAGGACCCGAAAACTGCCAAAAATAGTAAATTGTGCTACAATTAAGGAAACTAAAAAACTGAAAGAAACAATCGTGGGGGTCCAATTGGAATAGGACGGTGGCCACCAATATCCTCCTAGATCAAACTTTATGCAACTCTCGATGTCACAAAATATACAAGTCACCTCCAACTCGAGATCAAACAACCCTGCAAGCAACTTCCCAATCCACATAGCTTCACTATCGGTTTAACATGTTGCCATATACTTTTCCTTAGTTGTATTGAGTGCATTTTGGAGGATCCTAGTCGATTGTCCAACTAGGTCCTCCAACCAACTATGGTCTAGTCGGTTCACTTGATCAGTTAGCTGAGCAACCTAATATTTGTAACTCAATAACTGATTATAACATGTATAAAATAGGATGGTGATCCATATCCAGAGATATTCCTGTTATGTGATCCTTGTGTACTATATTCTACTTTAATATAAGCAAGTTGATGGTGTCCCATCTACTCTTGGTTATCTTATGGTTATTATCATGTGAATACTCTATTTTATATATAGTTATGTATTATCGATAACTATACAAACCCTTCAAATACAACATTGGTTCTATTTTCAGTGGTAAATAATCTGAACAATGTGAAGAGCATGCATAAATGATAACTAAAAGAGAAATTTGTTAGTGGTGGGATAAGGATTTAACGAAACACATGCAAAATTATGCAAGGTTCAGTAAATTGAAAATCACACAAGAAAAGGAAAAATTATTTAGTGAAGCACATGAGAAATTTGTAGAATTTGTACCCAATGAAATACATAAGTTTTTGGATTATGTTGGCCCAAGTTACACAAAAATAATGGAATATTTTTTATGCAGAAACTCCACAACGATGGAAGACAAAATTTGTATGAGTGGCTTGAGAAGGTATGAAACGATTTTTGTGAAGAAGAAGCCATAGAAGATAGAAAATCTCTTAAAGTCGAAAGGAAATTCTATACTAATCTTAACGAAGTATTCCTATGCTTTATACCAACATTGTTATATAAATGTTTGATGGAGAATGGAGTCGGTCATATAGTCCAGCTAAATTCCATTAAGTACACTTGTCTCGAAAAATTGGCAACAAAAGAAAAAAGAGTGGGAGAAATTTCTCAACGAACGACAGTGGGAATACTTACTAAGAAAATGATGACCATTATGATACCCACCTTCATCAAACAATGATCATCAGGTATGCAATGGGGGGTTAGTCAAACAAATGTTATGAGTAAAAAGATATAGAATTCTAGTCGATGAAAGAATACAAATAATGAATCCTTGTAAAAATTCAAGTCTTCTTCGACGAAACAAATATCTATCAAGTCTTAAACAAAATATATATATACAAAATATGGAAAGATAAAAGAGGTGAAAGAGACATAAGCAACTTAAGGGAGTTTTCCAGTCCAATACACACAAAAAGAAATATAAAAAAGCAAGTGAGATGGTCAGATAACCAAAAGTCCTACCTAATTTGAGGAAAATTCGACCAGATGAGGAAGGTGAGGTCCCGACACTTGAAGAGAGATCGCGCATGAGGGTGATGACCCCACAAAATTTGTGTATTGCAATATGAAAAGGATGAACCCCCATTGATGCAGTACCTATGATAATAACGACCAAACATCAGACAAATAGTCGAGCGTGACATGGGACTAATTCATGGTGAATGTAGTATATGGATTCAAATAGACCAAGGTGGAAAAATTACTGACAGGTTGATTATCCAATGAAAAGATCGAGGTCACTAAATTACTTTTACTCTACAATTTGGAGGACACTCATTTAACTTATCTTACTTAGAACACTTTGAGGTTCCTCCCTACAAAAAACATTATTAATCGAACCTATTAAATCACCGGAGAGTTGGATTAATGTGAAAAAGTCTATATAATAAGTACATCTATCATGGTACAATTCGAAATCATGAGTTCAGCACTAGTTGACAAATAGTAAGTATGTCTAGTAGTTCATCATCTTTGGTATGTATGAAAAAGACTAACATGGTGGCTTATCGAATTCTTGTTAATACCTTAATTTTTTGGGGGGATGGGGACCCTAAAAAGCATTGGTTTATGTGTGAATCCTTGTGGAAATATAACCTAATTGATGATGAAAACCAACAAATTAACTAGTTTTTTGGTGGACTAAAAAATAGGGTGCTAACATGGTACACGAACATTTTGGAAGAAGGCCCTAAGTCGAAACAACAAATAAAAGACAATTTCTTGGAATATTTCAAAGTTGATCATACAAATCACATGGAAGGACACATGGTCAAACAAATCAAGAAGAGAATAGGAGAATCTATCTGAGAATATAATAAAATATTTAAAAATATCCTAAGCCAGATGCCTTCTAAGGTTTATCCTTCCTTGGTAATTTGAATTTTCGTAGATGGGCTTCCACAAAAATCTTGGGGTACTAAATATACCTCCACTTCATCAACATATTTTGCACTTATGGAAAGATTGATCTTACATTGTTTCTTGAATCTGAGTTCTACATCCTTATTTACCCATCCCAATGGATAGGCACTACGGTGATCATGTACTTCCAATCCAAAATCTAGGCACCAGATCCTCTACTATGAGGTATTTTTTCAAAAACGAATAGAATAAAGAATTGAGCTTGGTCATATATTCTCTTCCTTGGGGTGAAGGATACTCATTCACCTCCTTATACACCGTGGTACATATAATATTCTCATCCACATCCAATATTTTTTAAAACTTCTTGATTGACTTCAGATGTTTCTTCTTCTTAACATCCTTCTTGTGGTTCTTAAGATTTAGGTCTAGACATAGCTTCCAACACCTTTCTTCATTGTGACCATTGATGTTACAATGGTTACAGTGTTTTTTAATATCCTTGCATTGATATGTTCTTACTATAGTATTATTCTCCTTTCACTTCTAATTATCCTTCCTATCCTTGGTAGCATCTTGGCCCTCTTTCTGTTTTGAATAACATGGTTTTCCTTTCTTATAGAGAATCTTTTAGAGTTATTTTTCCTATACATAGGATTCATCTATTGACCTGGGCTTGAAGAGCATCACCTACCTCCATATCTGACAATGTAAATTGCCAAATACTTGAGTACATCTAGGTTCTTGGGGGAGATACCCAGCATGATATCCATGTTCTTGAAGTTTTTGGTGTATTCTTGCACATTCTACCCATGCCTTTTCCTAAATTAATGCCAATAGATCCACCAGTCCTCCACATCATATTGGGTAGAATTTGGACTTGAAGAGTCTTTCAAATTCTTCCCACTTAGTTACTATTAGATCACCCTCTAGCCTATGTTCTTATGTGTGAATTTCCCACCAGGTTAATCCATGTACCTCTAACTTTAGTTGAGAAATGAGATCTTTTGGTCATCAGCTATTTGATGGATACCAAAATAAAAATCCAACTGCTGCAACCAATGATTCAATTTTATAGCAATGATCTCACCTTGATACAACTTTATGTTGACTTTCTCTTCCATCTTGAAAGGAATCTAGGAAGGAATATTTGTACTAGATCTCTAGTTCTCTCTCTTAGTCTCTTTCATTGGCTCCTTTTCTAGGTCATTTTTATCTTTTGATTCCCCCTTAGATCCAAAATTTGAGTTGGATCCTCCAAAATCCTCGAAATATTTAAACTTTCTCTCTAGTGTCGCCATAAGGATTGACATCTTTCGTGATATATCAACAACTTGTATTTCAAGTATTAAAAACCATACCTCATAATTGTCTAATTCTCCTTGAACAAACTCATATGCCATGGCTAGGAGTTGAAGAAGTTTTCCTAGTGACTACTAGATTTTATGATTACTCACAAAATCCATGAGAAAACTACTCAAATATCAATATCACCCATAAATTGTCGTGGATATTCCACTAGATCAATTCGTCACAAATATAGATATTACAAAAATTCAATGTGTTAACTTAATTCCATAAAAAAACTGAATACAATGGAATTGAAAGAGAAATAACTAGAGAAAATAAGTACACAATCCACACAATAACACAAGATATACCCTAGGAAAATCCATTGTGGGGAAAACCCCAACTACAAATGAAGACTATGCCTTTCTCTTTATGTCAAAATGCAAATACAAAGGAAATGGTACTCTCTATGGAGTTCCCTATAATTTTGTGGAAAAAACGACTACTACAAAATCTCATTTCTCCTTTGTTATTCTCTAGTATCCACTCCTTAGTGTTGTTGCTCAACTACGTAACAATGTAATAAATTAAAAAAATGCTCCCATTGTTAACAACATGGTATTTAACATAGTCAATACCCTATTAGGGTTAATTTTAGGGTGTATACATGCTTCGATTGGCATTTAGGGTTAGGGTTTGGGGCATTCTCGAATGTTCTTGAAAGACCATGTTTGACTACCTCTACATGTGCAAGAAATGAGAGTTGATGTGGAATCCTCTTGGAACTATGGTGTTCAACTTGATAGTTCAGCTTGCGGGTGGCATAACTTCCTCATACAAAATACAATTGATGCAATTCTTGCACCGTTAGAAAGGTATAGTGTCTAGAATGCAAACAAATCCTCTAGATGTTTTTTGGGCAAATACTAACATTTAAAACCTCAACATGGCTTCAAAAAGTTTCAAATAGTTTTTCTGACCCCAAATTTGAAATTGAAACCTTTTCCTTAAATGAGTACCATAAACTAATTCATACATTGTTCTAAACCCAGAACTCCAAATAAATGACAAATTATATATTAGTCCATCTTAAATCACAAATAATAATTAAAAAAAAATCCAAATTATGAATTATAAAAATTATATCAAAACCTTAATATAAAATAAACCATCATTTAACACCTGATCAATGAATTTTAACTTAATATAAAAATAAACCATCATTCAACACCTGATCAATGAATTTTAACTTTGACCCAAAGTGATTTCAATCCCTATGGATACCGAAAGGCTATTAAAGTGTTTAAGTATGTAAGTGTTTGCGTTACATAATTGTGCTTCTAAAGAAATGGCCAATTTACACAGGGTAAAGGCTTTTTTAAAGAATTTTTCGAGGACCATTTGGTCTCTCAAGATGATTTTCAGCTCTATTGAGCAGGCTCTTGGGGTGTTTCTTCCCCCATATTTTTGTTCCGGGTTATTTGAGCATCCTCTCTTGGACTGTTGTTTCAGACCCTTTGGTGCTCGGTAGATGTGGATGTATAGACAGTATCCTTCCTTATGATGAGGCAGTTTTCTGATGGGATCATATCCTTTGCTATTAAGCCTTTCCCTTCAGCAGAACTCCTAGGCAGCGGTTGGTGAGTGACCCGCTTAAGGGGAGATATGTAATAATGTCCTTTGCTTCTTAATAAGAATAACAAGGCAGGCTTTTTTCTTCTGAAAAAAAAAAAGAAATGGCCAATTTAACAATTCACGTAAAACTTATTACTTCTGTATTGTTGGAGGCAAGAGGGTGTTCCAAGTAGCGTGAGTGAATAACTAATATTGAATGGATTTTGCAAGTTCTCTTTTATGTATAAATATTGTATAATTTAATTGAAAGAATATGGTTTCCTTGGAGTATAAGAGAAACCTGAGAAAGTAAGAATTCCCATTAGGTTAAAAGCTACCTTTATGAATTAATAAAAGTTGTAGTGATGTTGTTGGTATTAATATAGGTTTAATTTAAATCATGGGTTCTCTCACAATGTATCTACGCAATATCTACCTAATAACATCTCATCGTATATAACATTTGGAAGAATCTATTTTTTGTTTTATAAAAAGACTTCTTTGACCAAATGTTTTTAAAATTATTGTATTCTTTACGAATAATATTGCAGTAGTTGGAAATATTTTTCCTTGTAGTAGTTAGTTTATATCTTTTTCATATACATGAAATTACTCATAATAGATTATTCTTGTGAGAATTCACACACAAATATACTTGATGGTAAGGGCTATGTGCTTATTCAAGTAGATGAGGAATTGCTTTGGCATTTGTATGACAACACCATTCTTAGTCTCTAATTTCCCTCTAATACATATATGATTTTTATTAATAATTTTTTTGATTTAAAAAAAATAATTCTTAATTTCATATTAACCAATATTTTTTCTCCATAACAAAAACAAACTAGACTACATATTCATTGAAATAATTTCTATATTGCAATGAAAACAAACTAGATTACATATTCATTGAAATAATTTCTATATTGCAATGAAAACAAACTAGATTCCATATTCATTGAAATAATTTCTATATTGCAATGATGGTTGTGATGAAATTGTTTAAAAGTACCACATACATATCCCAAGATTCTTGAAGAAATTGTTTAAAAGTACCAAACACATATACCAAGATTCTTGAAGAAGGTTGTAAAGTGATATGCATGATCTAACTCCTCTTTCAATATGGTATGCATGCGAGTTATCACAATTTTGTGAGTTATTATTTGTGGGTTAGAGTTGTTTGAGTTAGTGATTTGAGTTGTTTTCTAGTCAACATTTATAAAACTAAGTAGTCATAAATTGTATTTAAATCATAATTAACACAATGTATACTAATACTTATTTAATATATATATATGTTACTATTGTATTTTAGATTATAAATAGCTTCTTTTTAGACAAAACCTATTTCGTCAATTATTATTAAGATTAATGTGAACTAAGAATTGTTTTTAAAAAATGTTTTAATTTAAAGCTTTTTATTAAATCTTTTTTTTTGGTATATGTTTCGAAAACATTTTACACACTTCCAAAGCATTATTTTTATTATATCACCTCTATGCTAGATGTAGGCAACAAGAAGAATCCTTCCTTATCTTTACTATCACAACGGTCTTAATCCATCTACTTTGGGTTGTAAATATATTCTTTTGATGAATGTCAATCCCTATATTATATAGTATATTTAATTTAAATTCCATAGTTGTTAACATGCCTCTTTGTGTTCTAATTAACAAACTTAATATAAAACAACAAAAATGTAACATGTTTTATACAATGAAAGTTCACAACATCTCATGTTATGTTATTTGTTTTTCTTTAAAACAAATTTATTTTTTATATACTCATCTATCTAATATATTTGCATTATACTTTAGTTTATATCTTTATCAATTGCTTCAATTACATGTTATGTCTTTCTGTCTATCATCATTTCCATTGCATGAATGGATGGATTATGCAATATCACTATACATTCTTAGTTTGTAGAAGTATATTATATATTTTTTTATACCTACTTTTGATATGAAATGAATTTAATAGTGTTATTTTTAGATAAATAAGAATGGATATACAATACCTTTCCATGATGTACAACTATTATTGACAAATACAAGAACAACATGGAGCTATATGGAATCGAAATTAGATTTTTAACAACTCACATCTTTCCTGTTTATCACACTTGGCTAACATTTGAGTTCCTTTCCAAATTAAAAAGATTTCTTGAATGTATTATTCATATCCATCAAATATTCACAATACAATTAATAAAATAATATTTCTTGTGCCAAATTAACCATTTTCTTTCAAATCTAGATTTTAAATAGAGTTGTCCATGCCACAAATCATTTTTTCACTTATATGAATAAATCGTATTGCAATCTTTCACTGTACATATGTCCATAAATAATTTTTAAAATCCCTCCACATTCAACAAGTTGATGTTCTATTATCTTAAAAGAAAAAGTAGGATCGTCATTGATATGTTTTTTACATTTCAAGTATATGTTTGAAATATAATTATGATAAGATAATTTTATGTCTTTCATCTATAGCATAATTTACATTTGTTTGGCCATTCAAAGTCATGTAGTCCTCATACCTATGAGTTTATACATTTTTTTCATTAGCATAGCATCCATTACTTACCCACAACTTTCATTTAAAGGACATTAGGAATACTTACCTAGCACTTTACATTTCTTGCTTATATCGGCATTCTTCACCATTTTGGGACAACAACTAGTAAATCAATTAAAAGAGAAAAAAAACATAATTGTAAAGCACAAGTATTAAAGATTATAGGTTCATGTATGTTATGTTTGAGCCAACCTTATTTGACAGGTGACATATTTCATAATGAAAAACGCTAAATGACAAAAGGCATCTTACTCTTGTAAAACGACGAAAAAATAAATAAAGTGTCATGGCTTTGTTTTTCAACCATGTTTTCATTTTAGATCCAATCAAATTCACCTTCATCTTCACCTTCACCTTCACCTTGGTCAGTGCCAAAGACTTAAGAAACATTTATTTAAAAAAAAACTAAATAGATAGAATTAGTCATCAATATACATCCCTTATGAAAAAAAATTCCAATGTTTCCCTAAACATGGTAGGAATTTGAAATCATAGAAACTTGTCAAATTTTATTATTTTCATGGTTATAATATCATGATATCAACAATTTTAATTTTAGGGAAAGGAATAATTTATGAATATATTTGGGATTGCTTTATCATCCTTACAAATTCTTGTACTATAATATAGGTTGTAAGATAATACCAAATTTGCATTTTATTTTTATAAGAAAAAAAAGTACTCAAAAAACAAAACAAAACGAAACTATTTAACCAATGCAAATCAAATCAATACAAAACTTTTTAAGCAAATAAGTTAGATGCCATGCTTAAAGGGTTTCCCATAGGAATGTTTTTAGCCTCTCAATGTTCCATTGGAGGTGGGAACTTGGGAAGTGGAAGTACCAGTGGGAAAATGATAGAACTTATTCTATATGTTTGATATCTATAAATATGTTGTTCCACATAGTTAATCATATTATCAAAATTTATTATGTTATGAGTTTAATGTTTATTTTATATAATTTTTTAAATTATTAAAGTTGTTAAAATTACATTTATTTAATTTTTTTAAATGATATAAAAATTATATAATGCAAATATTGTCTTTTCTAGACAAAAATTTATATTATCAATTAATTATGAAGATAATAGTATTCCACTAAAAGTATAATAAACGATAAATAAGTGTATTATTAAAGTAATCTTTTTGAAATTCTTTTGCTTTTCATATTTTCCCAACCAACTTTATTTTGCCAAAACTTACAAACGGCATCTAGACTTTACAATCGTTCAATTTAAAATACTAATAAAAAAAATAGCGTTTGTATCCTTTGGAATGCTTTTGCTTTTCATTTTCTCCCCAACTTCTATGTGCTTTCAAATGCTTTCTTTCTCCTTTCTGGCTGAATCTATATGCTTTTGCTTTTCATTTTCTCCCCAACTTATTTCTGCTTTTACTTTTCCTTTCTGGCCGAATATATACACGAGAAGTCAATAAAATGAAATTTAATAAAATGATGTATACTTTTAGATCTTTTCTTCTGATAGGGATAAAAACAAATTTTTATTCTATTTTTCTACACATTATTTTTAGTGTTTTGTTTTTCTTTCTTTTCATGGAAGATAGAGTAAATTTTATTTAATTTCCTGCATAGACTTTATGTCGTTTCAAATGCTTTTACATTTCCCTTTGTTCTACCGATTCGTATTCTATGTAAGCAGAAGGCAATACGAATGTCCGTTTTTCTCCTTGGAGAATGGGAGAATGGCTTTGCTTAAAAGCTCGTTAAAACTTCTAGTTTTAGTTAGAGTTCGAAATTCTTTAAAAAGCGCAAATTGATAAAAGATTATTTTATTTTTTTGTTTTATGGGTTAGTGGAAGGTTTTCATGTGTGAATATGAAATATTATTTGAAATCAGGATAGCATGGACAAGAGCAGACAATATGATATTTGATGGATTGAAAGGAAAATTGTGCTTTATTATCCCAATCGAATGCTACATATTTGTGCAATAACTTATGGATAAGCTAATGATCTACAAGAAATTAGGCACAAATTGATGCATGGAATTGATCTTTCCCATGAAATATTGAAAAAATTCCTTCAACATAGGAGGATGGAGGTTTTGAATAGAGGAGATTCTATCGGGGTCAGTCCTCACACCTTAATTTGAGATGATACGTCCTAGCAGTTTCCTCTTAGTATCACCAAAAATGTACTCATTTGGGTTCAGGGAAATGGAAAATTCTCTACATCTAAGGAAAACCCATAAGAGGTTATAAAAATGGCATATTCTCTTCTTTAGATGAGCTTTAAGTCATATAAGAAGATATTAAGAATAATTCCTATCATCTCATCAAAATAAATGTTTATCTCCCTATAAAAGTAGCATCGATGTTTATGAGTATGAAGGAATGTTATTATAAGAAAATATACCCCATCTAGTGGTGAATGTGGTCTAGAAAATGTCCTTGGGATTGATTTTGTTATGATTGTAACCTCAAAATCCATCTAAAAATGACATCATCTCAGAGCTAGTGACCTTCCATAGGAAACATTGCATGAAAGATAGGGGAAATTATTGTTGAAACTAACCTTGTTTAGGTCTCTAAACTCTAGGAAAAGCTGAATGTTTCCATTCTTTTTCCGGACTAGAACAAGATTAACAACTCATTTAGAATAACATACATGGAAAATGAAATTGGATTCTAGCCATTTATAAATCTCCTTTTTTATGAATACATCGAGCTTATGGTATACCTAACTTTGTATCTCTCATATGGGTATAGATCCTTCCTCTCAAAGGATATGATGTTGAATAATGCCAGGATCAAAGCCTCTAAGGCCTTGATATGACCACACAAATATTTACTTAAAATCTTGGACAAGGGAAAAAATTTATCTTTCTTCTCCTTGGTGCAATGGTATCATTTGTATAAGAAATTTAGCTCTTCTTCAAAACCAATATTGATAGGAATGTTGGGTCCAATATTCCTGTTAGGGGGCTTACGGTTTGGCCCTAAATTCTTAAGCATGACATTGGTTGAAAACATGGTATTGAGAGAATAAGGCATTTAGGAAGCACATTGTTCTTTAGGTTAAGTATCCCAAGAGTTGGGGGTGCTTCTTCTCCCTGATTAGTTATGAAACAACATCCTCTTCATATTGAAAAATTTTCCATGATTTGTCATTATCAAGCACATAGGGGTGATATAGTGAACTGACCTCACAAGTACGATTGTTGTTTGAATGTTTCCTAGAATGGATAAAAGTAAACACGACTAGTTTATCATCTTCCATATTCAACTCACCACATATGTAGGTAAGGTTAAACGAGAGGAATTTCTCAATGAGGTCATTAATGACTTTCACATAAATCCTGAAAACGTTTTGGTTGGCCTATAAATCTTCTTAATCATATCAGTGACCAATTTGGATTTTCCAAACACTTGCAAATGTTGGCATCCTGTCTCTAAGTATTTTTTGAGACCTATAGAAAGATCTTCAAATTATGCAATATTATTCGTGCATTGGAAATTCAGTCGAAAGGAATTTTACTAAAAATGAAAAGAAAATGATACCTACATCATTGCATTCACTAGAATATCCTCTGTAAAATTGCTTGCACCATACTTGATTTCCTTTAGTTTAGGGTTGGGTGTATGGTTCTTATTCCTCCTTTCTGAAGATAGAATAAGTGGTTATATTAGTTTCAATGTAATCAATATTTGCACCAAGATTTTTTTCAATGTATATATGGCAATTTCTGAGGTTCCCTCATGATGATAAGGTTATTTATATACAAGGTATAAGTAACGCTCAGTTAAATCCTTCCATTCTCATCCTAGGATAATGGAAAAGTTATGAGCCTCGATAACGACTACCTAGAAATTACATGTGATTTTGAACCGAGTATGAGAGCACATGGTCAAGGTGAGGTCTTTAATTTGTCCAATGGTGGTTTGGAACTTCATTTTATAAGTTAGCATGTTCTTAGATTCATTTATGCAAGTTAAGCCAAGATTCTCCATGATCACATTGGACAATTGATAGAAAAACCCCATCAATAAGGAATGAATGAGTGATTCTGCCCATTATTCTCATTGAGACGTAAAAGGGTTGGTGCTTAGATTCAAGTCTAGACATCACCATTGCAATGATTTTTTTTTACACAAACTGATCATAAAGATAAACTATATAATCATTGTATTGTGTTGTCATTCTCAAAGAACTTAAGGATCCAATAGGCATGGAAATAGTTTTATTCAAATTATATTGTTGCTTGAGTGCTCTAAGGACATATAGAAAACTTATATTAGCCTTTAAGGATACCAACCTAGTAGCCATGTTGTAAGGTGTGTAATGATTAGGAAAGGTGGTAACACACTGCGACATGATGCTAGTATTTTCAAATTGAATGATATTTGTGGATATTCACTTTGGGAATAAAGTATTGATGATGTTTTCATTGGGATTTTTCTTATACATTTTAGACTTGGGGTCAGATATGACTTTATTTTTTAAGTGAGACTAAGAGTTTGTTAAGGTGGAAAATACTTCGTTAATGGGTTCCTCTTCAAATATTTTTATCATATACCTTTCTTTCCCTTAGCTCTTTGTTTGGATAGAAATAAAGGATCGGAAATTAAAAGGTCATGGGTCTTGTCACAAAAATTACATCAATCATGCACAAAAAATTTTATGGGTTGATTTGCATGAGGTCTCGGAAACATATGAGGAGGTGGAGAAAACGGTAGATGAGACTTAAAGATAATCCTATGCTCAAATGTGTTGATTTGATTATGTATGTCTTACATCATTTGAAGCCTGTAAATCATATCGGTTTTTGAGATGGATTGATCGAAGGGTAAACTAATTCATTGATTCTTCTCTTTAAACTATATGCAATCCTGCAAAGTTGAGCCAACACAATCAACACTTTTCTTCTCTAGTCGATATCTGTAGGTAGGGGAGGGTATTATAATAATGGAATGGCATAACTTTCCAAGAAGGTCATATCACTTCAGGTATTTTATTATAAAAAATCAAGAACGTTTAGTTAAACTATTTGATTATTCTATTTTCCTTGAAAGATAAGTTATTAAAACTCCTTGAGTACCCAGTAGGGTTTCCGATTCTTTAGAAGGTAGATTGAAACCAATACATTATCTCAAACAAGGCGAAAATATTTCATCAAGTAAATCAAACAAATTTTGTCACTTTCCTCCCTTCTAACGAGTTGACCAATAGTACATAAAAGTGTCATTTCCATGTTCAATGATATTGGCACATACATTGAAAAAGGAATAAAGGTGTTTGTTTAATCATGTCACGTTGCTTCCAAAGAAGTTAAGAAAATATTGTATGAATTTAGGCAAGGGAGTGGTATCTAGGGCTATATTAAGAGGTTATGTAAGAGCCATGGAGTAACATCAATATAAAACTTGTATTCGAAAATACCCAACTTCATAAACCCAACTTCATAAGGGCATTTTCATGGTCACTAGGAGCTATAGCCATATTGTATTGACTAAACCTACTTCCTATTGTCATGGAATTAACCAAAACAATTATAGTTCTATTAATAGTGCTACGAGAATAATCAATGTTGATTGGGGTTTAACTAAACAAGGGTCAACGCATTACACAATTGATTCGGTTACAATATTTCTAAATTGGTCGAGGAACCTTCTCATAGCTATGATGTCTTTAAGCAGTTCAAAATCAGTAGGCTCACTTCAGCTTCTATGGAATTTTCTTTGGAGTAAGAACTTGCACCAAGCTAAAGGGAAAGGAATGACTCAAAGTTTCCCCATTATGGTATCCAGTTGATGTCTAAAATGATTTAAACAAAAATATTGAGGAAACACCATTGAAGGGAATATTGAGGAAACACCATTGAAGGGCCAGTCAACGGGAAAATGGGGATGGAGACCCAGGTCTTGTTTAAATCAATATTTGCAAATTAAACATAGATATGTTAGTTGTAAGAACATATATACATGTATAAACTGAATACAACTATGTTATCAAAGTAGCACAAATAGATGACTAAATGAAAAAATAAAACTTAAAGTGTTGATTGCTAATCCAAAGCAAACTAATTGTAAGTAACATGAATGAAAAATATATGTTCATTAGATTATTTGTTTGAATCTTATGTGTGATATTACTATGTTACACGATTGTTCAATTAATTTGTTAACTTGTAGAATCTAAGTATTTACCCTATATGGAGTGCATATTGTGATGCATAACATGAAACTAAACATATTATTAATGTGATTTTCTACATTAGTTGCAAATGCATTCACAAAATGAAAGAATCTTAGCTTATTAGTTAATGTTATGATATTGTGGTAAGCTAGACTATATTTATAAATCAATTGCTACTTAGAAAATGTGAATGTTAACTGGTTTTTACATGGAAAGCATTTCGTCAATGAAATTTACATTTGTTACATTTTAAGAAAAGTGTCATTGCTCATAAAGTGTGTAAATAGTAAGCACTTAATATGTACAAATTTATAAGGAAACAAAAAATTTGAAAGATAATTTATAGAAATGACTCAAAATCTCAGAAAAGAACAGAAGTATGCCCAATGAATTTTTTATTAAATGAATTTTATAGTCCTCCAACACATAACAACCTTGCAACTAGTTGGGACCCCTTAGGATAAGAGGGTTTTGAGATCCGATGTTTCTCTCAAATTGCCATGGCTCAACCATGTGAAATCACAGACAGTGGGAATACGATCACAGTTAAATTGTCTTGAAGTAACCTATGTGCCATGATGAAGTTAGCCTTAAAATATATAGAAAAACATAATTGAATGAAACTAAATCGAGCGTACATATTACCAAAAGATGATGACCTGTGTTGCCCATGAAGTCGATAGGATGACAATACATATGATTGAATGAGTCAAACTATGTTATGGTAGAAGCTAAGAATATTTTTATGGAATAAGAAAAGAAATATAATAATAAATGAAAAAAATGATTATACCACTAGAAGAAACCAATCACATGAAAATTGAATCCAAGAATTTATAATGGAGAAACTACAAAGGTGGAAACTATGGTTTTATTGAGGAGTCATTTATGTGATATTGGTCTCTAAAGTTTGTAAGAAGAAGATGTCATGATTTTGCATACTGATTTACATTTACAAAGGTTGAATGAAGTAACCAATAGAAACCAATCCATTGTTCTCTTCCAGGAGCCATCCTACTGCAATTAAGAACCATGAACTAGTATATTTGCCACCTTTCCTAGTTTATGAATACAAGCATTTATACAATCTGAGGGACCCTTGTGTATCTACCTAACATGTTTTACTTAAAAAGAAATAGTTACATCTGATTAAGAGACCAACCATCTTCTTCCCATTTTCTGACTAGAAAAATATGAAGAGACAATGTTGCCACATTGATGGCATTTCTTAATGCCTTTTGACTATTCAGAATGTCATTCCACATGTGCTTGATTCATCAATGCCCATGGGAATGTATGATGAATGAACATTTCATAATATTGTGTATGTTGATTGTGTCGATGGATCAACTAATTTCGAGGGCCTCCTAAGTCGATGGATCAACTTATCCATAAAGTCGACTAAGTAAATAAATATAACCAAGGAGTTGATTGGGACTTGGAATTAGTAGAAGGTGCTAGTCTATTCTTTGTATGGATAATACCTTCCCTTTTAAGAGTAAATGGTCCCCATACCCCTTTGGTGCAGATGACGAAACTTGTGGTCTAGTTCAGTGAGAGAATACCACTTTCCTTATGATGACATATTTGTTACTTTGGATACCTGAAAAAAGTGAATTGTTTGTGTCCTTGTATGGTGTACCTATTGTTCGAAAATGAAGTAAAAAACAAGGGGCTATTGAACATATGTGTAACATCCCCTGGAAGATAAGTATTATTTATAATATTTTGGAATGAGATTAGTGAGCTATGGAATCCACCAATAGGTACTTAGAGGACAGATGTAACTAAACCATTATGCTTTTAATAAAAATAGTGAATGATGGGGAAAACCATGTTGAATGAGGAAACTATGAATGTGAGAGTGGGAGACATGAAGAGTCAACCTCGGGGAGGTTACACTTGGTGTGAGAATGCCAATATGGCACTGGAATGACTTGAGGAATCAAGGTGTATTGGGTGATGGAAATTCCATGAGGAATTGGCCGTTAGCTGCAAAAGATCTAGGAAAAAACCAAAACTATAAAAGGAATCATATGAGAGAAAGCAGGATGTTGCTGAGTGTGCTGGGAAAAAGAAATACTTGTTGTGTGAGCACTATGTGTTAGGAAAGCTTAAAGAAATACTTGTTGTGTGAGTACTTTGTGTTAAGCAATCTGAAATAAATACTTGTTGTGTGAGCACTCTATGTTAGGAAAGCGAGAATAAATACTTGTTGTGTGAGCAATATGTGTTAGGTAAGCTGAAAGTAATACTTGTTTTGTCAGCACTCTGTGTTAGGAAAGTGATTTTTCACTGGGAAACTAAACCTGAGGTTGGTCGTCAGCGTTCTTGACATGCATAGTTTAGCTCGGGGGGATTGAGGATAGAAAGGAAGCTAGTCCTAATATACGGTTGGGTGGAACGTGGTTGTTCCTTCTTCATTCGGCACACTATACAACCAGGTTCCTTTATATGTTTAAATTTTTGTAAACTATTGAGCTTAGGGTATATCTGTATAAGTACATAAAATGTGGATGGATGATTTATTGCTGCTTGCGTTAAGATCTGGAGCTTGAAAAATGTATTTGCTAGCTTATTTTTGCTTGTGTTAAGATATGGAGCATGAAAAATGTATTTTCTAGTTTATTGCTTCTTGCGCTAAGATCTGGAGCATGAAAAATGTATCTTCTAGTTTATTGTTGCTTGCATTAAGATCTCTAGCATGTAAAATGTGTTGGATGATTTATTACTTTCTATAAGGGTATATTTGGATGCTTTATAACTCCACGGTAAATACCTAGATGTAAGGGATCCCCTATAGGGAATTTTAAATGCTTGTTCTAGATTTAATCCTTTTCGAGTTTAGTGAAGCCCCGATATTTTTCTTAACCCTTAAATGAATGTTGAACCTGCAAAAGGGAAGTATCGTGGCTAACGTTTCTTAAGAAATTTGACTACTAAAACCCCCTCATTAGAGGAAATTTCAACTCAAAATGGGCCTCCTAAAAAAATAATAAAATAATAGTTAAAATAATAAAATAATATATATTTATTTTGGAGGAAGAAAAGAAAAAAACTATTTTTTTTGTTTGTATTTTTGACATATATCCCCGTGTTTTTACTCAAATTTCGATTAGGAGAGCTCGTTGGATGTGGACTTAAATTCCGCATCCAATGAGTACCCACTCAGCATACTTTTGATGGACCCTACTACCCCAAAAACAAGAAATACCTAAAAAAATGATGATGAAGATGCAAATGTGGATGCAAAAGTTGAATTGAAAGTGGTTGGAAAAGAAGGAGCAAAAATGGGTGTGAATTGGGACACAACAAAAGTGGATGCAAAGGTGGATACAATAGTAGATGCAAAAAAATACGTAAATAAGGATACAAAATGGGATGTAAAGAGCGATGAAAGTGTGGGTGTAAAAGTGGGCGAAAAAAAGGATGCAAAAATGGATGCAAAAGTGGGTGAAACTGTTAGATTTTTATCATTTAAGCTAGCAATACATTAGGATCTTTAACTAAGAGAATAAAAAGCATAGAAATCAAACACAAGAGACAATGAACATAGTGTTTATCCTTGGGGAAACCATAAATGGTGAATACCCTGCAACTCCCTCAGAGATAGAATAAATGCCAAAAGTAAAGCCCCAAAATAGTAAGAGGATCTCCCGACAGTAGTAACCTCTTTCTTCCTTGCCCCAGTGTCTTCTTCTTCCTCAGCTATGCGCTACAACTGAGTGTGAGTGAGTGTGTGATAAATAGAGAGGCTAGCTCTCTATCTATACTAATTCCCAACTTGACTAAACCCAACTAGGGCCAACTTCTCTAGGAGAGTCTAATAACCCTAATGCCCCGAAACTGCGGAGACTTTAACCCTTGACCAATAGGAGGGTTACCCACAATGACTTGACATGACTTGTTTATATTATAGAAACTCCCAATAGGAACATCGGGGCATGACATGACTCAAGCACATCCCGAAATAAACATTGGGTTACAATACATAAGAAATACAAGTGAAATACATTATGAAGTTACATATACATCAACACTCCCTCTTAACTAGGAAGGTATTATTTTGACACAATTTTCAGCACAAGTCTTCTTCTCTGTATCATCTAGATCATAATCAAGTCCTTGTCATCTTCAATTCATCTTCATCTTCAAGTCATCTTCATCTTCAGGTCATCTTCATCATCGGATCTCGATTATCACTAGACATCATCACTGGATCTGGATCATTAGCGGACATCATCAATGGATCTAGATCATCACTCAATCTGGATCATCACTGCTAGATCATCATCATTGAACCATCATGGGTGCTATCTCTTGATTCTTCTTGTCATAGGAAGTTCTATAGAGCCAGCCCTTTTTCATGCTAGATGTACATCTACAGAGCTAGTCATTTTTCATACTAGATGTATCATCACACAAAGCTAGTCCTTTTTGATACTAGATGTGGCATCCACTTAGAGCTAGTCCCTAGATGAGTCTTCACAAAGCCAGTCCTTTTTCATACTGGGTGTGGCATCCACACAGAGTTAGTCCTTTTTCATACTAGGTGTGGCATCCAAACAGAGCTAGTCCTTTTTCATACTAGATGATTCTTCACAGAGCTAGTCCCTTTTCATACTAGATGTGGAATCCACACAGATCTAGTCCTTTTTCATTCTATATGTGTCTTCATAGGGCTAGCCCTTTTTCATGCTGGATGTGGAATCCACACAGAGCTAATCCTTTTTCATACTAGATGTGTCTTCACAAAGCCATCCCTTTTTCATGCTGGATGTGGAATCCAAAAATACATCTGACAATGGAAGGAACCAATCCTCTCACCATGTCACAGCTCTTACATCCGACAATGGAAAGAACCAATCCTCTCACCATGTCAGAAGGGAACAACACTTACATCTGACCATGGAAGGAACCAATCCTCTCACCATGTTAGAAGGGCACAACATGGACACATCACTTCCTCTTGGGAGGAATCTCGATCTGGAGAACACCAAGCTTCTCCTTGAAGTACTCAAACTTCACCCTAGCCAATGGATTAGTCAACACATCAGCAATCTGTTCGTCCATCGCAACATACTGGAGCTTCACTGTTCCTCTTTGCACCATATCCCTGATATAGTGATACTTGATCTCGATATGCTTCGACTTGTCATAGAACACCGGGTTCTCTGACAACTTCACACAACTCTGGTTGTCACACTATATACAAGTAGCATCTAACTGGAGATCAAATAAATCAAACAGTAGCTTCCTTAGGCATACTGCCTCACAACTAGCTAAATAGGCTGCGACATATTCTGCTTCAACTCTACTCAGTGCCACACATGATTGTTTCCTGCTAAACCAAGAGATCACATATGATCCCATACTAAATCAACACCCTGAAGTTCTCTTCCTATTGATGGCATTTCCTACCCAATATGAATCAACATAACCCTCCAGGTTAATCCTCTGATCAATCTTATACTTGAGCCCATAATCAACTGTACCCTTCAGGTACCTCAAAATATGCTTTGCAGCAATCAAGCGAACATGTCTTGGATTTGTCAAGAATTGGCTCAAGGTTTTCACAGCAAAGCAAATATCTGGTCTCATGTTCGTTAGGTACATCAAGGACCCAATCATCTGATGATACATCATGGCATCAACCGACTCTAATGAAGCATCACTCAATAGCTTCAGGTTTGATGCCATAGGTGTGGTTAAGGCCTTGCAGTCCATCATCCCAAATCTCTTCAGGATCTCTATTGCATACTTCCCTTGTCCAATGAAGATTCCATCTGCATTCTACCACACCTCCATGCCTAGAAAATAATGCATCATAACCAAATCCTTCATTTCAAACTCGGTAGCAAGCTTCCTCTTCGTAGCTGCAATCAACCATCCATCCCTGTTACAAACAGATCATCTACATATAGTAGAAGCATCACTGGGTTGCCATCTTCAACCTTGTAGTAAAGATTTGAATCTGCTTTACTCTTGGTAAAGCCCAAACTAGATAGGAAGCTATCAATTTCGCTATACCATGTCCCGGGTGCCTGTTTTAAGCCATACATGGATTTATTTAATCTACACACATGAGACTCCCTGTCATGTGCCTCAAAACTGAGTGATTGTTCCACATACACTTCCTCTTCCACTACACCATTCAAGAAAGCAGTCTTGACATCCATCTGGTGTATCTTCCACTTCATCACTGTAGCCAAAGCAAGTACTGATCTGATGGAAGTGTATATGGCTACAGGTGCAAAAGTTTCTTCATAATCTATTCCTTCTTTCTAGAAGAAACCACGAGCAACAAATCTTGCATTATATTTTTTAATGCTACCATCTCTAGCATGCTTGATCTTGTAAATCCATTTGGAAGTTACGATAGAATTCCCTTTTGGTCTTGGGACTACATCGCAAATATCATTCTTCATGATCGATTGATATTCTTCGATCATAGCATCCTTCCATTCTTTCCATTCCATCGCTTCTTCATAATTGGAAGGTTCTTTATCGATCAAATCACATAATAAAGCTACATATCCATAGCAAGATCTGGTCCTCTTTCTTTGTCTGTGATTCTCTTCTAGAGTCCCATATCTTTCCGCACCTTGGATAGATTCCCGTACCCAAGTAGGTTTCCTCTTATGAGGATTATTCTCTTGAGGTGGATCTACATGTTCTTATGGTTCTTCAAATTCTCGATCTTCTTCTTGATTTTCTTCGTTCATGGTTGTATCATGAGTTCTGGGTGCTTCTGCTTCTTCAGGTTCTTCAGCAGGTCTCTTTCTAGATTTGTTGTAAGTTGAGTCTTCATCAAATGTTACATCCCTGCTGATGTCGATCTTTTTGAATCCTGGGAAGTATATTCTGTAAGCCTTCGAGCTTTCAGAGTATCCCACAAATATACCCTTCTTTCCTGAAGGATCTAATTTTGTTCTCTTCTCTTTTGCAATGTGTATGTACACTCGACAACCAAATATTCTGAGATGGTTGACTTCTGATTTCTTGCCGGAAAAGACTTCTTCAGGTGTCTTGTTCTCGAGTACTCTGTGTGGAGTACGGTTTTGTACATACAACATTGTTCTGTCATCTTCTACCCATAAATGCATAAGAAGATCTTGGTCATGAAGCATTGCTCTTGCAGCTTCCATGATAGTTCTATTCTTCCTTTCTGCAATTCCATTCTGTTGTGGGTTATATGGGGTGGACAACTCCCTCTTAATCCCTGATTCTTTGTATAACTCTTTGAATTCATTTGATGTGAATTCTCCACCATTATCTGATCGAAAAGTATTGATCTTCTTTTCAGTGTGGTTCTTGATCAATGCTTTGATTTCTTGAACTTGCTGAATACTTCATCTTTATTATTCATGAAGTAAATCCATGTCTTCCTAGAAAATTCATCAATGAAAGAAACATAGTATACATACCTGCTTAGAGAACTTGATGACATTGGACCGCATACATCGGAGTGGATGATTTCCAAGATTCCTTTTGGCTTTTCTCTCGCTACTTGGAAATGTCTTCTTTGTGTTCTTTCCTTTCGCACATCCTTTGCAGACACCATCATGTTTTGTCTACATTTCTGGAAGACCTTCAACAACTTTTCTTACGAGTGGTAGTTCCCTGTAATGCACATGTGCAAGCCTTCTATGCCAAAGTTCATTTGGTTCTACTAAGTCATGAACCAAAGCTTGTTCTGGTTGGCCCTTCAATTTGTATAGACCTCCTTCTTGTTCCCCAATTACTATTGCATCATCAAAAGTCTTTCCTTTTGGCCACATAAGAACTTGGCCATCTACAAAAGTAACCCTCATTCATTTTTCATCCAATGGAGATATGGAAAGGAGGTTCTTCTTTAGTCCTAGTACAAACAATACATTTTTCATCTTCATAGACTTTTCAGAGTCTAGTTTATAGGAGGATTCACCACTACCTTTATTGGATACTGGTAGTCATCCCCAAGTTTCACCTTGTGAGGTGACTCATGTTCAAATAGTTTCACAAATGATTCTTTGAATTTCGTAATGTGCTTGGAAGCACCACTATCTATGAGCCAATCATTGCTTCCATGTGAAACAATTACTGTGAGAGTGGAGATCAGTACATATTCTTTATCAGTTGAAGAATCACTTTCTTGTCTGATTCTCTTTGTGGAAGGTTCATCATCCTCTACAGCATGAGCATGATATCTTCTCTTGTTTCCCTTCTTCTTCTTTGAGTTCCCTTTGTTAGGGAAGAATTTGGATATGTGACATTTCTCATCACATGTGTAACATCTAACAGTAGTCCAATCTCTTCTAGAGTGATCAGACTTACCTTTGGAGTGGCATTAGAGGAATTTTGGGGTCTAAAATGGGCCTCCTAGGTAAAATAATAAAATAATAGGTAAAATAATAAAATAATAGTTAAAATAATAAAATAATATTTATTAATTTTGGATGAAGAAAGAAAAAAACTACTTTTTGTGTTCATATGTTCTATATATCTCCCTGTGTTTTTACTCGAATTTCGATCGGGAGAGCTCGTTGGATGCGGAATTTGATTCTGCATCCAACGAGTACCCACACTGCGTACTTTTGACGGACCCCGATACCCCAAAAACAAGAAATACTTGAAAAAACGTGACATCATCACGTTTTTTCAAGTATTTCTTGTTTTTGGGGTATCGGGGTCCGTCAAAAGTACGCAGTGTGGGTACTCGTTGGATGCAAAATCAAATTCCGCATCCAACGAGCTCTCCCGATCGAAATTCGAGTAAAAACACAGGGAGATATATAGAAAATATGAACAAAAAAAGTAGTTTTTTTTATGGCAAATATGTCAATTCAACCATTATGGTTGACTTATTTTATTGAAATTCTATTGGTTCTTGAATTCCAAGACCCCAAATTTCCTCTACTGTGATGGTCCCTTTTGGTTTTCTTAGTGTCGGTTGTGAGATCTTGATATTCACTTTCCATCTTTTCTTCTCGAGCTGCTATCCAAGCTTCTTCTTGAGAGCATTCTTCCCACAGTCTGTTGAACTTAACTAACTTCTTTCTAGCATAGATCCATTGAATGAAAGAGTCCCATGATCTAGGGAGACCATTCAAGCTAGTCATCACAATCTCTGCATTTTTCACTTCTTCATCTACTACTTCCAGCTGTTCCTTGATTTGAGATACCCTTGTAAAGTAAGACTAGATGGTCTCAGCATTCTGGATCTTTACATTCTTCAGTTGGTTTCTCAAAGTCATGTTCCTGTTTATGTTCTTCCCTTCAAACAATTTGGTTAGGGCATCAAACATAGCTTTAGAAAGCAACTGAAGAATGATTCTATTTGCCATAACCAACTTCTTCTTATGTAAGGCCTTAGCCTCATCTCCCTCTGGAACTGGAACCTCCTCAGTGATATAGGAGTCCAACTCATTTTCTACCACGACAAGGAAGATCCTATACTTCTAGGCTCGAAAGTTATCGGCTCCCTCAAACTTTTCATTAAGCTTGGTATGATGAGACATCTTAAAATGAGAACCTCAAATGGAAATACAAAATATTTAGATCTTATTAGGTTAAGATGTCGGATCTGGATTTGGAGCTAAAATTCTATAGTGTTGGTTCCGGAGCAGATTAAGATTTTGTTTTTCCAGAGTTCTGTCCAACCAAATGCTTTGATCTTGATCCCTAACTTTGATTTTGAGGAGGAGATCAATCCAGGCCTGGGCTCATTGAAAAATTCGTTTTCTGTGGAAAGCCCTAATTTTCGGCAGCAGTGTCCGGTCCAAAACTGAAAAACTTAGAATTGAATTCTACTTCAATAGAAAGATGTGCCCTAGGGAGGAGAGTTATTCCAACCTTCTTTTGCTGAAAATCTGTGGAGAGAGATCCACAAAGTAGAAAACCCTAGTTCCCGCAGCTGCACAATGTCTTCTTCTCAGGTTAGCTCTAATACCATTAAAACTCAAAATTACCATTAAAACTCAGTTACGCATGTGAAAAAAATAACTGACTATCCCACCCATTTCACAGAGTTACGTCAGCGTCCCCAATTGACAGCGTCCCCTTTCTTAGGGGACATCTTTCAATAAAATGTTATGTCACTTAGAAGATAAAAGTCTTAAAATGTTAAAAAAAATTTGCTTGAAGATTAAAGATAAAATAAAATTCCAATGTAAATAACTTGACAAAAGAACCAAAATTGATATGCAAGCTTTGCAAATGTGTGTTGACCGACATGTGGAAATGTCGGCGTCTGGATTGACAGAATAGGCCTACTGTCCACGGAACAATTTAATGGCCGGTGAGCATATTGGCGCAGATAAAGCGAGGGGTAAAGGTAAACATGTGCATATAACTCTGCACACCGTCACCAGTTTTCATTGCAATTGTCCCTGAATTTCACTACCCCGCAGCTTTCATTGCAATTGCCCCTGAATTGCGCATCGACCATTCTTCTTTTTATATTTCAATAGGGAGATGGCGGCCTCTACCTCCAATACTGTTGCTGTGAGCAACAACCGTTACCACGATGTGTTCATCAACCATCGTGGGACGGATGTGAAGAAGAACTTCGCTAGCCATCTCCACAAGCGCCTTCTCTCCCACGGATTGAGTGCCTTTCTAGACTGCCAAGAAATGCAGGTGGGAGAGAACTTAAACTCTCAAATAAGAGAAGCTATTGCAACAGCAACGGTTCAAGTAGCCATTTTTTCTCCGCGATATGTGGAGTCAAAGTGGTGTCTCAATGAGTTACTGCTGATGTTGGAGTCAGGGAAACCAATCATCCCAGTGTTCTACCATGTGAAACCTGCCGACCTTAGGTGGACGGGTAACCAAATCAATCCTAAGCTCAGCTGGTCGCGAGTAAAACATGGAATCTATGCAGAAGCTCTGCGTGAAATGGAGAAACACCAGTCAGGATATAACTCCAAAACAGTAAACAAGTGGAGAGACGCTCTTTCTCGTGTTGCACAGATAAGTGGGTTAGAGTTGGAAGCGTTTAATGAGTAAGCACTCGAACTCGAGATCTCTTTATTTTGGATACTGATTTCTATCTCTATATGACACTTTACCAATACTGTTATTTATGTTCAAACTATATAACAGTTTCTTTATTTTCTTGCTAATAACTAGGGATGAGGGGGAGCTGCTCCAGAAGTTAATTGAATGCTTGGTGAAAAAGTGCGAAAAACCAGCGTTAAATGTGGCAAAATTTCCCTGTGGTATGGATGAGAGAGTAAAAGATTTCGAAACAACAATGTTATTGCAGAAGAACAGCCAAAAAGTTCAGTTCCTGGGCATCACGGGCTTGGGTGGAGTCGGGAAGACAACGCTGGCTAAAGAACTCTTCAATAGAAAGAGATCAAATTACAGTAAGTCTTGCTTTCTCTTCGATGTAAGAGAAAATGCTCAACGGTCACAACTAGTATCTCTACAGAGCAAACTTGTAGAGGCCTTAATTCAACGGGATCCGCATTTAAACAGCGTTGATGAAGGTATAGAGAAGCTCAGCAAGTATCTCCCATCTTCTCAAGTCTTACTTGTTATAGATGATGTAGATCATGTGGATCAAGTTGATGCACTTCTGCCCGTTAAAATTAGAGATGCGCTATGCCCTCACAGCTTAATTTTGATTATATCCCGTGACCAGGACGTTCTAAGAATGTCAAGGGTAAATGAGTCATCCATCTACAAATTAAATGGC
This sequence comes from Pseudotsuga menziesii, assembly GCA_001517045.1. Taxonomy (NCBI): domain Eukaryota; kingdom Viridiplantae; phylum Streptophyta; class Pinopsida; order Pinales; family Pinaceae; genus Pseudotsuga; species Pseudotsuga menziesii. The sequence goes on along the minus strand of LPNX010463499.1, from coordinate 701,930 downwards.
CTTAATCCACAACACTCTAGGGAGCTGTTCTGCTCTCATGCTTTCTGGCAACCCCATCCACCCAGTGGATTTGAAAATTTTGTAGATCAGTTTTGCAGCGCTTCCGATGGATTGCCTTTGTCATTGAAGGTTTTTGGAGGATCTCTTTATGGAAACAACGAGGTATCTTACTGGGAAGACCAATTGTGTAAAATTCAACAAATACTGCCCAGAAAGATAGAGGAAACACTTAAAATCAGTTACAATGCACTTGATATAGATGAACAACAGATATTCTTAGACGTTGCCTGCTTTTTCATAGATGAAAACAGGGATACAGCCACGAGAATATTGGACGGATTACACTGCAGAGGTTTTCGAGGGTTTCAAAGTCTACAGAACAAATGTCTCGTTGAGGTGAACAAGGAGAATTTGATAAAAATGCATGATCACATCAGAGATATGGGTAGAAATATTGCAAGCGATTTAGGATTGCCGCTTCATCTTTCGGCTAGGAGAGAGGAAATTGATGATTTGTTGCCACAATTGTCTGTAAGTGCTCTATAATCTAACCCTTTGAAGATTATTCAAGAAAAGTCTGTATTCATATTTCTAATTTTATCATCTTTTTAAAAATTGAACAGAGAATAACTGAAGTGAGGGGAATTAAGATGGTTCGCTGTGGAACTAGGGCGAATCGCTTAGAAATATCATGCCATCGTGGTATATTGCAAATTCCCGATACTGAATATGGTCTCTTGGAAAACATTTTGGGAAGCATGCAGTCCCGAAATCTTATATGGCTTAGCTGGTACAATTGTCCCTACCCTTCCCTGCCTTCCTGGATTCCAACTGAGAATTTAAGGGTTCTACAAGTGTCAGGGCGCTTATTGGAAACACTGTGGGAAGCCGAATGGAAGGTAGCTAGAAATTTGTTGTTAAAGTTTTTTTGTATTTAATGATTATTAATGGCAGAAATGATTTAGCTTCCCGAAATTATTTAGTTTGCTGCAGGCTATTTAATGCTGTTGTAGGCATACTATTAGGTTTAAAACTGTTTAAGATCTAAACAAGTAGGTTTAAAACTCTTTAAGATCTAAGGATTAGCATGTACAATTGCATATTGCTGCACATTATTATTGATATCGCCCTAAAAGGATCAGAATCATTCAGATCTATTCCTGATAATATGAAACGCATGATTATACGCATGATTATTCCTGATAATATGAAACGCATGATCATTTTGCAGGCACCTTTGCAGTTGCGGGAGTTACATATTGATGCCCCACTCTCCAATATTCCAATCTCCATAGGGAAGTTCAAGCACCTGGAGCACATTTATTTAGGACGGCTGGGTAATCTTGATATATTAACATTACCAGAAGAATTTTGTTATCTGCAGTCGTTGAAGGTATTGGTGCTAATGGAGTGCACAAAAATGAAGTCACTGCCAGATTCCTTTGGTGACCTAACAAACCTCCAAAAAATAGATCTGTCTCAGTGCGACAATTTGGAGAGGCTTCCAAAATCCTTTGGGAATTTAATTAGGCTTGTGCATCTTAATTTGAAGCGTTGCGAAAGTTTAACCATCTCCAATGAAACACTTGGAAATATAAGCACGCTACAGTATATAGATCTTTCTTATTGTAGGAAAATAGAAGTATTGCCTCCGCAAGTGGCAGAGCAAAGGTCCCTGCAAATATTAAATCTGGAAGGTACAAACTTAAAAGAATTGCCGAGTTCAATTGGAGCCCTCAGCAATCTTGAAGTTTTGCAATTAGGAAGTCCTTTGCTGGACACGCTGCCGCCTTCGCTGGGTGACTTGACGAGCTTGACGGAATTGAGGCTAGAGGATTGCGAGGAATTGAAATGTTTGCCAGCTTCTGTTGGATTGCTGAGTCAGTTGACTACGTTTGAGGTACGGGATTGTCCATTAACTGATCTGCCTTTTAAAAGGATTATAGGAGAAACGGAACCATTGAGTAATTTGGACCCTTCCATTGAGAGATGCTTTCGTCGGCTCTATTTTCTATCTATATTTAACACCGAAATATCAAAGGTATCAATTTCTAAAGCTGTTTGTTCCAGTCTTCAACATTTCATTATTGATCATTGCAATGATCTCGTCGAGGTTGGAACATTACCAAATACACTCATAAAATTGGAATTGATTAGTTGTTCAAATTTGAAGAAAATAGGGGGCCTTTGTGGTCTTTCAAAACTTGAAGAACTGAACATCAGGTGGTGCAGAGAAGTCGAAGAGCTGCCAAGTATTAAAACGTTGGTGTCTTTGAAAGAGTTGAAGGCATATCAATGTGAGAAGCTGAAAGCTATACGCGGGTTTGCCCGGCTGACAAATCTTAGATTATTAGATGTTATGTATTGCTTCGAGTTAGCAGCGCTCCCAAAAGTTGAAAATTGCATTTCATTAGAGAGGCTTACTATTCTTGATTGTCCCAAACTTCAGTGGGGTCAGGGAATGGTGGAACTGCTTCTACGTTTGAAGGAATACCGGGTTGATATTTGCTGAAGGCTGGATTCACATGTGCAAACCAAAAAAAGGCACATAATTGTCTTTGTTAGAAGTGCAGTGAAAATTGTAACATAATAGTTCTGTGCCCTATGTGGAACAAAAGGGTTTAATCCTTAGTTGAGTTGAATACATGGTTGTAGTAATCATATTTGATGTTCATTGCTTTGATATTTTTTGATTTGTTGAGTCAGTTTTTTGTTTAAAAAACCATAACCTAGAGGTATCTAAGGGTTGCTCTTAGTATGGTTGGATTTAGATGTGGCTTCCCAAGAGCATCTTGACAGTTTGCTTTACATGAACTTGACTATTAGAATAATCATGTAAATTGAGAATAATTTATTTAGTACACACTTGAACAATGAGATTTGCAGTAATGATTTGTTTTGCTTTTCTCTTCACAAACATATAATGTAATTCTCAAACATAATGTAGGACGTACGTTTCTTTACATGAACTGGACTATCAGAATAATCATGTTAATTGAGAGTAAGTTATTTAGTAAACACTTGAACAATAGGATTACCAGTAATGATTTGTTTTGCTTTTCTCTTCACAAACATATAATGTAAAAGTGTGTAGGTTGCTGGAATTTATTAGATGGTCATGCTTTTTTGGAATTTGGAGATTTTTATTTTGCAAAATCAGGATTTAACTCTGTTTTAATTACCATTCTGATTGTAGAAATGGATTCAGCATCCACAGAACTATTGAAACACCCAAGATTTCAGACAGTTGTAACCTAGATTTTCAAAATTTTTCAAAATCATACCCAAAAAATCAGTCTATTCCGACACAAACAATCTAATTTTAAACTATTCCTATAAAAACCAATGGTTTTTTTTTCAATATCTAATTTTGAACTATTCCTATAACAACCAATGGTTTTTGTTTTCAATGTATCATAAAAGCCTGTTATTTTCAATATTTCTATATATATTTTCAATGTTCCTGAAACCCTGTTAACCCTGTTATTGTATTGAGACATCCTCTTCCAACTCACGAGTATGGCATTAGTAGCTAACCCTGCTTTACACCCATAGTAATAATATTAAGTGTGTAACCTGCAGAGGTGCCATAAGTTAATAACCAAGGTAATTACCACCCTAGGATACAAAATATTTAAGTCTCGCAAATAAGAAATCCCTTCACTCCAAGTCGAAAGCTTTGCCAAAGCCTACAAAAAGCAAAAGACTGTTAAGCAGTCTTTATTCCTAAAACACAGCTCAGCAATCTTTATTTCCTCGAAAACAGCTCTCCAAGTAAATATACGATCACTTGTCTAATTCTTGTGTCTACTCCTTGCTTTGTCTTTTACACAAGAGTGTAGCACATATTCACTATATTAAAAATCAATTGCAACAGGAAATGCAAGTTCAGGCTTAAGGCTGAAGAAAGGAGACCCAGAGAAGAAATGATGAAGGAAACATGGGCAACAAAATTGGAAGACTATCTATGCTTTACATTTACGAGTTTATTCAATATTGTATAAATGAAACATATCTGGATAAATTTGCTGGTGTTTTTTTTTTTCCTTGAATTCTTCTAATGGCGAGATAAATATTTATTATTAGATTTTGATATTGAAATCAGGTTGTCCATCACAGTTTTTAATATACATTTATATTACCTGGAAGTGGAGCCTCCTCTATTCTTATTGATGTGCACTTATGGCATTTATGGGCAATTAATGTTTAAAAGTAATTGTCTGTATTAGAGCTAGCTCATTGGTTTTCAGGAATGCTGAGTTTCTAATATCTATTTATTATGGTTTTAAACTAAATATAAACAAATCTCATTGTTCAGACTCACTAACTAAGTAAATTATAATAAGGTTAATTTGACTTTGTAAATAAATTAAAACTAATAAACTAAATTTTTCAAAAATATATCCAATAATAATTATGTTAAAATAAGTATAAGTTTTATTGAATTCCTTGCCCTTTTAAAATTTCTTAAAAACCTTTATCACTTAAAAAAAAATTATTGTAGTGTATATATACGTACATTAACAATAACTATTTAATAATGCAAACTTACCAAACCAACCAAAGTAAATAAAATAATGTCACTAAAATTTACTATAATTAAAAACTTTAACTATATTTTTTATATTATCTCCTCTCACACCATTTCTATCATTACCATCCCCAATCCTATCTTTACCCTCGTATAATATATATAAGAGGAGACAATGTCATTAGAATTTACTATAATTAAAAATTTTAACTATAATTTTTCTATTATTTTTTTCATCCCTGTCCTACTATCCCTAATCTTATCTTTACCCTAGTATATGAGGGTTAAGATGGCCAGACATAATAAAGAAAACATTATAATAAATTTCCAAAGATAAAAATAAATTTCTTATTTTTTCCAAAGATAAAAATAATTTTCTTATTTTTTTCAAAGATAAAAATAACTTTCTTATTTTTTTCAAAGATGAGAATGAGAAAGGCAATAGAAAAAACATTATATGAAGGTAGGAAAATATATGTTTTAAAGTGTTATCTCTCCACCCCACTCGAACCCACACCTCCACTCCTATATAGCATTATATATAAAGATTACAATGAATAAACATAATATAGAAAATGTTATAATATCCTATGAAGGTGTATATAGGAGAATATAATAGGAAAAATCCCCACCTCCATTCTTATATAAACTATTAAATGTAAACAATATTCTTTTATTATAACAAAGTTTGCATTAGCAATCAAACCGACTCATACAAAACTCAAAATCCCACTTTGAGTGTTTAATATTTAAAATTCAAAGAGGGCTTGGTGCATTCTTGAAATGACTTATCAGGGTGTTCCAAGGTGAAGGTGAAGGTTGTTAGGTAGTAGAACTCAAGGAGTGAATTTTAAAGTATAAAGATGAAGAAATCAAAGTCTTTCGATAATTTTATGACTCAGGTCATGGACATTGTTAATTAGTTGAAACAATAAGTATACGACCTCTTTGATCAAAGAGTGACTGAGACTTTGCTCAAAAGTTTGCCAAAAATATTTGAATCACTGGCTGTAGCCATAGAATAGTTGATGCCAGTAAGAGCTAGAAGGATTATATTATCCTAATCAGCATGAAACCCTAATTAAGAACTTCTTCCGCAAGTTTTAATTCCACAAGCTTACTTCCTTCTACAATTGCCTCTCTGCAATTTCCTTTCCACAACTCTTGTTTCTGCATATGAGTTTTCCCAAACTATCTTTCCGCAACTGCAGATTGCAGATTGTAGGTCAGATTTTTGACTTTTCCTTGAATTGCTTCTGCAATTCGTCTGCCACAACTTTTCTTCTACAATTAACTTTCCGTAGCTTTAACAAGCTTGCACCTTTGAATTTTGGAAACCATTATCGACCATTGATCTCTTGCAGCTTCTTCCCTTTCTATTTCTCTGAGATCAAGTGTGGATCTTCACCTTAACTTTGCGGATCTATTATATCATGTACACACTTCACCTGCAGAATTCATCCACAACCGTAGATCTGTCTAAGTCATAGGTTGTTAACTCAAACTATTACAGTCGAATTGATCCGTGATACGATCAATTTCCTTCTTGTTGCATTCACATGAGCACATCTCCATCTTCATGAATTCTCTAAACATTTCTATCAATACTGAAGATTCAGAGACACAGAGAATTTAAACATGTTTCCGGTTATTGAAAAGAAGACAAAGAATTTACAAATATTCACGCAAGAGGCTATTACTCTGTTCTTCATTTCATTAACCATTAACCATTGCCACACACACTCTCATACACACCCACTCATATATTTGATTATTACATTCGATACTTTAATATAGAACTCTATCAAATTGTCAGATTTGAATAGGTGGGATCTAAACTCCTAAGAAAGTAAATCTACAGCTAATCTATCCTTGAGCAACCTCTTTCCATTATTGAGCACATCAGTGGAAAATTTCCATTATTACATTCAAACTAATCATATCTATAAAACAGATTACAAAAATCGACAACTAACCCTATCCTTCTAGAAATGATTACATGGAAGCAGAAAAATAACATTTCTTACTCAATCAAAAAACAAAAGGACTTTGACTTGATGCTCCTGCATCATACTCCAGGGGAAGAAAACAATTTTTCAATAGTTCTTCAGGGTTCACATTGTACTTGGAAATATCTAGTTTAGTCATTCATGCTGCATCTTCATTTGGCTGACCTTTCCACTTGACCAAATACTGAAAATAATATTTGTTTTTGGTCTTCTTTGAAATTCTGTTGTCAAGGATAACTTCGATTTATCGCGGTTCTTTCTGTGGTAATTTCCCTTTGCAATCTATGAATCGACCATATTCACGTGAGATCATTTCTTCTGCCTGAACACCTGAATATTTAAAAGGATATAAATATGAAAAATTAAAAATTGGAGAAATTTGAAGATCAGAAGGAAGTTCTATTTCATATGCATTTGCAAAAAACTTCCTCAAAATTTTACAAGGTCCTATCTTCTTGAGTTTCAATTTATTGTAAGTCCCCTTAGGAAACCTCTCCTTTTTAAGATATGCCATTACTAAATCTCCAACCTGGAAATTAACTTCCCTTCTTTTCAAATCTGCTCTCTGTTTATATTTTCAAACACTTTCCTGCAATTTCCTCTTAACATTTTCCTGCAGCTCATGCATATTGGATGCAAAATATTCACCATGTGCACTTCTCCTTTCCTGTCCTCCCAAAATTCTAATTTCATACACTCTTCTTGGGTGCATCCCATACGCAATCTGAAAAGGACTCATACCTGTACTCCTGTTAGGTGAATCATTGTAAGCAAACTCAGCTTGAGCAAGAGCTAAATCCCATTGTTTTGGATTCTTATAAACAAGGCTTCTTAATATATTTCCCAAGCTCCTATTCACCACTTCAGTCTAACCATTGGTGTGAGGATGATAACCAGAGCTAAAACTAAGCTTAGTACCCAATTTATTCCATAAAGTTCTCCAAAAATGACCAACAAATTTAATATCTCTGTTTGATACAATGCTCAAAGGAAGACCATGTAACTTCACAATTACTGAAAAGAACAAATTAGCATTGTTTGTTGCATCATTGGTCTTTTTACAAGCATTAAAATGAGCCACTTTTTAAAACCTATCTACTACTACTACATAAAAATAATAATTTCCCCTCTGAGTTCTAGGAAATCCTAGAACAAAATCCATATTAATGAAATCCCAAGTTCTAGTTGGAATATGTAGGGGTTGATATAGCCATGTATTTTGTCTCCTCCCTTTGGCATGATGACATATCCTACAACTTTAAACAAACTGCTTGACATCATTTTGCATTCCTAGCCAAAACTAAAAAGCACCCACCTAAAAAAATGTTTTTCCTTGTCCAAAATGACCTGAGAATCCAACATTGTGTTTCTCCTGTATCATATTTTCTCTCATAGAACATTTAGGAATGCGGAATTTACTACTTTTGAACAACAATCCTTCTTGCTGCATATAGTCCAACCATTGACTTCTATTGTGGGAAATTGGGTTCTCACAGGCTGCATATACATCCTTAAAATCTCCATCTTCCTTATACATATTAACTAAATTTTCAAATCCCAAACTACTGACCTTAATATCCCACAAGATCAAATTTACTCTGCTTAAGGCATCAACAACCTTATTATATTTTCCACTTGTGTGCTTGATCACAAAGGTAAAGTTCTGCAAAATTTCCACCCACTTAGCATGTTTTGGATTCAATTTAGGTTGACCATTTATTAACTGTAAAACATGATTATCTGAATATAATACAGATTCCTTGGGAATCAAATAATGTCTTGATTTCTTGAGATCTTGCACAACAACATGCAATTAATGTTCTCTGGCTTGTCCTTCATATATCTTTGCCAATCCACAATAACATCATAGGCTTTAGATGCTTGCTCTCTTTTTTCTACCTGATCCTCAAGGAGAACATACATATTACCGAAAGTGATATAAGTTTCAAAAATAACATCCATAGTTTGGAACAAATCACTTATTGACTCATGATGCTCCTGATTAGTCCTGATAACCAATTCCTTGAACTCCTGTTGTGTAAACCTAGAAAACGCAGAAGAAGTTGCACTTGCAGTTGCATCTTCACATTGATTTTCAAGTGAAGATATCCTTTGTGTAGTGATGGCATTTGCAGTCTTCTCATTTTGCAATTCATCCTGAAGAGAGGAATTCTTGAGCTGCAACTCTTTGAACTTGTCTTTAGATGCTTTCAAGATTTTCCACATGAATTTTATGTTGTCTCTCGACCTCATCTAGCTCTTCCTATACTCTTTTCATTTCCTCTTTCCATTTATCAAACTCCTTGTTCAGTGTGAGCAGTGCATCAAGGTCGCCACCTATAAAAACACCCAAACCCATGGTTGAATCCACTACATCAATTTGAAGGTCACCAGACCATTGAGTCCAAACTATTTGACTAGTAAGAGGTCCAGGAACATCATCATTATCCCTACTTCTCTTCTTTCTTTTTCTTATCACTACCTTTGATGACCTGCTATAAAAGTAATCCCAAAGAGAGACTACATTATCTTCATCAAAATCACCCACTGAATGAGTAGATGATGAAGTCCCACTTATTGTTGAAACTAACAAGGATGGCTAAGTAATGGTAGGAGGTGGCATAGACATAGTGATAAGTGTAATAGAGAAGGGAGAGGAGAGGTTTTGATCAATTGTTGACGTAAAGGTTGAAGAAATGACTGGGATGGTAACTTCAATAAGTGGGATGTCAGTGTTAGTGATTGAGGGTGTTGAAATGTGGTTAGGAAAAACTGATGATGGGAAAATGAATGAAGGTAATGGCAAGGGGATCTTGAAGAACTGGGTCTTATTAGGGGTAAATGAAGGTGTACGGTGTTGAACTGATATAACTAGGATGGAAACAGGTGGTGAGGTCAAAAAATGATAAAGTTGGGACAATGGGGATGATGGGATGACCCTAGCAGGAGAAGTGGAAAGAAAATGGATGGATGAGAGGAGGAGTGCTGCAGTTGATGAAATAGGAACATGAACAGATTTAGGAATAGAGTCTTCCATTCTACTATTATTAAACAAATATTCAAATGTATTCAGTGGGTTAGCCACTTCTTCTATTACAAGAACAGCGGATGCACATGTTCTTGAACATCGGAATCATCAAGGTCAATTGTAGGGGTTTGAGAAATAGTCACCTGTGTTTTATGTTTCTTAAATGGATTAACATCAACTATTGCTTGTTCATCACCTACTGGAGTAACTATAGTAGTCACCTGAGTGTCAAGAATAGGCTTAGCAATTGCAGCTACTTGATTATCCAATGCAGAAGTTATCTGTGCCGATTTTTGCTTCAACTGCCGAGAAGTATGCATCACAACCTTCTACTTAAAATGAGCATCCAGAAATCCTTTGGGATCACGTCTTCTTTTACTAGAAAAACCAAGTTTCAAGGAAACTATATGATCACTTAGCACTGCGTCCCAAGTTGAAGTTGGAATGAGCAGTAATCCAAGGTTTAGAGGGAACTTGGGCCTACCTTTTCTTTTGGGGGAAACAAGTTTCTTGTAAACCCCTTCAATAATAGTTTGGAAAGACAGTTCTTCAATGACCAATCTATCAGGAAAAATCTTAGGCAACATATGAACAGTATTTCCACCCCAAATCCTGATGTATGAAAATGACTTGCCAACATACCAGTCACCCATTGTAGCAATAAAGGCCTTGTCTTCAGCTAAGAAGGAGGGAGATTCCTTTTTGAAGATTGAAAAATACATGTTGACGAGGAAGGGTTCACAAATATCATAGAACCTGGCTGCATAATTAGTATCCCACATTTCTGAATGGTAAATAGGCACTGAGGGGTCTACTAAAGTCCAGTTCCATCCCGAATTGGGATATTGGAACTCAGTACAGAATACGTCAATGATGAAAGCCGAAAATAAGAAATTGGGTTTCTTCTGGGCGGTGGCCTTTTGATAATCCTGGATAGCCGTTTTAAGCTCTAGTGACAAGATAGACGCCCATGGGAAAGATTCACCAGTAGTCAGGACTTGATGAGCTATTGGAGCCCATTCAACTTTAAAAATAGAGCAATTGGGGAAGCCATAATGTCGACATAACATGGCTTCTAGCAAAGAATAGGATTCCTTAAACAAGGTGACAGGATAAAGGTCATCTTTCCTCTGCGAGAACTTATTAGGTTCATTCATCCAATATTTTAACATTTCAACAAAATTAAACCTAGTCCTGGAGGCTCCGACAAATTTTGTGTTGAGGGGTTGTCTAATTGGTTTAAGTCCATAGGCTCTAATAAAGACCTCGGGACAAGAGGTAGCTAACTGCGACCCTGCAGTATCATTGAAGGAACGGTCTTTAGGGTTTGCATGTTCCATGATCCATTTGACTGCATCATTAGAAGGGAGGATGGCGAGTCTGGCAGCTATGATGTGGAGTCCATAGCCCCTGATTCTTTGATAGGCCGATTGGTCATTCTGTATATCAGAGAAGCCGTCATTGTCGAAAATTGAGTATACCCTAGGCCAATCAATCTAGTAAGTTTTAGTGACTCTACCACTGGTATCAGAGAAAATGCCAAAGTTTGGGTCTTTGGTCAGCATGTCCTTTTGAAGGATTTTGCAACAAGTAATCCGTTCCATTCTTGCAATTTAGGGAAAACTCTATTTAAATGTGTAAAGCAAGAAATCGAATCTAATTCAATCTTAACTATAGTAATCAATTTGAATGAAGAAATGACTAAGACACTAACTTGTAATCAAAACTAGACTATGACGAAGTTTCCTAGTAAAACACAGAGAAACTTCATGCAGCACGGTAATTCACAATACTAAAATGGTAAAGAAATCGTAAAAAACTAACCTATATATAGATTTTCCATGGGTCAAATTATGACCGTAGGATTAAAATAAATGGGCGTTCAAGAACAAACCTTGCGGGATGTGGGATCATAATGCAAGATTTAAATTTTACTAACCATCCCGCAATCCACATTCTGCAATTTGCGAGATGCGGGATACCAAAAGTACCGAAGTTTTATTTAATCTCTTTCGTAATTTGCATCCTTTTTTACCCGCACGGGTTGTGGGATCACACAAAAAAATAAATCAATCAAATTGTTCCTATATTCCGCATCTTGCAAATTGTGGGTTGCGGGTTGCGGGATGACACACTATACTTACAAAAAAAATTCTGCCTCATTTCGCATTCCACAAATTGCGGGATGAAAAAATCGCAAATAATAAACTTCAAAATCCCGCAATCCACATTCCACAATTGCGGGATATGTGTTGCGGGATGTGGGTTGCGGGATGAAACAATTCTTACGAAATATAGTCTTCTGCAACTCACCAAAAGCACAAAAATCAAGCATAAACTCAAAAATTCAACTAAGTTAAATCAAAGGAACCATGATAAATGTTATGGGGACCCCAAAACGAATTAAGGAAATTAGAATAGTTACCTTTGTATGTGAAATTGGGGCTCTGATGTTTTCGATAACATGGGATTTTTTGTACCTACAACACACCTTTGAATTGCGAAACCCATTCTTGACCATTGATCTCTTGTAGGTTCTTCCATTTCCGTTGATTTGAGGTCAAGTGTGGATCTTCACCTTAACTTTGTGGATCTATTATATCCTGTACACTTTTCACTTGCATAAGTCATCCACAACCATAGATCTATCTTAGTCACAGGTTGTTAAATCAAACTATTACAGTTGAATTGATCCATGAAACGATCAATTTCCTTCCTATTGCATTCACATGAGCACATCTCCATCTTCATGAATTCTCTAAACATTTCTATCAATACTGAAGATTCAGAGACACAGAGAATTTAAACATGCTTTTGATTAATGAAAAGAAGACATAATTTACAAATATTCACATAAGAGGCTATTACTCTATTATTCATTTCATTAACCATTAACCATTGCCACAAACACTCTCATACACACCCACTCATATATTTGATTATTACATTTGATACTTTAATATAGAACTCTATCAAATTGTCAGATTTCAATAGGAAATACCTGAACTCCTAAGAAAATAGATCTACAACTAATCTATCCTCGAGCAACCTCTTTCTAGTTTCAAGGACATCAGTGGAAAATTTCCATTATTTCATTCAAACTAATCATATCTATAAAACAAATTAAAAAAATTGACAACTAACCCTATCCTTCTAGAAATGATTACATGGAAGTAGAAAAATAACATTTCCCGGTCAATAAAAAAACAAAGGACTTTGAATCGATGCTCCTACATCATACTCTACGGGAAGAAAATAATTCTTCAATAGTTCTTCAGGGTTCACATTGTACTTGGAAATATCTAGTGCAGTCATCCATGTTGCATCTTCATTTGGCTGACCTTCCACTTGGCCAAATATTGAAAATAATATTTGTTTTTGGTCTTCTTTGTGGCGGTTCTTTCTGTGGTATTTTTGCTTTCCAATCTACGAATGGAACATATTCACTTGAGATCATTTCTTTTGTCTGAACACCTGAATATTTAAAAGGATATAAATCTGAAACATTAAAAATTGGAGAAATTTGAAGATCAAAAGGAAGATCTATTTCATATGCATTTGCAGAAAACTTCCTCAAAATTTTATAAGGTCCTATCTTCTTGAGTTTTAGTTTATTGTAAATCCCCTTAGGAAACATCTCCTTTTCAAGATATGCCATTACTAAATTTCCAACCTGAAAATTAACTTCCCTTTTTTTCAAATCTTCTCTCTATTTATATTGTCTAGCACTTTCTTCTTAACATTTTCTTGTAGCTCATGCATATTGGATGCAAAATATTCACCATGTGCACTTCTCCTATCTTGTTCTCCCAAATTTATGATTTCATACACTCTTCTTGGGCGCATCCCATACACAATCTGAAAAGGACTCATACATGTACTCCTATTAGGTGAATCATTGTAAGCAAACCCAGCTTGAGAAAGAGCCACAATCCCATTGTTTTGAATTCTTAATATATTTCCCAAGCTCCTATTTCGCACTTCATTCTGACCATCAGTGTGAGGATGGTAAGAAGAGATAAAACTAAGCTTAGTACCCAATTTCTTCCTTAAAGTTCTCCAAAAATTACCAACAGATTTAGTATTGCCTGATACAATGCTCAAAGGAAGACCATGTAACTTCACAATTATTGAAAGAAAGAAATTAGCAATGTTTGTTGCATCATTGGTCTTCTTACAAGCATTAAAATGAGTCATTTTTTAAAACCTATCTACTACTACATAAAAGGAATCATTTCCCCTTTGAGTTCTAGGCAATCCCAGAACAAAATCCATACTAATGAAATCCCAAGGCCTAGTTGGAATAGGTAGGGGTTGATACAGTGCTATATTTTGTCTCATCCCTTTGGCATGATGACATATCCTACAACTTTCAACAAGCTAATTTACATCATTCTATATTATTGGCCAAAAATAAAAAGCACCCACTTGAACAAATGTTTTATCTTGTCCAAAATGACATGAGGAACCTCCACTATGTTTCTCTTGTATCATATTTTCTCTCATAGAACATTTATGAATGCATAATTTACTACTTTTGAACAACAATCCTTCTTGTAGCATATAGTCCAATCATTGACTTATATTGTGGGAAATTGGGTTCTCACAGGATACATATACATCCTTAAAATTCCCTTATTCCTTATACATATTAACTAAAATTTCAAATCCCAAAGTACTAACCTTAATATCCTGCAAGATCAAATTTACTCTGCTTAAGGCATCAACAACCTTATTATATTTTCCACTTGTGTGCTTGATCACAAAGCTAAAGTTATGCAAAAATTCTTCCCACTTAGCATGTTTCTGATTCAATTTAGGTTGACTATTTATAAACTGAAAAGCATGATTATCTGAATATAATACAAATTCCTTGGGAATCAAATAATGTCTCCATTTCTTGAGAGCTTGCATAATGACATACAATTCTTTCTCATATGAGGAATACTTATGTTTTTCCTCATTTAACTTCTCACCGAAGTATGCTATTGGTCTATGTTCTTGACTCAGAACGACCCTGTAACACCCTGATTTTGACCCGTTTGCATTAAATGTATAGGATGTAAATATTGTATTTAACCAGGGTGTTGAGCTAAAGGAAAAATCTCCACCATCGATTTAGCGTTTTATGTTTCGGCGATTAAAAATTGCTGCTGATGGTATTTTTGTGCTAGACGACACATTATAATTTTGGACATCANAAAACCCACAACTAGCTATGTCAATGCAACAATAATGAGATGGGGGCATGATTTCCTAAGGATAAGGAGCGGGGGGGGGGTATTCAAACCCTTGGGACAATGGGGAAAAGTCAAATGTCAAAGGGAGAACCCATCAAACTGCTAACTACCTTTCTCATCTTATTCACCCAATCATTTATTACTCCCAGAAGTTGGTTGAGTTGGTTATTGCATGGGATGGGAAAGGTATGGCTGTCCAAATTCGAATGGGAGAAGCCACTAGTTTCTGGGAAACACAATTTTGACTTATGGGGCAATTTATTGCCCAAAAATGATTCCCATTCCCTCATGCATTGAGGTTGTTATCTTTTCCCATGTTTTTGGAGCTCGTGGCATTCTGCATTCACATTTTTCATCTTCCTCACCATTTTCTCTAATTCACGTGAGCTCTCTCAAGTTGCTATAGATTCCTATGTGTATCCATCCACGATTTTGGTTGTTTAACTCATCTTTCCCATGGATGGGAGGTCGTTTTTGTAATGCCCAGGGATTGGGTTGTCTTCCTCACGTTTTCCTATTGTTTTCCTCATTTTCCTCAAGTTGGAAATTCATTTTTGGTAATGCCAGCAAGTGGGAGAAGAGACCCACAAATTTTGGGTGTTGTTGAGTCTATTTTGGCCACATTATGGCCATAAAAAACTCTAGAAATCGAATTGCACAGGCTGAGTTGTTTTACTCAATTGCCATTCTCAAATTTTGGCCTCTGTGATGTTTTCCTTCAATCCTGGAACTATAATTGCTGTGTGTATATCTTTGTTTGGTCTCGGAACCGGTTTGGGAGTGGAAATGGTGTCTGAACTAGCTTGATAAAACTAGTGTGAGAAGGAACCTCATAGAAATATCTAGGGGTCTGGTTTTCTTCTTTGCACAACCTTAATAGCACTGGAAAAGAAGGCATAGCCTGAGGGACTGTGTAGCAGAGAAGGGGATGCTCCTTTTTTTGGGTGTGTAGATGTTTTAGAATCCATGCTAGATCTGGTGCAAGTGTCCATAGCTCTATGGTTGAGCTCACTAGCTTAGCAGTCATCCTTTCCAGCTCCTTCGTAGCTTGATAGTTGGGTTGGATAGATTTTGATAAATCCTTAGCTATGTGTGAGTCTTCTAGTGTTCCCTTATTCCTTGTGGGAATCCTGCCCAGCTTGAGGGTGGCACTTTTGCTGAGAGGTTGATGAGCACAATAGCCTGTGGTTGGGAAGAACATTTCAGGGACATAGCTATTTGTAGGACAAGCTTCTTTCAAGATAAGTATTCTTTTCTATTTGATCTCTGCAACTGTATCTGTGTTTTTGAATTAATATGAACATGTTAAATACTGTGAATGAATGGATTTTGTTTCTGCTATATGTTAATAATTTATGCATCTGTGTATGTTTAAGTTCAATGCATTTCATATTTATGTAAATGGGGATAGATTCACAGATTAGATTACATCATGGTCGCGTTCCCTCTCAGCTAGATGGGAGGGGATGTGACAGACCCCTATTGTTGTCCCACTAGCATGTGTCTCTACTTGAAAAACTTTGTCAAAACTTCATAAATCCAGAATAGGATTCTTAGTGATCTTCTTCCTTAACAATTTGACGTTTCTATCTACTGCTTCTGTCCAATTGAAATTTTGTCTACTTCCCCTGAAGGTGTCTATTATGGGTGGCCAAAGTTGAGTATAATTCTTGATGACTTTTCTATAAAAACTTGCAAGACCATAAAATTCTTACCTCGTACACATTCCTTGGAGTTGGCCAATTCAAAATCACTTGCACCTTCTATGGATTAGTTTTTAATCCTTCTTCTAAAACCATGAATCCCTAATAAATCAATTATTTTTTAGGAAAATACACCTTTTCAGATTTATCAGGAGGTTCTCTTTTTGCAGGGTTTCCAACACCAATTTAAGGTGTCTCAAATGTTCTTGTTTATTTTGACTGAAAAATCAGAATATCATCTAGATACACTATCACAAATGTTCCAATGTACTTCAAGACCTTATTCATCAATCTCATAAAAGTGCTAGGTGAATTAGTAAGCCCAAATGTAATTACTAACCATTCATATAGTCCTTTGTTAGTCTTGAAAGAAATCTTCCATTCATTCTCTTCTCTTATTCTTATTTGATGATAACAACTTTTAAAATCTATCTTTTAAAAATATTTTGAACCACTCAGACAATCCATCAAATCATAATTACAAGGTAAGGGAAATCTATACCTAATACTGAACTTGTTGATTTCTCTGGAGTAAGTGCATGTATTCTATCCACCATCCTTCTTTGGGCTAAGAAAAGTGGGTGCTGCACAAGGACTGAAACTTTCTTTCACCAAACCTTTATCCAATAGCTCATGTACCTGTTGTTTGATATCTTCATTCTCTTAAGGAGTCAGTTTGTAGGCTTCCTTATTAGATAAACTTGCACTAGGTATTAATTCATTGTGATGAATAATACTTCTCACAGGAGGTAAATCATTTGGTACTTCATCCACAATAATATCAGCAGAATTATCAAGCAAGATTTTAACTTCAGTGGGAAAATCATCTGAATTTGTAGAAGTTAAAATTACCTTTGGTTTTCCAACAAGGGAAAAATGCAGTTCTTCTTATTTCTTAACTTCTTGTAATAGTTCCTTCCCAGTCATCAATAGAATACTAGATTTTGGACCTTCTTGAACTGCTTCATTCTTCAAAGGTAACAATGTATGTTTCCTTCCATCCTTTACCAGGGAGTAAGTGTTTTTCCTTCTATCACGAACAACTTTTCTATCATATTTCCATGGCCTCCCTAAGAGTGTATCACATACATCCATAAGCATTATATCACATAATACCACATCTTTATAAGTACCAATTTGAAACTCCACATTTCATCGCTCAGTCACCAAGAGATGATGTCCTTTCTGCAACCAAGACACTTTATAAGGAGTGGGATTTTTCATCCTCTTCAATCCCAACTTCTCTACTATCTCATTGGAGACCAAATTATCTGTACTATCACTATCAATAACCATCTTACAACACTTCCCTTGTGAATTTTACATAGTTCTTAACAGACTCTTCCTCTGGGCTGGTTCATGCACTTTATTCTCTATTTTCACTAAAACTCTCTTCATCATAATAGATTCTCCTTCTTCAGGAGGATTATTCATCTCTCCTTCCTCATTGGACTCCTCACAAGCCTTAGCAATATTCTCATTCCTTTGAGCTATAGGTTTATTCTGTGGGCACTTGGAATGACATGTCCAATTTATCCACATGTATAGCATTTCACTTCTCTATTTCTACCTCTTGCTCTAACATTAAACCTCCCTCCCATAAATCCTCCTCTTTGGGGTGTTTGGCTACTAAAACTTTCTGCCACATCCTTAGCAGTTTGAAACTTACCTCCTCTGTTTGGAGATCCTTTTCCTCTCGCTGTACTTCTTCCTCAAATCTTCTAGTTATGTCTTCTTAGTAGCTCTCTTCTACCCTTGACGCTTCCTGATAAGCATGTTCAATATTATTCAAATTCAACAAGTTGATCTCATCTTGTATCTCATATCTTAGTCCATTTATGTATCTGGACACTCTTTCTATGTTCCCTTGTGTTTGTCCATCTCTAATACTCGACTTAAATAATTATTTTGTGTATTCTTTAACAGTCATACCCTTTTGTCTAAGATTTTGTAATTGTATAATGAGAGTCAACTGACTCAATCCTTAGGCATAAATTGACTTTTAATTTGATCTAACATTTTATCCCAAGTTTTGATTTTGGACTTACCTTTTCTTTCCCCATAGATCTAAAGTTCATCCCACCAAATAGATGCATGTCCCTTCAGTCTGGTCGTTGCATATCTCACCTTCTTTCTATCCTCAATTTCTTCAAAATCAAAGTAATTTTTCAGAGGATTGATCTAGTCCATGAATTATTCAATATTGAGATTACCTTCATACATGGGAACTTCAACTTTAGACCTATTCCTAGCTTTCACCAACATCCTCAATACATTTACTTCATCAACAATCTCCTCTTGCTCTTCTTTAGACTACTCCTCTTCATCATTGGTGTCTATACTCTAAATTTCTTCTCTCCATAGCCTCCATCCTAGCTTGGATATTTATTAATTCCCTTTGTGTGTCTGTCTCTGTAGCTTGTATTCCTCGACCACCTACTACTAGAAATCCACATGCTCATCCTCGCCTTGGTGGCATCTTTAATCAAATTTGATATTTTGCTCTGATACCAAAACTAATGTTAGTAAGAGCTAGAAGGAATATCTTATCCTAATCAGCATGAAACCCTGATTAAGATATTCTTCCACAAACTTTAATTCCACAAGATTACTTCCTTTCTGCAATTTCCTTTCCACAAATGATTTTTCGTGGACTATCTTTCTGCAATTGTGGATTGTGGGTCGTCTTTTTGACTTTTCCTCGAACTTCTTCCATACTTCGTCTCCTACAACTATTCTTCTGCAATCAACTTTTCGCACCTTTAACAAGCTTGCACCTTTGCATTACAAAAACCATTCTTGACCATTGATCTCTTGTGGCTTCTTCCCTGTTTGTTGTTCTAAGATCAAGTGCAGATATTCACCTTACTTTGTGGATCTAGTCTATCCCATAAAATTTTCTCCTCTGGAATTCATCCACAACCGTATATCTGTCTAATTCGTAGGTTGTTAACTTAGACTATTACAGTCGAATTGATTCGTGAAATGATCAATTTACTTCATGTTCCATTCTGATTAATGTAATCAGGAATATTTCACCTTCTACAGATAGAAGCTATTCCTTTGGTCTGAATGGTTTAGATCCAGAACAAATGAGTGAAAGACAAAGGATGAAGACCTTCCTTGAATGTCGTAGACACCTGGAATGCTGCTTTGATAGTGAACCTGTGTACCTGCAAACATATAAAACATGCAAACACATCAAAAGTACCAAAAAATCATCTACTTATCCATGTTAATGACTAGGGAATCTAACAACATGTACATGTGAAATCAAAACAACAATATTGTGGGATGGAAATCATCTTTGCATTAAATATGTATGGAGAAGATTACAACTATTGCCTTAGTGTCGAAAAGCATCTCCACGATACAAACACTTCATCCCCATAAGCTCCAACTTTGCTCTGTATGATCTCCAATGGCTTGGGCTAAGTGGTCAATCCAACGGCATAAAAATACCTCTATAGTTCTCCCCCTCAACTATGGACATGATCTTGTATTTATAAGGCTCAATGGATAGGAATAGTTGAGAGATTTGTGGATGAGGTGGCATTAATATCCTATGATGGGGGATCTCGAGCTCAACTGACCCACAATGATACGGATAAGGGAGCGTACAAGGCTCATGATCTAGAAGCCTTGAGAAACTTCTCTTTTTTCCATTTCACCTAGGGTACTGCTTTTCTTCTCTTATGATAGAGTGTTTTAGATGAGAAACGATCATGGACCAACGACCATAGGTGGTGGCACCGCTTATGGAAAATAGGATACAGGTGGTGCGAGCAAGGTATCGCTCATGGGCCACAGGGAAAATGTGGTGCTGAGTTTTTTTCATGTAGAATTGACAAACAAAGTAGGCTTACACTCTAAGTGCTGAGATTAAGGGAAAACATGGAAGTTAAGGGTCTTATAACATGATGGTGATAGGATTTGGGTATAACAGAATGCCCCCCAAAGCACGAGACTTAGAGGGATACAATAAGCGAGAGCTTTGAGAGAACAAGTTGTCACTTTGAAGTGAAAGTGTCAGCTCGATCGGAGCATGTAATCCAGTAGGCATCTGTAGTACATCAATATTTTTGACTCATAGACACATGTAACCAACTCATGGTTGTAGACCAATACAAGGAATCTCCATGGGAGGAATAAACAAGCATGGTTACTAGAATACACTGTAGATCCATGTGATAGAGGACTCAAACTTGGACATATCTACCAGACATACAACGTAGCTCTATGTCATGTAGACACAAATTTCAGCATAGCCATGACCATACAAATGTGGATCCATGCTAGATATACAAAACTCCATTGCAACCTGAGGAAAGCAACGAGCGCTATACAAATACCTAGGGTCTTCGTCTCATCTTCCACAAAGTACGATTCTATCCATGTGATTACAATGATCTAAAGTCAAACATGGTAGAAACCACTTGATTATCGGCCAATGATGTGAACCGTTAACAATTGCAAGGGAAATCACCATTGATGTCAATGATTCCCAAGGTACCCTAGTACAATCTACTGAGTGTGAATAGATGTCATGATGTCGAACACCCAGTTGATTCTATTGATCAAAGGTCAATGATGTGAACCTATATCGAGAGTGAGAGATTATGTGATTAAGGCACATAGATCTCAAGGTACTAAGTTTTGTTTCTAAGACTATTTCTTGGATGATGAACTGATGTCGACAGGAATAGTCTTGTCGAAGGAGGGCCATGATGAGTCCCACATCGACGACACGAAACTCGGAACATAGTTCTGGAATGATGTGAATGTAGTAACCATAAGATTGACTCAAAAGTACTAACAAAGAGACTGTTTTTACTGTAGAGGTAAGACTTCTTCAACTTCCCTTTGAACCTCGAGCGGCACAACAAAAGACTTGGTAGCATGACTAAACTAGACAAACACATAGTGCGACAGTGGACAATGCATTCTTTTGAAAGACTCAGAGGAGTGGCATGACTCATGAAGGTGGATTGTCATGGACATCAATTAAATACCCAATTGACTGAAATGATATGCAGACAAGTGCCATGTTCAAAGGTAACGACAAACTACTGCCATTTACTTGCAAAATGATTCCCTTCCCATTCCCCCCATCATGGTTGATGAGTGACTCTTTTCAGTTTTATGAGTTCAAAGAGGGTAACAAACACTCGGTATAGCTCATTTGAAGACAATTCCAAATTCATATGTTTTACGAACCTAAGAGAGGAGGGGTTCGTTCCCAAAAAAGGGTCTCTCAATGTTTAATTTAATGAGTCCAATGAAATAAAACTCGGTATTGTTCATGTTTAGAGAGTCTGAACGACCACGGAAGAAGACTCCAAAGGGTCCTTTTTTGTATGATTTAGTCTCTAAGGCCCGAAAAAGTATAAATTATACCTTAGAGAACTCTTCCAGTCATGATTGGCTGGAGTGTTCCTTGTTCGTAAATAGTCTATCCAAACCAAAAAAGAGATAACCTACCATCGGAGAGACGACTTTTCAAATGCTTTAATGAGCATGAAGAAGACAATATCACTCGACAATCTTTTGATATTTAGGGAGCTCAAAAAGAGTTTAAAGAAGACTCCATTAGGTCTCTTTTCACAATGAGAGTTTTTACGAGCCTGAAAAGAATAAGAAATGGACTCGGACCTTTGATACTGAGTTTTGAGAGCATGACCAAAGTGTCGCAATAAACTCTCAATGACTTTTTCCGTTTTATGGTAGTGTGAAAAAGTAAAAAATGAACTCCCAAAAATTTACTACCACAGCTCTTCTATCTTGCAACGACTCAAAAACAAGTGTTAAATGCACCAATAACTAACATTAAGGGATTATGACTCATAGATTTTGAGTAATAAGTGATTTTAAACCAAAACTATAGCATGTTAAACCCAAAAATGTGTATAAAAGTCATGTAAATAGTGAAAAATAAAAACATTTTACTATTTACCCATAGTGGAGAGAATTTGGAGCACTTTCCTAGTAAGATTTCAATTACTGAATCAGGAGTTTCCACCGTCGGATTCGAGCATCGTTAGTTCCAGGTAATATCCTAGACCTTACTCTTCCATATTATGTCTTCAATTTTGACTTTTAATGGTGTTTTGAGCTTGTATGGAAAGCCCTAAAATCATGGAAGCGGGCATCGCTCTTATCCCTTGCAGGATACGTGGTACCTTGCTAGAACCACGCCGAAAACAAAGTGCATAGGTGGTGCCACCGCTTGTCTTCAACAGGGCACAGGTGGTATCGGCCGTGAAGAAGAAAAAATGGTCACATAAGAAAAACTACATCATTTTATCTGATTTGAATGATTAAGAATGATTCTAATGGGTCTTGTGATTGTTTTTGGCAAGTTCTTGCTGATAAAAAATGGTCATATGGAAAGAGAGACAGCATGATAATGACGACACCTTCGCCGGGAACAGTGCGGTTTGCATAGCTGCATTGAGAGACTGCGAACTCTTGAACTTCTTTCGGACACCCAATATGTTATCGCATGAGTGATTGCTAGAGCATATACTCCAGATGTGGAATTTGGAGCAACAACATTTCGAGGTTGGTGCTCACATTTTGATAGTTGAGGTAGAGGATATCTACTTCCTGACTGGCCTTTTGACATGGGGTGCTCCCATCTCGCTGACTGGTTCTTGCAGAGGGGACATCACTACACAGGAGTTGATAAACTGTCACTTTATCCTTGAGACAAGGACATCGGGGAAGAAAATCCCCATAAAAGCAGTGATGGATGGACCTCTATGGATTGTATTGTTTACCACGTAGAGAGTGGCGAGAAGCCAAGGAGTGCACCAGGCTTCTAGAGCACATATGCTCTATGCCATATAGGCCATGGTGCCTACAGTCTTTAGCTGGGCGGAAGCCCTGCTTCCGATATTCAAGTATGAGTTGACCAAGTGTTGGTAGGGGGAACTGAAGCAGTTTGGTTTTGATTCCATTCTAGCCTACTTCTTCTTTGAGCGGGTGCCACAGATGAGACCCCAGGTGGTCTTTACAGAGCTGAGAGTGAGGGACCCTCGCATGTAGAGGTGGGTCCGGATTATGGCCTGTACTGGAGCGAGTAGGGGGAGGTAAAGTTTGGTGACCCGTTCTTTCGATGGATGAGAGATCAGATCCTCATGGTGGAGGATTATGCATATGCAAGTACAGACTTTAGTGGTGACCCTGACCTAGTCCTCCCACTTGGTGGACAGTGGGGTGACATCTATAAGAAGCAAAAAACCCTAAAATGGAAATAGTGTTTTTTATGTTTTTGATGTTTTATATTTTTTATGTTAAGTAAAGATACTTGAATATTTTCATGCAGATGTCAGAGTAGCATGACCTGGGGGAGCTTCCCCATTGGATAGACGAGCTGGAGCTCGTTTCATATCGTAAGGTGACGATGTGACCGAGGAGTTAGAGGAAAACCTGGAGAGATTGACCCTAGAAATCCGTAATGCTTCCATTTATGACCCTCCCTCTGAGGTATCAAAGACCCACAACGGGATTATCGGGTCAGTTTAGCAGAATGCTATGTAGCGTAGCCTGGGCAGTGATGTGTTACCACGAGCATCACTAGATGATGTATGCATGATCTATCCACTAAAAGATGATAGATTCAGGATTTTGTATGGTGATTTTTACTTGAAAGCCTACATGCTTCAGATGAGGTCTCGTGACTTGTTTTTGTTAAATGTGTTCATATATATATATATAGACTTTTACTTGGTATTTATATGTGTCAAATGGTGAATTTATTTTACATGAGTTTTATGTGTCTTTAATTGTTTATTTACAATGAACCATGTTTGATTTTAATGTCATGAATGGGCAATATGCCAATCTAGGATGTAATTAGCTAATGAGTCAGCAACTACATTATGTCCCCTAGGGATATGCCTATAGGTGATAGTTTCAAATGACCTTTTCTAACAAGCGTACCCTCCGGAAGAGGTGGAGAAGCACAAGGTTCCTAATGGTATAGACATGGTTTAGATGACAAACCATGAGTTGTGAGTCCATCAAGACTACCAAATTGTGAACATCTTGGGAGGCAGCTTCAGTCAGAAGATCTATGACTGCTCGATACTTGGCGATATTGTTGGTAGCGGGACCAATACAAACCACTCCTGAACTGACCAAATCATAAGTTGAGGAACAGAGAACCCAAGCAGTTGAGGCAAGATTTAAGGTGTGGCAGCAAACACCATCAGCGAAGTTGTAGAAAACATCTGCTCTGCACGACCAAAACATGGTATAAATAGGTATGGACACTAAACTCAAAACCATATTGAAAATACTTAAAGCACACTGAAAGTCAAGAAATATACATATATACAAGATAATTTCCAAGAGAGATCTAGGCATAGTACCTCTTCAGGTACAATCCATTGCGAGGTTTCCCTAAAGGGATTCCATCGTAGTCTATGAGCTCATAGGCCCCTTTCTCTAAAACTTTAGAAATAAAAAAGGATCATACCACATGGACTCAAACTTTCCTTTCTCCAGTTTGTCATATCTCTAATCATAAGTCAAAACTAGGTCATCCTCGTTAAAGGCACGAGGTTGGATGGATTTATCATACTACGCCTTGATGCATTTCTTATGTCCCTCATTAGCCAAGGCAACATCTCTCCTAGTTTTGTTAAGGTTATTCAAGTACAAAAATCTCTCTTCCTCTGCGGAAGTGTCTGGGAGAATTTCGATGGCGAGTCTCAAGGATGGAATATGACATTGAATCGGTAAGACAGCTTCGAGTCCATAGACAAGTTGGAAAGGTGTGAAACCAATAGCTATTTTGACCAAAGTCCTGTAAGCCCAAATAGCGGAGAAAAGGATGTGGTGCCAGTTGGATTTATGGTCTCCAACCATTCGACGAAGCATATTTTTCAAAACTTTGTTAATGGCCTCTACCTGACCATTAGCTTGTGGATAATATGGTGTAGAGTTTTCATGGCAAAACCTAGCTTGGCACTTAGTCCCTCCATCATTTGATTACGGAAATGTGATCCATGATCAGTAACTATGGACTGTGGGACTTCGAATCTAGCTATGGCATGATTGAACAGGAAGAGAGTGACAGTCTTACCATCTTCCGCATATTTAGGCATGGCCTCAGCCCACTTTGTAAAATAGTCAATGGCGACGATGATGTAAAAATGCCCCTTGGCTGAGGTAGGCTTATAATGCATATAATAAATCCCCCATTTGGAAAATGGACCAACGGCAATGACGGGGTGTAGAGCAGCAGGATGAGTGCGCTTTTCGAGATAAAAATATTGACAAGTTGGGAATTTCTTGATAGCCTCATGACGATCTTTAAAGACTGAAGGCTAGAAATAGCCAGCGTGAAGGATTTTCTGGGCTGTAGCCGTCCCAGATAAATGACTGCCACATGCTCCAAAGTGGAAATCATTCAACACTTGTTCAGCTTCCTCATGGGTGAGGCATCGCCAGAGAATAGAATTAATCCCATGTCTATACAAAGTGTCATTCAGGATGAGGTAGTATTACGCGTGGTGATAGATACGGTGGTGATCGTCATGGGATAGATTTGGCTGAAATATTTGTGTTTGGAGATAAATAAGAAAATCTCCATACCATGGATCAGTAGTGCTTATCAGGAACAGGAATTCATCCGGGAATGAATCACTGGGCTCAGATTCCATCGAAGCACAGGGAAGATCACACATGAGCTTGACAAAGACCAAGGATTTCTTTGATGTGGCTTTGGAAAATTCTAGATCAAACTCCTGTAGTATGACTATCTACCGAGAGTACTTGCCCCCAAGCACCTGATGAGTCAGGATGTAATGCTGTCCCTATCAAAGATGGACTTGCCTTAGTTTTTTCCTGATAGGTTTAGCCGTGGGATAGGTTTTAATTTCATGGACCACAAATGGATGGGTCTATCCCCAGAAATTCTTCATAAGACCAGGAAAAAATATGCAGAATTATTTGAAAAGGGCCTTGTATGCTTCAGATTCATCTGTCAAGCAGTTCTGCCCAACATGAACATGCTCGATGGTACCAGGCTTGGCTGATATGTCAATCGAATTTGTCTAAGTAATGTTGCAGAGGTTTCCTTCAGAATCTATGTCTTGCAACAATATAGGACATTAAGGTGTGTTTACAATATCAGTGGAAAACATGGATGCAAAGTCATGGTTAACCGAAGTGGTGTTGGGGAGGAACAGGGATCTATGATGGTGATCCTCCCAAATGGACTCATTCATATTCATGATCTCCATAATGGGCTTGTCAGGAGGAAAAGTATTAGAGAGATAATCCAGAATAGGAAGAGATGGTTCTAACCAGTAGGGTAGGTGGTAAGGATCCAAAGCCACCAATTGAAGCTCATCGATGTGATCATCGGAAAGGGTTTGAATGATGTTTTACATTTCTTCATGTGGACTCAACAAGGTGGAATCAATGATTTGTTTGCCCTTGGGCTCACAATCAAATGATGCAATCCTATTTACTATCACTATGTTTTTGTTAGGAGGAGTGGATGGAAAAATCCCCATAAGGGATGAATCCTTCAACATGCCTACCCTAATCGACTGGTAAGGAGGAGGGGACTGGCCCAACATAGGGATCTTATTAGATGTAGAGGTAGAAAAATCCAACGTACAGAAATCAAGCTAATCTATGGTAACAATTCTCCCTAGATGTGGAAATTGGACTGTTCGAAATACCGTCAAAGCGATAGCAGTCATGGCACAAAACCAATTTCTTCCTAGAAGGAGGTTGTAATCTAATGGGGCGTCCACTACTTCTACTTTAATAGAAATAGTTTTTCCCCTGAGCTCGACTGAAAGGGCTGATATGGGAATGTGGGGCTGGAAACCTCATCCATCAAAGGCTTTTAGAGTCATAGATGATGTTACAAGCTTGGGAGAGCCGATAGCTTTCCAACAAGACAGGGACAAAACCGAAGTCGAAGCTCCTTCGTCTAAGACAATCCTAAAGACCTTCTTTCCAAATAATTTCATGATGATTTGGAAAGCAATTTTGTGAGGTAGTCTAGAATTATAGTTCTCAACATTGAAATGAATCAAATTAGTATTTTCCAGGTCTAAAGCTCCTAATGCAGTTAACAGGCTTTTACGTTGTGTAGGACAACTTTGGATCACTTCCAAGGTAGACATTGCACATGGTGCCCGAGTGAGATCTTCAACTACATTATAAAATTGAGTAGCTCAGGCATTAGGGTTAAACACAACCTTCCTTAGAGTACTCTTGGGTTGATGCAAAATCATATCGAGAGTAGGATTCTCGATGGTTAGGGGGACAATAGACGAGGATTCGAGAGAACTAGTAGAGGGAGCATTCCCTGGAGAAGAATAGTCTTCTTTCTTGTCTGTGGGTTTGTCATAACTATGAATTTGAGTTTGCAAACTAATGGTATTCGAGGACATCATGCAAATTTAATCTAATGAACTAGATTTAACCTGATTAGACATGTGGTCTATCAGTTGTTGTTCAGAGGGAAAAGGATCCATGAGAACTGCGGATGCGGGATTTGTTTTCAAAAATTGGGTGATTTCGTCCCCGCAGGGAGACTCTTTTGTTAAATGGTCACCTCCGCATAGTAGACATGGATATTTTTTTCCTTTCCTTTTATCATTTCATTAGTGGTTGATTTTGGATTCTCCTATTGGTTTCCAGTTTTTTGTTTTTACTTTTACCTTTCTTTTTATTATTGCCGGAGGTTTGAATACTTTGAATAGAATTGACCTCAGTGGAAACCTTGGGATTTGAAGGAGTAGGGGTGGTAGTCTGGGGTTGTTTGGCAGGTTTCGCTGCTGACAGGGACTGGATTGAACCAACAATCCCAACAACAAGGACTTTTGCTGGTGGCTTTGCAGGATCGGTGCTTGGGCAAGGAGCTTGGGGAATCAAGTCATACAAAGTTCCAGACTGGAAATAGACCAAGTCCAGATACTGGGCTTGAATAATGGCTTGCTCTTCAGTAACGGTATCACCCATAGCCACATCTCAGGCAATCAGAGGCAACAAAGATTTAGTAAACCAATCAGCTAATAACTGATCTAGAATAGGATCCGTAATAAGTCTTGTCCGCCTTCTCCACTCATGGATATGATCGGATATGTGGGTGGAGGTGTTCTGTCGCAGAGAAGTTAAGAGATCAGTACCCGTTTCATAATGGATAGGAAGATAAAACCACATAAGAAATACAGTTGCCAATGAGCCAAAATCCACAAATGAATGTTGCGGAAGTTCAATGTACCATTTCACGGCTGTACCAGTCAAAGTTCACTGAAAGAGTCTTAAACAAACTGAATCATCCATAAGGGAGTTTGAAGAACACCATAGATGGAATGTCATGACATGTTTTTTTGGATCGTCTCCCTTCTTCCCATTGAACTTTGGAATGTCCGATGGTAACTTTACTGGAATGGGAGGCCACGAGGGGTTATGTCGAATGGGGTCATTAATCAACTTGGACAAATTAGGAAAGTACAAAGTTGATAGGAAAGGTAATTGACGGTTAGGTTGCACATACTGGTAATATTGATATGGCATATAATTACTAGTAGGACCATAAG
This sequence comes from Pseudotsuga menziesii, assembly GCA_001517045.1. NCBI lineage: Eukaryota > Viridiplantae > Streptophyta > Pinopsida > Pinales > Pinaceae > Pseudotsuga > Pseudotsuga menziesii. The sequence continues at coordinate 672,844 of LPNX010463499.1, read as the reverse complement.
TAGACTTATAGACAGGTTTTTGTGAGAAATAACTACTAGAAAATCTGCCTACAGGGGATTGATTTATGAGATCAGGACCATTAGGGCCACTAGGGCCTCCGAGACCACCAATACCATGGGGACCACCAAGAAAATCAGGACCACCAGGAGGTGGAACACCAGAACCTCCGGGACCTATTGGAGGTAAACCTCTAGAGCCTCCAGAATCACTAGGAGGAGGGCCACCAGACCCTCTAGGGCCATTAGGAGGGAAGCCACAACGACCCCCAAGACCACTAGGACCATTAGGACCATAAGGAGGAAAGCCACTAAGCCCTCCAAGAACATTAGGTCCCCCAGGGGGAGGACCTCCATAAGGCGGTCCTCCGGCACCTCCCGCAGTATGTATAGGTATCCCCCCCATAGCTGGAATGTAGGACCAGTTAGGTTTCCCCCATGGCGTGAAAGTATCACTAGGATATGGAATTCTAGCATAAGGCATTCCTATAGGGTTGGGTGGACAATTAATGTTTCCTACAGGTATTTGATTTGTTGTATAACCATAACCCCAAGAGGTTTGGTTGGTTACAGGTTGTGCCCCCAAGGGCTGACCTGAACTAGATGGGGGGTTAACCACATTAGTGTGGGTGGGAGGGACATAAACTATAGAGTGTTCTATACCAGAGGTCTTTACTTGAATAGTTACAATTCCGGTGCCAGATAACGTAGGTCATGTCGGGGGTTGCCCCTTGGCACTAGACGGTAATGACGAAACATGAATTGAAGGTTGAGCCCCAGGTGTAGAAGACTTGGGAGGATTGGGAACATGCATAATATGGGATGTGGTGGAGTTGGTAGTATAACCTAGGTTGTGTGGAGTCATTGTGCAATCTATAAACAATTCAATGGGTCTCATAGAATCGGCAAGTGAACGATATCCCACAGGAACAGCTATGGAACATGATGGTAATGTGCCCAATATGTCATCTATTTTCTTTTCAATCTCCTGTGCATGGAGAATGGCTACGTGGTATTTTATACATTCTTCTTCATCTAGAGAAACTTCTTCAGAAAATTTTAAACGGGTGCCAAATGAGGCAATGGCTTGTCCTATAGAGGTATCCCAAAATGGAGCACTGGGACCATAATCCGGATGGGTAGTATCATCAGCATGACCTTCTATGGGAGAATGGAATGAAGTGTTACCCCGAGAAGGTTGCTGGACCAAGGGAGGTGAATGCGAAGGATATGGTCCTCCGCTTTCTGCAACCACATTATCTCCCACTTGGGAGGTGATAGCAACTCCTTGCTTGATAGCTTCCATTGGATTTTCTCCTGAAACAGGAATAAAATTGGGTGGAAAGCCTCATACTCTTCTGGATTGTTTTAGCTCAGCCAGTTTGTACAGCTCCTATCTAACCTAGGGTCTCAAAAAACTAGAAAACAGACCAAAAATTTCCCTACTCAAGCTATAGGCCAAACAAGCAAACTTAAATGACATGATGAGTTCAGATAGTCAGGTCTCTCACTAGGATTTTCAAGCAGGTACAAGTCGCGATATACCTCAAGGGTATGTGCGTAGAATCTCCCTGAATGCTATTTTTGGTGTACGGCTCCATGAAAGACAGCCAAAGGGATTTTCTCAGATGGATAGGGTATCCTAGTGGGTTCTCTCGATATACACAAGGTACGTGGGAGCTCAAATCGGTAGTAGTGCTGTCTAATGCATAACCGTACACAAGGGGCCTTCCAATATACAATCAAGTATGTGAAGTACTTTATATACACCTCAAGGTTATGTGAAAGGCCATTCGATATAACGACAGTACGTGGAAGAACTACGTGAGTCTCGGGATGAAATCTGGACGAGTAATGACAGCTCCTACGCTTAACAACGCCCAAACATGTCTCTAACCTATCACTCAAATTGCTATGTAAATTTTAACCTATAACTGCTGTTAATTTTAAAGTGGACGGTTAGGTGAATGCATGGAATTTTGACAGAAAAAGTAAAACTATTCAGTATGCATATGCAAATATTTCACTTTACCGTTCATGGTATGCCTACCTATGGGAGGGAAAGAGAGTATTTTCTTTTGTTTTAAAACAAAAAATTTCCAAATAACAATCTTGAAAAAATCAAACTCAAAGACAAGCAACACTTTCCAAACTCATTTCTCTTTTCTGAAAAGCAATCAAAAGGGGAAGATTCTCTTTTCCTAAAAGAAAAACAAGAAGCACACTATATGCATATGCACTCTATTTTTTCAAGTTTTCTTAAAACATAGATAGATCTAACTTCAAACTACAATATTTTTTATTTTGATGAGATAGTACTAATGCAAAAGAGACAAAAGAACATAGAGAACCTGCAAGCTTGTGAGGACAATCAAAGATCTAATATCTTATGCTCAATGATGATAATGACCTAGTCTTAGTCAAAAATTTTCTTTTTAAACAAGAAAAAAGAAGTCCTCTATGGAAACAAAAAATGAAATCAAGATGCTAATTAAACATTTTTTCTTTCAGTATTTATAATAGAAATGAAAAAAGAGCTCACTAACACGTAAGATTTCAAAAAGGAAATCCTTTAACAATCACAACCAACAAGCACTGAAGAGAATGACATATCAACAAGCCTAGTATAGCTTTTGAATTCTTCAATCAAACCAATATTTTACCACAGAATTTCAAATCATGAGCATTCAGATTCTAACACACAAGCCTGACAGTGCCGGGATGAAAGCAAACAAACTCAATTTTTTGCAAAAAATGAGAAAAAAAGTAGTCTTGGAACAAGGCCTACCTAGCACCGTACTGGAGGGGTCTTAACAAAGCGGTTCTGGATGAGCACCACTTCTAGATAACGGGACTCAGATGGTGGAACCACATACTGTTAACAAGGTTCAGGCAATGGCACCGCTTATTGCCAACAGTGCATGAGCGGTTCCTTGAATAGATCCAAAACACAAAGGAGAACAAAAGATCAAGTCAGAAATTGATCAGATTAAGGGAAAAATTGATGGATTGACAGTAAAAAAGCGCATAAAAAGTTGAAGTAATTCAGATTTGAACAGATCTAAAAGTTTCAGACCAAAATTCACTGAGTTAGATGGCATATCTGACTGAAGAGAGTTGGAGATGGAGCCTGGATTTAGACAAGAGTTCAAGAACTGAGGAAGATCAGATCAACTGATATATGCACTACTCCCCAGCGGATTCGCCAGATTTGTAATCAGGGATATTTGACCTTCTACGAATAGAAGCTATTCCTCTAGTCTAAATGGTTTAGATCCAGAACAAATGAGTGAACGACAAAGGATGAAGACTTTCCTTGAATGTCGTAGACACCTAGAATGCTGCTTCGATAGTGAACCTGTGTACCTACAAACAGATCAAACATGCAAACACATCAAAGCTACCAGAAAATCATCTACTTATCCATGTTAGTGACTAAGGAATCTAAGAACATGTACATGTGAAATCAAAACAACAGTAATGTGGGATGGAAATCATCTTTGCATTAAAGATGTATGGAGAATCTTACAACCATTGCCTTAGTGTCGACAAGCATCTCCATGATACAAAGACTTCATCCCCATAAGATCCAAATTTTCTCTCTATGCTCTCCAATGGCTTGGGCCAAGTGGTCAATCCAACAACATAACAATACCTCTATAGTTCTCCCCCTCAACTATGGACATGAGCTTGTATTTATAAGGCTCAATGGATAGGAATAGTTGAGAGATTTGTGGATGAGGTGGCTATAAGATCCTATTATGGGGGATCTTGAGCTCAACTGACCCACAATTATAGGGATAAGGGAGGACACGAGGCTCATGATTTAGAAGCCTTGAGAAACTTCTCTTTTTTCCCATTTTACCTAGGGTACCGCTTTTCTTCTCTTATTATAGAGCGGTTTAGATGAGAAATGCTCATGGACCAAAGACCATACGCAGTGCACTGCTTATGGAAAACAAGATATAGGCGATGTGAGCAAGGTACCACTCATGGGCCACAGGGAAAGTGCGGTGCTGAGTTTTTTTCATGTAGAATTGACAAACAGAGTAGGTTTCCACTCTAATTGTTGGCATTGAGGGAAAACATGGGAGTTGAGGGTGTTATCACATGATGGTGACAATATTTTGGTATAACAATGAACACATCTCCGTCTTCCTAAGTTCTATGAATATTTTTATCAGTACTGAAGATTCATAGACACAACGAATTTAAACATGCTACTGGTTATTGAAAATAGGACAAAGAATTTACAAATATTCATGCAGATGCTATTACTCTAGTCTTCATTTCATTAACCAGTAACCATTTCCACACACACTCTCATACACACCCATTCATATCTTTGATTATTACATTCGATACTTTAATATAGAAATCTATCAAACTGTTAAATCCGAATAGGCAGGATCTGAACTCCTAAGAAAGTAAATCTACAAATAATATATCCTCAAGCAACCTCTTTCAAATTTCAAGGACATTAGTGGAAGATTTTCATTATTACATTCAAAATAATCCTATGTATAAAATAGATTATAAAAATCGACAACTAACTCTATCCTTCTATAAATGATTACATTGAAGAACAAAAATAGCATTTCGTGCTCAATAAAAAAACATAGGACTTTGACCCGATGCTCCTGCATCAATAGTATAAATGCATAATCCATATGCACATTAATGAATTGACTATTCCCCTTGTAGTGCATCAATCCATCATGATCAAGTATCAATATAGTTCTTTAGAGAAAGTGTTTAGGAATTGGTTGCAAGTTCAAAGCAAAAGAGGCAGAGGAAGGTCCAGTAACAGAGGTAGAGAAGGTATAAGTCATGAACAAATAGATGGGAAATATGATTTAGAATATTAGAATAAATATCAGTATAACCATTGTAGTTTAAGGAGGAGTAATAACAAAACCTAGCAACTAGGAAGCCAGAGATTTGACAAGTCAAATGTGTAGTGTTACCTTTGTAGAAAGTTTGCTCATTTTTCCAATTAATGTATGAAGAAGATGGAAAAAGTTGGTAAGTAGTCAACAAACATTACAAAGTCATTTGAAGATAATCATAAAATTGTGTTTTTAACCTGTAATTGGACCCATGAAAGTTCAAAAGACATATGGTTCTTGGACAACAATTACAATTATCACATGAATGGAAAAAAAGAGCTATTCACTAGTATAGACACCAACATCAAGTCTGAATTCAAGATGGCTATTGATCATAAGGAGTATTAAAGGTAAAGATGATATTGTAGTTTTTTCCAAAAAATATGAAAGAAAAAAAGTATATGATGTGTCTTATGTACCTTGTTCGGAGTGTAATTTTTTGTGCGTCGGAGACCTCATGGAAAAGAAGTATAGGGTGTTTTTAAGAACAATGTTCGTACAATCATTGATAACATACCAAGTAAGCAATTGATCTCCAGAAGGTACATGACTAAGAATTGAATGTTTCCACTCATTCATGACAAGTGATTTAACAAAATCTATCAATTCTTACAAATTTAAGAGTTTGGATTAGTCCTAGCTATGGCATTTGAGGAATGAAAACCTACACTTTGGTGGATTGGATTTGTTCTAGAAGAAGAAGATGGTGAAAGTGTTGACATCTATTCAACAACTAGCAAGCTCCTGCGAGAGTTGTATATTAACAAAGCATAATAGGGAGAAATTTATTTCAAGAGTTGTATACATATCCAAACTACCCCTAGAACTCATGCACACATACCTATGTGGGCTAATGAAAACACTAACATTGGATAGAATATTTATTTCCTAACTTTAATAAGTGATTACAGTCAAAAGAATTGGGTTTATTTTATGAAGCATAAGTATGAACCTTTCAACATATTTAACCAATTTAAAGTAATGACAATGAAAAGGAAAGAGGAAAATTATATATTAAGTTGTTGAGATCAGACAAAGGAGGATAATTCTAATCAAATGATTTTATGGAGTTTTGTAGGTATTATGGAATCAAGAGACAATGTATGACTATATATATTCCATAATAAAATGGAGTCGATAAAATATAGAATCAAATCATTATGAATATGGCTTGAAGTATGCTACATGAGAATCAAATTTCGAATGAATCTTAGGGCGAAGTAATGGCTTGTTCATTATATATTCTAAATATTGTTGAAATTTTACTTAAAGCAGTTATGTTAGTCAAACTTTAGTTCAATTTAATTCATCTAAAAATAAGTGCATGCATAAGGATCACTAAAAGAAAGACATTCATAGCATACACAAATATTTATCCTGGGAAACCCTTTGGGGGATGAAAACCCAACATAAATTATTTATTATAGATTAGTAAACAAAGTACATTATCATTACAATGAAGAGATGAAGATCCCCAAAATAATAGTCTTCCTCCAATTGTTGTTACTCTCTCTCTTGCGCACTTGTCTCATGGCTTCAACAAACTTGCTTGTGTTTCAAATGAGGAGGTCAACAAATTTATTTATACTTGTGATGAAGTGACATTTTCCATTCTAGCTGACTTGTTTGTGGGACAATCCAATATTGTTTATTTGTTATTTCAGGAATCTTCTTGGGAAACATTACAAGTATACTTTAACATTGTTTATTTTAGTGTTTTTACTTGATCAAATACAATAAGAATATATTCTGAAGCTACACAAAATAACAATGCTCCCTCTTAGCAAGGTATGTATTCTTCTTGCATGATCTTCAATACTACTTAAGTACATTTGTACTCTTTGACCATTTACTTGTTGACTTTCACAAATCTACCAATCACTAGAAGTTATGTATGAGAAGGCCATCATCTACATCATGCATCTAGGGCCTCGACACCATATGTAGCATGTCAATAGTGGGTACAACCTCATTGTCCTTTCAAACCTTATTAGTATTGACATCCTTTCTGACCTTATGTCATTACAAGACTTTAGAGTCTAGCTCACATAAAACTAGGCATCTATTTCACACAAATTGAACATCCAACTCACATAGAATCTTGCGAGTAGTGTTACACATAATTCTCGTCATCATCATGTGACAAGGTCCCAAACATTAGTTATTGCCCTAATACCGAGTTATGAAGTGAAAAATAGTGGCCCTGAATTCAGTCTTGCATATAAAAGTCCAGCATCGCTTCTATCCTTAAGGAAAGAAGCGTTACCGTATTCAGTAATGCTCACTGTCTCTTGACAGTAGGCAGTGCCACCACTTTTTCCCCTTGTTTAATGTGCAGTTCTACCCTGTCACCGCTCTGTCATAGTGAAGGAGAAGCGGCGCTTGAGGTAATAAGTGAAAAAAGAGAATCTTCTTGAAGGAAGACTTCATGGCACTCTCATCCCTACGCTTGAGGACCACTTGGGCTCGAGGTCCATCCTTTTGGGATCTCCTTTCCACCTCAGCCACCATTTACTCAACATTCCCTATCCTCCGAAGGCCTATAAAACCAGGCTCATACCCCATGGTTGAGAGAGAGAAACGTTATGCTATTGGATTGAGGTTCTGGCCAAATCAGTAGGGTGAGCATAAAAGGATCAAGTTGGAGCTTTTGGGGACAAGAAATTGGCGTGTTAAGGAGAATCACAACACTAAGGTGAAGGCTGTAATATTTATTCTTCATATTTAATGCAAAGTTGGTTCCTTTCCCGTAAAGTATGTTATGTTATGATCATGTGTTTTACTGTTGGATTCCTTAGACACTGACATAGAATTGTGGATTATATTATGGTGCTTTTGATCTTGTTTGCATGATTCATGTGATTGTGTAGGTACATATGGGAATATCCATCACCATAAGAAATAGCTACACCACTCTATCAAAGGGAGTCATTCCATATCTCCACAACTTCTAGGGAAAGTCTTCCATCTCTGTTGTAACTCATTTGTTCTAGATATGAACCATTCAGACTAGAGGAACAACTCTTGTGCGCAAGAGGTGCATTTTTCTTAGCAACAGATCTGGCCTCTCTGCTGGGGAATATTTTTTAGCACATCTCGTCTTCCTTGGTCTTCAAACTCTTGTCTAAAATTCAAGCTCCAATTTTTCATTGATCAGATCTACTAGCTTATCTAGTGATATCTTGGGTCGGTATAACCAAATCTGCTTATATCTGAGTCATTCTTGCTTTGTGTACTTCATATTCCTGTCAAATTCATGATTTGATGCCATTTTTACAGTATCTTACTTGCTCTTTTTCTCCATTGTTTTGATTTGACACTTACAGCAAGCACCACCTATGCACAGTGGACATTAAGTGTTGCCACCACCTATGTGCAATACTAAGTAAGCGGTGCCACCTCCTATGAGCAATACTCAGTGAGAGGTTTCACTACTCTATTATAGTGGACGAGAAGCAGTGTTGAGCCAGAACCGCTCTGTCACTAACTCTCCTCAAGCATTGCCAGATAGGCCTTCTACTTGCTTGTCATTTCAAAGCTTTGAGATTCTTGCTTTCTGTTCTATGAGTTTAGAGATTTGAGTAGTTAGATCCAAAGTCTAGATGTGGTAAATGCTTGTTTTGTTGAATTCAAAAAGATAGGTTACATATTGTCAATTTGATTGCTTGTATGCTTGGTTTTCATTTTCGAAAGGAGTGCTTGGAAGTTTAGTTCAGTTAGATCTCTTTTTACTGCTTGATAAAAATGAAAAAGGAAGACTTTCTTTGTGGTTTTTACTTTCATTCTTCATTAGTTTATGAAAGAATTCTTTTTGCTTTTAAAATAATTTTTTTTGTTTAAATTTGATTATAGTTTTGCTTAAAGACGAATTATTGGATTCCTTAGTAGATGAATTATAGATTAAAAATCTTAGTAACTTGAGTGATAGGTTAGAGACATGTTTTGGCATCATAAAACGTAGGAGCTGTCATTTATTGCCTACACTACAACACTAGACTTGTGCGCTTCTTCCAAGTACCGTTGGTATATAGAATGACCTTTCACATACCCTTGAAGTATATCAAAAGGTACTTCATGTACTCAATTCTATATCAGAAGGCCCCTTGTGAATGATTGTGCATTGGACAACACTACTATGGATTTGAACTCCCACGTACCTTGTGTATAATGGGAGGCCCTTCTAGGATTCCTAAAACCACCTGATAAAATCCATTTTGGTCATCTTGCTGGTGCAAAACACCGAGAACAACACTCTGGGAGATTACTACGCACGTTTTGTCTAGGTAGTTGGGTATTCAGGTGAGGGACATTTGATCCTCCTCACTACGTTTTACTATTGGACACTAAGATATATAGAGAGTTGCAAAAAATTGACAATCCTAGTGAGGAACTGACTTGTATCAACCCCTCTTGTCACTTAAGTTTGGTTTTGGCTTGTATCTTGTGTAGGAGAAGGATTCGAGTGTTTTTTTCTAGTTTTGAAACCCTAGGTTAGGTCTTAGTGACCATACAATCTGGTTGAGTTTTAGTTGAGATGATCTAGAAGAAACGAGGCCTTATCACCTAACTTTCCTCCTATCACAGGGGAGAGTCCAATGGAAGCCACAGATCAAGGTGCTGCAATTGACTCCCATGTGGAAGTAAGCCCAGTTATGGAAGGTGGAGAACAATTCACCACTTACCCTAATCCCTGGGTCGAACAACGTCCTGCAGCTAAAACCACCCTTCATTTTCCAATGGAAGGTTGTAATGATAGTCCCGTTGAGATAGAATGTGGCCCTAATGCTCCTTTTTGGAGAAATTCTATGGGTCAAGCACTTTCCGAATTTGGGGTTACCAGACCTTCTTTTGTAAATTCTCCCATAGGTACTGAAATGTGTGAAGAATTGTATAGAAGGTTTCAACCATATTTTGACCATTTGCAAAACATTCATGATAACCTTGAAAAAATAATTTCTACACCTGTTCCACATAAAGAACCTATGTTTTCTCTTTTACCCATCTTTCAAATCCTTTTCCTTCTAGATATCATTCACTTTCCTCATCTTTGGTTGCTCCTAATGTATCACAAGATCATGGTGTGACCACTTATAATCTGGGTCAAACCTCCAACACTGCTTCTGTAGTTTCGAATCCTGGGTCTATTTCTAGTCCTCCCATACCCTCTGTAGCTGGTGGGAAATCCTCAGCTCAAGTGGTATCTATATCTTCCAACACTGGGGGGAAACCCCCAGCTCAAGTTGTGCTCATAGTTAGTGGTGTTATTGCTAGTTTCAGATAGACCCATGCTATAGGACAAACAATAGGGTCTGTTCCTCCTACCAACACCAATATGGTGACACCTCCATTAAGTTCAGGTAAACCCTCATGGGTACAACCTGTCGTCAACCAATATTCTTGGGGCTATGTTTACCCATTAAATCAACCATCGGTAGGAATTATAAATTATCAATCTACGTCTACAGGGGCTATGTATCCTGGAATCCCTTACCCTGGAAACATGTTTACACCATGGGGGAAACCTAACTGGTCCTACATGCCACCAATGGGAGGGATACCTATTAATACTACTGGAGGTTCTAGAGGGCCACCTTATGGTGGCCCACCCTTTGGAGGACCACCCATAGGAGGCCCAATCGGTCGAGGCCCACCTAGTAGAGGCCCACCTAGCATAGGTCCACCTTATAGAGGACCACCACCCAAAGGACCACCCCCAGGAGGCCCACCACCTAGATGTCCACCTTTGAGAGGACCACCACTGTAGAGGCCCAACTTCGAGAGGAACATGACCTAGAGCCCCACCTTCGGGAGGTCCACCACCTAAAGGTCCACCACACCCAGAGGCCCACCACCTCTAGGTGGACCTCATCCTAGAGGTCCATCCCCTTGAGGAGGATCATCTACTGATCAACCAACCCAACAACCTGTGTGTCAGCCAACTTATGGTCCTACTGGTATGCATATGCCTTATCAATACTATGAGTATGGCGAACATAATAGGAAAATTTTCGTTCTTGGAAAGTTTCGACTTGCCTGGTCTATCTAAGTTGATTAATGATCCCATTCAGCATAAGCCTTCATGGCCTGCTATTCTAGTCAAGTTACCGTGAGACATCCCAAAGTTTAATGGGAAACAGGGAGATGATACCAAAAATGATGTCATGACCTTCCATCTATGGTGTTCTTCCAACTCCTTGATGGATGACTCTATTCGTTTGAGTCTCTTTCAATGAAATTTGACTGGTATAGCTGCAAAGTGGTGCATTGAACTTCTACAACATTCGTTTGTGGATTTTAGCTCATTGGCAACTATTTTTTCTTGCACATTTTCAACTATCCATTTTCAACTATCCATTTGTTCACTTCGTCAAAATACGTCCATGCATATATCAGACCATATTCATGAGTGGAGAAGGCAGAGATGACTCATTAAAGCTCCCTTCTTGACCAACTATTAGTTGATTGGTTCACAAAATCCTTGTTGCCTCCCATTGCCTAAGATATGGCTAGGGGTGGTGTTGTTACCGAAGAGCAGGCTAGTAGTCGAGATCAGTATCCAGACTTGGTATATTCCCAATATAGAACTCTGTATGGCCTAATACCTCAAGCTCCTCGTCCCAGCATGGGCCCTACCAAGCCACTGCAAAAAAATACTATTGATGGGGTGGTTGGTTCAATCCAGTGCTCGTGAGTATCCAAGCCTGCCAAGCAACAAAGTCCTTCTAATGCTTATCCTTCAACTCCTATGGTTTTTTCTGAGGTGAATGCTATCCAAAGTACATAGATACTCGGTAACAAGAAGAAAGATAAGGGAAAAATAAAAAACATGGAAACCAACAGAAGAATCCAAAGGTTATTACCATGGAGAATGTTAATAAAGGGAAGAGAAAGGCCAAGTACCCCTTCCTGTTGTGTGGTGGTGATCACTTCACGAAGGAGTTACCTTGTCTTGAGAAGATTAATAAATTTTTGAAGAGTAACCCTACACCGGCGGTGCTTACTGATCCCTTCTCATCTCAGCAACAATTGATATATCGCATGTCTAATCAAGGGACCTTTAATTCTACAAAAGAAATAAGAATGATGTCCTCGAAAACCATTAATTTAATTACTTGTAGTCATTCATACAACAATCCAATAGAGAAGAAGGACAAAAAATCCTTCTTCTGAGAAAGCTCCTTCCACTAGTTCTCCGCCATCTTCATCTAATGGCCCTCTCACCATCGAGAAACCTAATCTCGATTTAATTTTACGACCGCCTAAGGGTACCCTCAGGAATGTTGTTTTTAATCCCAATGCCCGAGCTACACAATTCTACAATGTCGTTGAATATTTGGCTCAGGAACCTTCTACGATATCTAGACTTGAGGTACTCCAAAGCTGTCCAATGCAGCGTAAAAAACTGTTAACGACTTTGGGGTCATTAGACCCAGATAACACCATCCTAATCCATTTAAATGTGGAGAAATATAAATCCATATTACCCCACCAACTTCCATTTCAAATTGCAACTAGATTAGTTGGAAGAAAGGTCCATAGGACCGTTCTGGATTAGGGAGCTTCAACCTTAGTTTTGTCTGTATCCTGCTGGAGGGCCACTGGTTATCTAGAACTTACAAATTCAACTATGACCTTAAAAGATTTTGATGGACATGTTTCTAGCCTCGTGGTCTATTACCATCCCTTTTAGGCGATCTTGGTGGCAAGACTATTTCCATTTAGGTAGAAGTGGTCAATGCCCCATTGGATTACAATATTCTATTGGAAAGAAACTAGTTCTATGATATGACTGTCATCACTTTGACAGTCTTTCAAACTCTCCAATTTCCTCATTTGGGGAAGATTGTAACTATTGGTCAACTTGAATTTTGTTCACCAGATGTTGCTAGCCCCATTGGAAAAAGAATCCCTATGCTAGGTTAGTCCCTTCCTCCTTATCATTTGATTGGGGTAGGTATGCTCAAGGATTCAAACCTCATGGGAGTGTTTCCCCCAACCCCTCCTAGTATGGAAGTGGTGACCATGAACATGATTTCCATGACTAACTATAGTCCTAAAGGTGAAGAAGTTGTTGAGTCATCCTCTCTTGGCCCTTATGAAGCACTTTATGATGTTGTTCATTATGCATCTGATGTCCATTTTCATGATATTCATCTAGTGGCTTAGGATCCTTACAACTTTCCCTACTGTCTAGAACCATCCCTCCCTACTCTAGACTATCTATTCCAGGATTTTCATTTAGATGAGTCCATCATGGAGATCATGAGTATGGATGAACCCGTATGGGAAGATCACCACCATTGATATTCTTTTCTTCCCAATGCCAGTTCGATAGACTTTGACTTGGTATCTCTTATTAGTACTGATATTTTCAATGATCCACAAATTCCTGCATTGTTGCAAGACATAGATTCGAAAGGAAATCTTTGCAACATCACTAAGACAACCCCGATTGACATATTAGTGTTGGGGCGCATACTCCATGTTTGGGTAACTCCGCGGTTAATTAGAAAATTTGTAAGCGGAGCTATGGGCCAAAATAGTCTTAGGGGTGTCAGGGTAAGTCAAAACCCTCCTTTTTGTAATAAACTCGTAGTTTAAATCCAGGGTTTAGGGTTTTTTGGGTGCCCATGGTTTAAGACCATGGTTTTGTAAAATTGCGCAGTATAAATAAGCGCTTGTGTAAAAAGGATAGGTTAGGATTTTTGATGTAAAGGAAGACTAAGGCGAAGTAAGGTTGGGTTTTGTAAGGAAAGGATAAAGTCCCAGCTGTGTGCGTGGACGACCTCTGCAGCTGTGTGCGCAGAGGGTTTTGTAAGAAGAGAAGGAAAGATCTGCAGCTGTGTGCACAGAAGCCTGCTGCTGTGTGTGCGGCTGTTGAGGACTGAAGGGATCTGCAGCTGAGTGCGCAGATCAACTGTGGTTTTGAGGAAAGAAGAATAAAACGCAGTTTGTGGACGTAGCCCCTACACCGGGGGTGAACCACGTTATATTTGGTGTCGTGGTTTTATTGTGTTGTTTCTGTTTCTGTTATTTTCATGCATTAAACTGAATACATTTGATAACATAAGATCACTGTTAGTAATAAGCTTCGCTGTGAATTCCTCGTAGTGGGTTATGCAAGTTTAGTTTGTTGATTGTGCTGCAAAGAAATATGTGAATGACTGATAAAGTTTACCAGTGTTGATTAATAATTGCTTTTAAAGGCTAAGGTACAGTAATACCCCTCTCTGCATGCAGAAACCTGATTCTGCGGCACCCCATTGTTGTTTCGGGTGAGACTGCAACCTGCGCGCAGGTTGTTGCCGAAAGGGCCAACACGGTGGGTCTTTGTTGGTGCGACGTATAAGAATTAACTCAGGTCTGCCCTAGTGCCCAACAAATTGGTTTCGTTGCCGGTTGAACTCGGTACCTGTTCAAGAGGGGATTACCTTGTACCACAAGGGCTATGTTCTGGAGGCCCTCTGTGAAGGACATCAGTGATTGGTTTCCTGAGATCTGTTTACAATTCGCGCAGCAAGAGAATAGGAATCCGTGTCGAAGCGCAAGTAAATTTTTACAATGGTACGTTTTTTGTGATACTTATGAAATTTTCTTTGGTCATTTCCACATAGAATTGCACCAGTGGTTGTCTAGGTTAACAGAGAGGAGGACGAACTTTCAAGCTCGACGAATTCCTGTGTGGACCCCCGCAAGGGTCAGCCTTGTGCAACACGTGAACAACGAGGTATCCTGCGCTGTCGATTTCTGGACGACGCGCACATTGGAGGCCTTCGTGACAGAGTTTGCCATTGATACAAGCACTTCTTTCAGCGAAGCTGAACGACAGTTCTTTCAGGGGCCCCGTGGTAAGTTTTTAAATTCATTAAGCTTGAAGATTAAAATATTATTGGTTGAAAAAGGTATCCTTTTATTTGAGTCAGACTGCTAGTTTCGTCGTACTAACATATGTTTGCAAGTGAGAATACTTTTGACGCGCAAAGTGGGTTGCCCCGAAGTGAGCAAAGGTACAAAAGGAATTTTGAATCCTACTCTACAGGACAGACTACCGCACTTCCCTCTGTCAGACCTCCCCAATCTGACCCCGACGGAAACCCTCCTGTTACCACCCAGCGTCGCTTTGTTACCCCTAAAGTTCGGTCGCAGTGTAACAGACAACCAAGTCCAAATATACCGCCCAAAGGTCAACCTAACCCCGTAAATCCCCCCCATCAACGGCCTGCCCCCCCCCCAACCCTCCCCGACCCACCATGGCCCACCTTGCTGACGACATTAAGCTGCCCATCTTCAAAGGAACGGGATCAGAAGATCCAGAACAGTTCTGGTTTTTATGTGAGGCCGTCTGGAACGCGAAGAGTATTACCGACCTGGATGTGAGAACCGCGCAGCTTATTACCTCCTTTCGCGACCGGGCTTTGACCTGGTTCATGAAATTCTCCAGTAATCAGCACCCCACTTTGGATGAAATCAAGGCCGCCATCATTAAGGAATTTAGGAAACCAAAATCCGAATCACAGAGCATCACGGAACTCAAAGAGATTCAACAGAGGCGCGGTGAATCTGTGTGGGACTTTGACTAGAGATTCAAAGTCTTATTAGACCAAGTAAGCTTCACTATTAGTCCTGCGCAGCACAAGGAATGGTTTATCGCTGCGTTATTGCCGCATATCAGAATGCCACTCATGCAACAGAAGGTTGCTGACCAGCAAGAGGCTCTGGAAATCGCAATGAAGCTAGAGACCGCTCCCATCAGAGATGATTCTGGTCTTGCTCAAATCCAAGCACAGTTGGCAGCGATGGCCCTGGAACTTCATGACATGAAGAAAGCTAAAACCAGCCGAGAGGAGGTCTGGTGTACACAATGTCGGTCCGAGGGTCACGATAGGGACCAGTGCCCCATGGTCAGAACCTATCTAAGCACGGGCACGCCCACCCAATTCAATGCCGGTGTGATATATTGTGAGATTTGCCGCACCCCTGGCCAGCATCGCCCTGAGCACTACCCTCTTCTCCAGAGATATGTTACAGTCCCCAAAAACCCCTACTGTTAGTTTTGTAAGTCCGTTGGGCATAATGAAGAAGAATGTCATAGCTATGACCTTATGCGAGAGCGCACCTCTGATGCCTACCGAGTCCATAATGAAGCCCAAAATAGCGATGGCTACGGTTACCGTGGCGGCACCTCCGGTAGAGGTGCTTTTGGTGGTCGCGGCCGTGGTGGGATGACCGGCAGAGGTAGAGGCCAGGTTGTGTGTTACAATTGTAATCAAGCGGGTCACTTGGCTCGCGACTGTCGGAACCCCACTACGACATGTCGGTATTGCCGCGCAGTGGATCATGTGATTGAACAGTGCCCCCAGCTCCTTGCAAAGATACAGGAAAACAACCGTGGTCCTACTCCAAGTATTCAGTTGATTTCCGTGGAGCAAAGACATGCCCCAGCCCTCAATGTGGTCACCCGGAGTGGAGCTACGACACATACTCAAGACTCGCCAAAGAAACCTATCACGATGTGCACACAACAGGCCTCCAAAAAAGTCCCAGCCCTTGGCCCTGCGAAGGATAACACACCAGTCCAGGAGGCCCGGTGCGATACTGTTGACGGCGCTGTCGAAATATCTGCGGGGCAACACCAGTAGGCTTCGCAGCTACAGGGGGCCTCGACGGATAAAGTAATTACACTATCCTCTTTCTTGCAGAGCTGTATTAAACTCTTGCGCAATCAGAACGCTCTAAACGAGCTGCAAAAAGTTCTTGCTGTCACAGACCCTCAGAGAGGAATTGATCAGGAGAAAACTGTTAGTCGTGTCCGAAGAACGGGAAGGGAAATGAGGTTGAATGTCCAGATAGGAGAATATGATATGACTGATGTCATCCTGGATCTTGGATCAGACATCAATGTCCTCCCTAAGCAGACCTGGGGACAAATGGGAAAGCCTTCACTGGTTTGGTCACCTATACAGCTGCGACAAGCTAACCAGCAAAGGATTGTACCGCTAGGGAGACTTCTTAGTGTCCCAATCGACATCGATGGGGTCAGTACTCTAGAAGACTTTGAATTTATTGAGATCATTGATGACAGCAACCCTTATCCAGCTCTGCTGGGAATCGAGTGGGCCATGGCCAATGCTGCAATCATCAACCTTAAAAGGTGACAGATGACATTCGAAGGAAATGGCCTGGCGTTATTATACCCCTCGACCCATCCCAAGGAGAAAGATATACAGAACCACTCAGAGACGAAGGGGAGCAGGACACCCTAGACCACATCTATAACATCACAGCCACGGATGCCGATTATGTCGAGCCTAATGCTAAGGGTGAAATGGATTGGCAATGTGATAGCTCCTGCATGTCTGATTCAGACGATGGTCTAGAGAGTTGGCAGCAACGACTGTACGAGCTACATGGCCATAGGTGCGCGCAGATCACTCAGTCTCTTCGATGCATTAGCGCACAACCGCGAGAAGTGCCTGCACAGGTTGGGATGACAAACCCTAGAAGGACTATTCTACCGATGCCAGAACAAGTACCTCAGTCACAACACATCCAACATCTGGAAATAGCAATAGACGCTACCGCAGCATTGGGAGCCAATCCTACCGCGCCTCAGCTCCATCGGAGAACCTATCAGAAAGTCGTGCGCCCCACATTTATAAGGCAAGCTCAATAAGTGCACAGTAAGTTCAAGGGGCAGAGCCAAGACGCTAGCACCTCAAATTTAATAGTCCTATCACAGCTATTACCGGGTCGGGTCGAAGGGCACCATTGGGCTGAAGTTGCTCATTGCTCCGAGGATGTGACCATGTTTCTGCCGCAGCCCAAAAATGTAGCGAGGCCCAAAATTCGACCGTTGGGAGGCAGCCAGTTTGGCGGCGGCGGGATTTTAATTGCTTTAAATGACTGTACTAAGACCAGTACCGGTAATCGCGCCCCACATGGACAAGATTTCCACCAGATTTGGTGCCTTCAATGCACTGTCCTTTCTGAGTTGATCGATGGCGTGTATAAGCAGATGCCTAAGTTAGGAAAAATCGCATCCTGCATTTCTTCAAGCTTTTTGAATGAACCCATGACCACTGAAAGCGAGATTGACACCTTGGTCAGAGAATTCAAGCAAGAGGGTCTGATCACCTGCTCTACTCGGCCGCCTGCCATAGCTCACTGTGAAGCCACTCCCCCAGCACCACCACGGCTGATGCAGACACGGTCTGCCCGGAAAAAGGCTCGAACTGAAATTCGCACCAAGCGCAACCAAGATCGGCCGCAGCAAACAGGGAAAACACCAGTGGCTCATCCTATGGAGACCTCTGGCTCCGCACAGGCCCCGGCTGGGGGAAGGGAGAACATTCCGCCACCACGGCCAGCATATCTACCACCAGTTTGCCCAGGCACCGTGTTACCCCGTCGGACAAAGCAATTTACATTAGCCACACCTTCATTACCATCAGGAGTACAGCTGATTGGCAGTATGACAGGGAAGATTGATCGGCTTAAGTACAACAATGATGATACCAATGACCATGGCAAGTTCCCACAGTTTGACCCAACTGAATATCTGCACCGTGTCAAGTACCCCGATCATAAGGTCACACTACTAGAAGTGCAAACATGGGCTGCGGGTCTGGACAAAGCTGGCCTAATCAAGCTATTTCACATTCCCCATTTTGGACGCGGCATACATGTGACTGTAGTGGCCAAGCAGTTACTAGCCTTGGTGCATGATGACTATTTATGGATAGGGGACCAGCAAATTCCTATTGACGCCGCCCTCATCCATAGGATCACAGGTTTACCCATGGCAGGACCAGATCCGGGAACCGAGTTTCCGTCCAAACATGACGACACAAAGCTCGTGCAAACCATGAAGGAGCGGTTTGGCCTGACAAAAGGGAAACGGGGTTATCATACTTCCACGATTCGAGAGCAGCCCATTCGGTTTGCAGCTGAACTCTTAGCCTACAAACTCATAAGGAAATGCAGGCCAACTGAAGTACCTGCCCCGGTTATCAGGATTGCTATGAACTGCGCTGAGGGTTATACTTATAATTGGGCCAGCTATCTTGCGAAGGAGTTTTTGGAGGATGCCCGCGATGCGCAAGAAAAAGGTAGACCTTTTCATTATTCTTGTCTTATAATCCTTATTGCATTAGTTGGGTGGAAGGAACCCACTGAAGCCCAGTTTGTCGAAATAAACCCCGGCACGCCAGGGGCAGCAAGATATGCCTCCCTTTGGGTATCCTCAGATAAGGAAACTCAACAGATGACGAACACTGTGTTCATCTTCTATGCTATGAGCCTTCACTATGAGATAGTGCGAACACCTCGACTTACCAACGAAGTGTTCTCTCAATACGAGGGTGTCGCGCACTTTAGTGCCGACATGCATCATGTTTTCATTCAAGCTCGTGCAGATCCTCAACGGCAATGTTTCAAATTACCATATGTAGTCACCGAACTAGATATCCGACGGATCGTTCAGCAATGGCCGGCCGAATGGCTGAAATATTTAGGAAAAAAACCCTCTATTCCTGTTCCTCCAGCCATCAATATTGGCGCAGGTACGAGTCAGGCGCAGCAGCAAAGCCCATTGGAAGATAGCGAAGATCCAAGTGATTCGTAGATCAATGACAACGGCCAGGGTGGATATAGTGAACAGGATGAGGAGGATGAACAGGATGAGGAGTCGGTCAAGACCATAACAGATCCTACCCCACCAATGAAGCGCAAGTCACCAGAAGTCGCCGAGGTAACCAAGCCACAGTCCCGCAAAAAGGTAAAAGCATCAAAGGATAAAGATATCGAGGAGGAAGCCACTGTCACGATGGATGCCCTGGAGCATGCTCTCAAACAGTCTACGACAGAGCTTACTAAAAAATGGTCCGAATTCGCGGAACTACATCTTGCCGGCCTCGCAGGTATCGCAAACAGGGTATCGGAGTTAAAAGAGCTAACCACAAAATCAGCGCCCAGTACTGCGACAAGCACCACTATGGAACCCACGCAGCAGGATGTTAGGCAATGGCCACTCAGGGATCTACAGGGACAGGTATCAAGTGCAATTCTGATCCAGCCTGACATCGATTCTCGACCCCAGACAAATATACCCGCGGAGCTTGATTATACAAAGATGCCTATGTTAGAGTTGCACCTCTGTCAGCTCGCGATTACAAAAGAGATCCATACCCGAACTCAAGTGTCACAAATCCAACTGGAAGACTCCATTAAGCAAAACAAAACTTTCACCACATGCCTAGAAGAGATTGCACAGCAGAAGAAAGAGGCTGAACAGACAAAAACTACGCTAATGCAATCATTGGATGAGGCATGTCGGAGTCTTTCTGACTACGACATACAGGAAATAGAGGAACCAAAGCAGAAGATTGCTAAGATGAGAGACTATGCCCAGCAGTCTCGCAGTGAGCTGGAAAGGATGAAGATAGAACATCAGCAATAGATTGCAGAACTTCAACTGCGCATTCCCCCTGAGACTCCACCAGAGGTCCGAGAACAGCGCCAGCAGGATATCAAGGCGTCAGCAACAAAAATATCAGACAATGTGGCTAGTGTTGCAAAACTAATGGAAGACAGCATAGAAGCATGGGAAAACCTGCAGGACCATCCAGATGTAGGGAAGATTCAGGAAACCATCAAGTTGCTCCAGGATGAGTTAGATGCAGTCCGAATAGAAATCAAGACGCTGCCACCTATGCAGAAGATGGCTAAAGTAAAGCGCAGCAAGGAACTTCAACAGGAAATCGAGTCTTGCAGGATGAAGGTGACGATGCTGGAAAATGCACTACAGCCCCTGGTTGATGAAGCATTAGAATTGACTAATACTGCGGAGAGCCAACTCAAAATTTTGAAGACCTATGACACTTTGGCGCAGGAAAAGGCTGACACAGACTCTTCTTCAGTATTACAGGAACTGGTGGAAAAGGAGAAAGCCGCTGATGAGATACTGCATAATATCACCAGTCGCTTCCAGGCCCTCGCGCAGAAAATTCACCCACCAGAGTCTTCGCAGAGTGTCCCGGGACGGGCCACTAGTGAGTCTTAGGGGCCTGTTGGGGCACATACTCCATGTTTGGGTAACTCCGCGGTTAATTAGAAAATTTGTAAGCGGAGCTATGGGCCAAAATAGTCTTAGGGGTGTCAGGGTAAGTCAAAACCCTCCTTTTTGTAATAAACCCGTAGTTTAAATCCAGGGTTTAGGTTTTTTTGGGTGCCCATGGTTTAAGACCATGGTTTTGTAAAATTGCGCAGTATAAATAAGCGCTTGTGTAAAAAGGATAGGTTAGGCGTTTTGATGTAAAGAAAGACTAAGGAGAAGTAAGGTTGGGTTTTGTAAGGAAAGGATAAAGTCCCAGCTGTGTGCGTGGACGACCTCTGCAGCTCTGTGCGCAGAGGGTTTTGTAAGAGGAGAAGGAAAGATCTGCAGCTGTGTGCGCAGAAGCCTGCTGCTGTGTGCGCGGCTGTTGAGGACTGAAGGGATTTGTAGCTGAGTGCGCAGATCAACTGTGGTTTTGAGGAAAGAAGAATAAAACGCAGTTTGTGGACGTAGCCCCTACACTGGAGGTGAACCACGTTATATTTGGTGTCGTGGTTTTATTGTGTTGTTTCTGTTTCTGTTATTTTCATGCATTAAACTGAATACATTTGATAACATAAGATCACTGTTAGTAATAAGCTTCGCTGTGAATTCCCCGTAGTGGGTTATGCAAGCTTAGTTTGTTTATTGTGCTGCAAAGAAATATGTGAATGACTGATAAAGTTTACCAGTGTTGATTAATAATTGCTTTTAAAGGCTAAGGTATAGTAATACCCCTCTCTGCATGCAGAAACCTGATTCTGTGGCACCCCATTGCTGTTTCGGGTGAGACTGCAACCTGCGCGCAGGTTGTTACCGAAAGGGCCAACACGGTGGGTCTTTGTTGGTGCGACGTATAAGAATTAACTCGGGTCTTCCCTAGTGCCCAACAATTAGTCAATCCAGGAACTGTTGAGCATGTTCATGTAGGCCAGAACTACTCGATAGAGGAAACTGAAAGTTATAGAGCCCTTTTCAAAGACTTTTGTGATATTTTTTCCTAGATGTATGAGGAAATTCCTAGGATCGATCCATCAATTGTTGTACATGAGATTAGAACCTATCCCACAACAAAACCTGTCCGACAAAAATTACGTTAACTCCATCCTATGAAAGCTGCGGCTATTAAAACTAAAGTGGAAAAACTTATGATGGCCAGGTTTATTTATCCCGTACCCCTGATGGAATGGATATCTAATACTTTGCATGTGGTTAAGAAGCAGGGCACTATTAGAGTCTGTATCTATTTTTGAGACTTAAATAAGGCTTGTCTTATGGAAACTTTCCTACTCTACACATCGATTAGATAATCGATAACTGTGTTAGGAGAGTCATATTTTGTTTTATGGATGGATTTTTTGGCTACAATAAGATAGAGATTCTTCCCACTGATCAACATAAACCGACATTCATTTTCCCATGGGGAGCCTTTGCATATTGGAAGTTACTTTTTGGACTAAAAAATGCCGGAGCTACATTCCAGCACGCCATGTCCTATGATTTTCATGATATTAAGCACATCATGGAGCCGTACCATGATGATCTCCCTGCTCATTCACTACAATAGGAGGACCATCCAGGGAACCTTAGAGAAATTTTCCTTAGGCGTCGTTATTATAATATTTGGATTAATCCACACAAATGTGTATTTTGTGTTGAGACTGGAAATCTTCTTTGATTCGTGGTTTCCAAAGATGAAATCCGGATTGATCCTTTGAAAATTGCTACTATGGCCTTACCTACCCTGAAAAATGTTGAAATATTGTAACTTCAAAGAATATTCTATATGTATATTTTGTGGTCACTGATGGTCCTACCAGGAGAACCACTTGTATTTCTTTATACCTCGATGCTTATAATTAGAATAACTAATAGGATTCATGAGGAAGTCCCCTCAAATTGTAAGGTCGGTCATTAGCACCCCAGCTGTGGTTACTCGAGCCTACATGATTAAATTAGGATTGCTCGAGCCTACATGACTGAATTAATTATTAAGTGAACGGACAAACATAAATAGAGGTGTGGCGCTCCTAATTTGGAGCACACACACTCACTTGTGTAGTGCATGAGAGAGAGAGAGAAAGAGCCGTGGCTGGAGAAGGAGGATCAGTCTTTTGGGTTTTACCTTTTATCTTTTTGGGGCATTTATATTGAGGAATATTTTGCTGGGTTTTTCCCTTTAGGGTTTTCCCAAGATAAATATTTCTAGTATTTTTGTATGGTTGTGCTTGTCTATCTTTCAGTAATCTTTTGGCTTATGGTTATGATGCTAAATGTTTTAAGATCTGATATAACCATTAAAAACTCAACATCGTATCAGAGCCAACCTAAAAGAAGACAATGTGCAGCTGTAGAATATAGGGATGCTTAATTTTTGGGTCTCTTTCAACAATCCATCAGCAAAAGTGTGCTAGGATGACTCTCCATTGAAGGGCGCATCTTTCTGTCAAAGCAGAATTCGTTTCCGAGCATTTTCAGTTTTCGGTGCGGTAAATTAGGGCTTTCTATAGAAGAAGAATTTTTGAGTGAGCCTAGCATAGGTTTTCTCTCCTCATCAAAATCAAATTTTAGAGACCTAGGTTGAGATTTTTGGTTGGGTGAAACTCCAGGAAAGTCAAAACCTAGTTTGACCCCGAGCTGGAAAAACCCTAAAATACTAAAATTGATAAGTTTTGGTATATTTGGTATATCTCAGGATTGGAGAAGGATAAGGAGCTAAAAATTTCATAGGACGAAGATAAAATCCTGAATTACACTATGTCCAAACTATCACCTTAGATTCACTATATTCTAGGAGATATGATCCCTCCAAGTTAGGGTTTGAGCCTCTTCCAGGATTCATCCCTAAACACCTGGGGAGAATTGCTATATCTTGGGCTACAAAGGTCCAAATGAAATTTCTGAAGATGTTCTAGAAATTATACAGACGATAATTTTTGTGGTCTGAGTTTCAGACCCAGAAGATGAAATAGTGACACGTGGTAGTCCATACAACTTCATTGTTCTGAACAGTCCTGTAACAGGTCACCTTGGGAAAAAAATCATAAGTCCCAATTGGTGAAACCAATTATGAATAAACCTATGGTGTTCAAACAGGGACAAGCTAGGCTACATCACTGCAAATCTTTAAACACAAAGGATCAATAATTTCAGAGATATCATAGTAACAGTATCAGGCATTTCTGTAGAAGAAACTGGAAAACTAGGGCTTCCTGTTTTGAGAGCTTCCCTCCACTATTTTCATAAAGGAGTACATTGGAAATCTCACCTTGAAGAGGTCTATATTTATATCCAATCAGATCTTAAAGATTCCAATTTTTGAAAATTAGGGTTTCTTTGACAAACCCTAGATCAGCCAGCTCCGGAACCAGGACGGACACCTCAAATCGGTAAGGTCTAATATTTTGCTATTTTCATTTGAGGTTCTCATTTCAAAGTGATCTATCACCTCGGCTTGATGATAAGCTTGGTGAAGATGACAAATTCCAAACCTGGAAGTATTGGATCTCACTCGCTATTGATGAAAATGAATTGGACACCTAGATAAGTAGAGAGGTTCTAGTTCCAAAGGGAAATGAGGCTAAAGCCTTACACATGAAGAAACTCAATTCATAATAAGAGGACAGAAGATGGGAGAAACTGAATATCAAGCACTCACAATTCAAAGAATATCCCTCAAGTGATGATGAATATGAAGAAATCAATTCTTGAAGAACCTCTTATCCATCTTATCATTTGGATAAGAAATGTCGATTTCATGAATGAAGAAGATGGTGAAGCAGAATGATCAAGAAGGAGTCTACCCACGAAGCAATTAAAAGATAAGTATTCAATTTTCATTTCATGATATTGTTTTGTATTCAGTTGATGTGTTATGCATGATAGAATTTTTGCATTAATGATAGTATGCATGTGATTAGTAAGTAGCTCATGGTGCTATACACCTCTCCATTGCTACTTATCTAGAATGAAACCTCCTTTCTGACATATTGTATTAGTACACAATATCAATGATGCCATCTAGAAAGTTTCCATGAGATATGGATGAATGTTGTATTGGCTAAACATTTGCATGATACATACAAATTTTTCGTTGTGTATATGTTCTATGAAATGGTTCTAACCATGCTACTGGTGCATTTGAATTGCAGGAAAGGTCCTATACAACCTCATACAGAAAAAGCATGATGAGATTTGTTCCAAAGAACAAGTGATGACAATTCAATATTCACTCCAATAAACATGAATCTAAAGCTCCTAGGTTCAAATACATCGTGATGGAAGAAAGAGCTTCAGAGAGTGGTAGATCCACCTTGAAGGATGAAGACCACCATGGGTATGAGAGATAAATCAAGATAAAGAAAAGAATGACAAAAATTCCAAACCAAAGTAAGAGGTCTCGGACACACTTTGGTTGTGTAACACAGTTGGGTGAGATCATTGATGCTAACCTTTCTGGCTATGAAAGAAGTTATGATCAAAGAGTAACAGTCGATCATGGGGAATGATGTCTATGATATGGTTTTGAGACCTAAAGGGAATTCTGTAGTATATTCCATATGGATCTACCAGAACAAGTGTACAAAGAAAGGTTCATGGTTTGGCTTAGAAAGAATAGACTACGACATGACATACTCTATTGACCAAACCCACTAGAAGTATATATCAAGAATAGAACCACCTGTATAAAATGAAGAGGGAAGATGATACTCCACTTCAGGGGGAGTGACTAGAAAAGATATCTGAGTTCGACATGGTACAACATGATGGATAGATTCCTGGTGGATCTAGAATTTACCAAGAGTAAAGTGGGTTCCAACCTTCAAGGTTGAATGTAGAAGACTAGGATATGTTGATGAACTGAAAAAACGAACTCATGAAAGATGTTATGATGAAAGAATAATAGAATGATGTTTGGGATATAGTACTCGAACCAGAATGCAAGAATGTGGTATCTTCCAAATGGATTTGCAAGATAAAATATGTTACTGATAGAAGTAAGGAAAGACTTGTGGCTAGATGTTTCTATCAGAAAGAGGGAATTAATTTTGAAGAGACACTTACTCCAGGAAGCAAGGTACACTTCCTTTAGAACTATCATGGTATTTTCTTCCATGATGAAGTAAAGACAAGCCTTCCTTAATGGTATGATTGAGGAAGAGTTTTACATCGAATAGTCACAAGGATTTGAAGTTAAAGATAGATGGGCTCACGTATGCAAGTTGAAGAAGGCCTTCTATGGCCTGAAGCAAGCTCCTAGAGCTTGGTATGGAAGAATAGATATTTTTTTGAAGAGCATGGGATTTTCCAAGAGTAAAGCCGATCCTAACCTTTACTACAAGATTGTAGAAGATGAACCTGTCATACTATTACTATATGTGGATGATCTATTTCTGACAGGGAATGAGAAATAGATTGTAGAATGCAAGA
Source organism: Pseudotsuga menziesii (assembly GCA_001517045.1). Lineage (NCBI taxonomy): Eukaryota > Viridiplantae > Streptophyta > Pinopsida > Pinales > Pinaceae > Pseudotsuga > Pseudotsuga menziesii. The sequence continues at coordinate 646,438 of LPNX010463499.1, read as the reverse complement.
AGAAGTTCGCTGAAGAATTTAGACCTTGGTCTAATAATTTATTTCCTAGTTCTGGAAGTATGAAGGAATATTTCTCAATCAAGGAAAGTATGCAGTGAAATTTTTGAAAATATCTGATATGTTTGAATGAAAAGTCATGGCCACACCCATGGATTCCAACCTAAAGTTATTAGATGATGAATCATCAGAGTTAGTGGATGTGACTCAATACAGACAGATTATTGGGTCATTGATGTACTTAACAAATACCAGACTAGACATTTGTTTTACTGTGAACAGCTTGAGTAAATATCTAGTTCAACCTAGATGGGTTCACCTGATAGCCGCAAAACATGTGATGAGATAACTGAAAGGGACTACAGAAATTGGTCTATACTATGATAGAAACCATGACTACAGATTGTATGGCTATACATATGTAGATTGGGATGGAAGTATCTCAGAAAAGAAAAGCACATCAGGTAGATGCTTTTGTTTGGGGTCTGGTATGAGTTCATGGTTTAGTAGGAAACAGTCCAGTGTTTCTCTTAGCACGGCGGAAGCATAATACATAGTAGATTGCTCTGCTAAGTTGTGAAGCCATATGGATTCGGAAGCTAATATCAGGTCTCTTTGACCTGAAGATGGATACTACAGTGATTCTATGTGATAACCAGAGTTGTGATGATAGAGAACCCTGTGTTTTGTCATAACACATAGAAATTCGGTATTTCTACATACAAGATAAGATGCAGATGATGATGTTTTAGTATTCCCATACTGAAGATATAGATGATGATGCTTTCAGTATTCACATATTGGAGATACAGATGGTGATAGTTAAGTATTCACATACTGAAGATGTAGATGATGATGGTTTAGATGATGATGTGCTGACAAAGCCTCTGTCTCGAGTAAAGTTCAAACACTTTCGAGACAAGATTAGTGTTTTTTGAAAAGACCTTACTCGAAAGGGGGAGTAGTGATGTTATAGTGGGATTGTATCATCCTTGGGCACTTTCCCTAAAGTGATCTGGCAGCCTCGCTCCTCAAGAATGAAGAGGGATTGTATCATCCTGGGACATTTGTCCAGAAGTGATCCGGTGACCTCAGTCCTCGAGAATGAAGAGGGGTTGTATCATCCTGGGACATCTATATAGAATAGATTCGGTGTCCTCAAGAATGTAGTGGGTTTGCATCATCCTTGAGCTTCGGTTCAGAAAGGTATCCGAAGGATTTGGTCTCTGAGAATGTGGCAAGATTGCATCATCCTTGAACTTCGGTTCAGAAAGGTATTTAGAGGCTTCGATCCCTGAGAATTTGGTAGGATTGCATCATCCTTCAACTTTGATTTAGAAAGGTATCTGGAGGCTTCGGTCCTCGAGAATGTGGCAGGATTGCATCATCCTTGAAATTCAGTTTAGAAAGGTACCCAGAGGCTCTAGTCCCTAAGAATGTGGTAGCATTGCATCATCCTTGAACTTCGGTTTGTAAAGGTATGCAGAGGCTTTGGTCCCTTAGAATGTGGCAGGATTACATCATCCTTGAACTTCAGTTCAGAAAGGTATTCAGAGGCTTTGGTCCCTGAGAATGTGGTAGGATTTCATCATCCTTGAACTTCGGTTTAGAAAGGTATCCAGAGGCTTTGGTCACTGAGAATGTGGTAGGATTACATTAACCTTGGACCTAGTCCTAAAGTGATAGGGACTGATTATCCCGTAATCAATCCGGTGACTTCGGTTGTCGAGAATGTGGTAGGATTTACTCATCCTTGGATCTAGTCCTAATGTGATAGGGACTGATTATCCCGTAATCAATCCAATGAATTTGGTTGTCGAGAATGTGATAGGATTGTATCATCCCTAGACTTAGGTCCAAAAGTGATCTGAAGACTTCCGTCTTCGTGTGGTGGATTGCAGGTTGTTGCTGCTGATGATGTTACCGATCAAAATATTATAGTGTGATGATGATGATGTACTAATCGAAATATCAGAGTGTGGTGACTATATTACTGATTGAAAGATCAGAGTGTGATGATGATGTTCAAAGTATGATGATGATTTTGTTGTTCAGAAGTTCAAAGTATGATGATGATGTTGCTGATTGAAAGGTTAAAGTGCTGAAGATGTTGTTGCTGATTAAAAGGTAAAAGTGCTAAAGATGTTGTTGCTGATCGAAAGGTCAAAGTGTTGAAGATGTTGTTGCTGATTGAAAGGTCAAAGTGCTAAAGATGTTGTTGCTGATCAAAAGGTCAAAGTGTTGAAGATGTTGTTGCTGATCGAAAGGTCAAAATGTTGTTGATGATGCTATCAATCAAAGCGGTCAAAGTGTTGTTGTCGTTGAAGATTGAAGATGAAGACTATATGATGTTGAAAAGCTTCCAATGATTTATAGATGTGTTACCCTGATGATTTTGATGACGTCCTCTATATCTCTCCTACTATTGTTGTTGTTGATGTTGTTGTAGAATACCCTTTTCGTTAAGGGGGAGTGTTGAAATATTGTAACTTTGAAGAATATTCTATATGTATCTTTTGTGGTCCTTGATAGTTCTACCAAGAGAATCAATTGTATTTCTTTATACCTCAATGCTTCTAATCGGAAGAACTAATAAGAGTCATGAGGAAGTCCCCTCAAATTGTAAGGTGGGTCATTAGCACCCCAGTTATGGTTAATCGAGCCTACATGATTAAATTAGGATTACTCGAGCCTACATGACTGGATTAATTATTAAGTGAATGAACTAATATAAATAGAGGTGTGGTGCTCCTCATTTGGAACACACTCACTCACTTGTGTAGTGCATGAGAGAGAGAGAAAGAGCTGTGTCTGGAGAAGAAGGAGGATCAGTCTTTTGGGTTTTACCTTTTATCTTTTTGGGGCATCTATATTGAGGAATATTTTGCTGGGTTTTTCCCTTTAGGGTTTTCCCAGGATAAATATTTGTGTTCTTTCTGTATGGTTGTGCTTGTCTATATTTTAGTGATCTTTTGTCTTATGGTTATGTTGTTATGATGCTAATTGTTTTAAGATATGATATAACCATTAAAAATTCAACAAAAAATATCACCAAGCTCCAAAGTTTGCAGGAGAAAGAAAAATTTCTTCGCCATTCCATATGCAAATTTGCAGAGAAAACACATGGTTATATGCATCTCCTTAAGAAGGACACTCCATTCTTCTGGGATGACCATGCCCAATGAGCTTTTGATAATCTGAAACATGCTCTGACTCATGCATCGGTGTTGCACCCCCCAGATTATTCAAAATACTTTCTGTTGTATGTTGTTTCCTCCACTACTACCATTGAAATGGTTCTAGTGTAGGAAAATCCCAACAGCCAAGAACATGTGATATATTACCCAAGTGAGAGTCTCATTGAATCTAAAACCCGTTACTCATGTGTCGAGAAGTTATCTCTGCCTACGCTCATTGGTGTACACAATTTTCGTCATTACATTCTACTTTGTACTACAACTATACTCATGGATCAAAACCCCATGTACTACATTTTGACTCATCAGGTACTAGGGGGAAAGTATTATGGTTGGATTGTTATATTATAAGAATTTGATCTTGAGTTTACCAAGGCTACTTCGAGCAAATCCTTGGTTTTCGCGGAGTTGATGTGTGACCTTCCCTATGCTTTGTCGGAAGCTAAGCCCAACGATTCATTCCTGGATGAATTTTTGTTCTTGATAAGCAAAATTGATCCATGGTATGGAGATTTGATCATCTATCTTCAGAATCAGATATTTCAGCTCGACATATCCCATGATGATCGTCATAGTATCTGTCACCACGTAAAGTACTATCTCATTTTAAATGATACATTGTACCGACGTGGTATCGATTCCATCCTTCGATAGTTCCTTACACATGAAGAGGCTGAGAAGGTTCTGGACTGCCACTCTGTAGCATGTGACGGTCATCTTTCTAGGATGGATACAGCCCATAAAATCCTTTGCGTCGGGTATTTTTGGCCTTTGATATTTAAATATTTTCATGAAGCGGTTAAGAAATTCCCACCCTTTCAACACTATTACCCTAACAAGTGCACCCACACCGCTCCTTTACACCTTGCCATTGCATTCGGACCTTTTTCCAAGTGGGGTATTGATTTTATGCATTGTAATCCTACCTCAGTTGGGGGGCATGGTTACATCATTGTAGCCATCGATTAGTTTACAAAATGGGCTAAGGAAATTCCTACATATGTAGAGGATGGTAAGACTGTCGCCCTATTTTTATTTAACCATGTGATAGCTAGGTTTGGAGTCCCTCATGCCATAGTCACTGACCACATATCTCATTTTTGTAATTAGATGATGGCTAAACTGAGTGCTAAGCTAGGTTTTCGCCATGAAAACTCAACTCCGTAATACTCACAGGTTTATGGTCAGGTTGAGGCCATTAACAAGGTTTTGAAAACCATACTATGTAGGATGGCTGGAGATCATAAATCCAACTGGAACTTGACTCTCTTCTCCGTACTTTGGGCTTATAGGACTTCAATAAAAACAACAACTGGTTTCAAACCCTTTCAGTTGGTCTATAGACTAGAAGTTGTCCTCCCTATCGAGTGTCAAATCCCATCACTTGAACTTCCAGTAGAAATTCTCCCAAATACTTCCGCCTATGAAGAGAGATTTTTGTACTTAACCAACCTTGATGAGCATAGAAGAGATGCCTCCTTGCATAACGAGGCACACAAAAAACATGTCAAGGAACAATATGAAAAATATGTTCAAGCTCCTATTTTTAATGAAGGTGACCTAGTCCTGACTTTTGATCAGAGACATGATAAACTAGGAAAGGGAAAGTTTGAATCTATGTGGCATGATCCCTTTGTCGTTAGTAAGGTCTTAGAGAAAGGGGATTATGATCTCATAGACTATGATGGGATACCCTTCGGAAATTTATGTATGTTACCTTGTATATATGTATATATGTATGTTACCTTGTATATATATAAATTCATATACGTTACCTTGTATATATATAAATTTATGTATGTTACCTTGGATATATGTATATTTGACTTTCAGTTTGTTGTGGTGTTTTCAATATGGTTTTGAGTTTAATGTCCATACTATTTATACCATGTTTTGGTTATGTAGATTGGATGGATTTCTATGGTTTCACTGATGCTGCATGCTGTCATACCTTGAACCTCGCTCCAATTGCTTGGGTGTTGTATTCCCCAGCTCATGACTTAGTTAGTTCAGGAGTATTTTGTATTGGGCCGGTTACCAACAACATCGTCGAGTATCAGGCAGTGATAGGTTTACTGACCGAGGCTGCATCTTGGGAAATTCATGATTTGGTAGTATTTATGGACTCTCAACTAGTGGTTTGTCATCTAAACCACGTTTATACCATTAGGAAGCCTACATTTCTCCATCTCTTTAGAAGAGTGCATCTGTTAGAGAGGTCATTCCATTTCATCACTTACAGGCATATCCCTAGGTCTGATAATACAATTACTGATTCATTATAAAATTACATTCTAGACTGGTATATTGCTCATTCATAACTTTTAAAAATAAAACATGGTCCATTGTAAAGTAAAATAAACTGTAGAAGACACATAAAACTCATGTAAATACAATTTGTCCATTTGAAATAGATATAAACACCGGAACTGAGTCTGTATATATATGTTGCTTTTACAAAAATATGGTCACAAGACCCCATCTAAAGGACTTTGGCTTTCAGGTATACAAAATTATACAAAAAATACTGAATCTAGCTAGATTTCAGTGATACATCATGCAAACCACCCTAATGATGCTTGTGGTAGCACATAATATCCCTTGCTACCCTACGTAGCAAGTAAATGAAGTGATTTGACCCTCCCATAGTATGTCTCTGAAACATCCTAAGGAGGTCATCTATCGCAGCATATGGGATATCCAAAGTCAACCGACCTATGTTCTCCTCTAGCTTGGTGAGCTCATTGTCGCCTCTATGGACAAAGCGAGCTCCTGCTTTCCTGTCCATTAGGGAAGATCCCCTAGGATGTGCATCCCCAACATCTGCATGAAAACATCAGGTCTTGAAATCATCCATAAAAATCATGAAACATAAAAATATAAAAACATAATCAACATCTTGAGTACTACTTCTTACCGATGTCACCCCACTGAGTTCCAAGTGGTAGAGAAAGGTTGGGATCCACTTGAAAGTTGGTCCTTGTATAGCCATTGTCCTCAATCATGAGGATTTGGTCATTCATCCATTGAAAGAAAGGAGCCCCATATTTGAGCTTGGCACCACCACTTCCAGTGCAAGCCATGATCTCCACACACTATAGCATGTGTGGGTCTCTAGGTCTCAACTCTATGAATACCATCTAGGGTATCAAGAGGGGTACCCTCCTAAATAAGAAGCATGCCAAAATGGTCCTGTAGCTGAACTTTTTCAGTTCCCCTTGCCGACACTTGGTCAGCTGATCCTTGAACACAAGTAATAGTGCCTCAGCCCATTTGAATACTATGGGTGCCATGCCTCTAGGGAATACAACATGTGAGCCCGTGAAGCTTGGTGAGCCCCTTGGCTCCCAACTACCCTCTGCATGGTAAATATTACAATATGAAGTGAAAAATCCCTCACTTCTTTGATTGGGATTTTCTTCCCCGACATTTGGTTCCTCGATTTCAATTACGAACTATCAGCTCTTGTGTTGTAATATCTCCCCCTCGAAATCTTGTCAGTCAAATAGGTGCTCCATGCCTAGACAACCCAGTGAGAAAGTATATGTCTTCCACCTCTATGGTGAGGATATGAGGCCCCACCTGGAAATGTTGTTGCTCCGGATTCTACATCCGCAATATGTGCTTTAGTAATTGCACATGTGATACCATACTAAGAGCATGGAAAATTTTTAAGAGGCCACAGCCTCATAGAGAAGCAATGCAAGCTACATTTGCTGCAGCACGAGCATCATCATCTTCATGTTGCCTCTCCTTCCAAATCACCATTTTGAGCAAAATAGCCTATCAAAAACAATCCATGAGGAATTTAGACACATATCCAATTCTTGAAAATGCTTAAAATCCTCAAGTTTTGCTAGGGCACTCGTATTTTGGGCACTACGGATGGAACCGCTCCTGTCCCCTTATGATATAGCAGTGCCACAGCCTGTGCAAGCCTAAAAAAAGGAGGTTCTTATCGAGCGTCGCTCCTCCCATGAAGGCTAGAAGCGTTAACTGAGATGAATTTTTTAGGCTTGGATTAAAATACCCAAAACTCAATAAAAAGACATGAAATTGAAAAATGGAAACCATAGAAATGAAGAGAAGGTTTCTACCTCTCACCTAGAACTGACGTCTTGGAAAACGGACTAGAAACAACTATGGATTCTTCAACTGAAAATATGCACACAACTCTCCCAAATGCTTTCCAAGAAATTGGTAAATGGTAAATGAATTGGTTTTTACTATTTAATTTCAGTTTATAAAATATTTTTAGGGTTTTTATAATATTTTGATGTTTTTAAACCATTTTGATTAAAAATAGCCTTTCTATAGTTTATAAAAGTCATTTAAAAAAATAATCATGGGGAACTAATGGTCTTTTATAAGTTTTTGCAGGGACAAAAATAAAATAGTATTGTCTATGGGTAAGTTTGTTTTTGGTTTTTTCATACTTCTGCAAAATGGAAAAAGTCGGTGAGAATTTGGTTTTTATTCCTTTGTGCCTTTGTACTTTTGTCCTTTCATCTGAGTCCTTCTGTACGCCTTTCTTACTAAATTTTAATTCAGGATCCTCTATCCCATAGTGCCCTTTTGTGTAAGTGGTTTACTTTAAGTCTCAGCTCACGGACGGAGAGGATCTTTTGGCAATTTAGTATTTATGCTTTAGCACTTGCTTTGATTTATGATGCTTTTATAGAAGTCTGACTCTTTATCTCCCTTTTGTCATTTGTTTCTTGGCATGGGATCATTTATATTTAATACGCTGTTCACCTTGCTTCCTCTCATGGGTCCTTTACTGTCGCTCCTTAGAAAAATTTAAATGTGACGCGGATGGAGCCCCGACATAGTACTCCGGACTCTTTGAATCCGGTTTAATTCACAAGGGTTAAGTAGGACTTCAATGCACACAACATTTTACTCGAGAAAACTGTTAGGATGGAAGAATTATTTAAGCAATACATAGGATGATACTCAACATATTTGCTATTCCCAAAAGACCCTAATATCCTCCAGACAACCGCAAGTTCATTTCCCTTATTGAAAATCAAAACTTAAAATTAAACCAAAAGAAAGCATGACTTGAAAACAACCACACAGCTTATTTATATACAAGGTAGAAAATATCAAATAAAATCAAGAAAAGTAGGGCTTAAGAACCAAACCATTAACTGGCAAGTTCTCCTCCCATCCCTGTAAATATTGCAGCTTATAAGTAGCAGGGCCAAGTTTGGCTACAATCTGAAAGGGGCCTACCCATAACTGCTGGAATTTGGTATGCTTTCCTTTTTCGTCATGGGGGTGGTCCCACTTGAGGACCAAGTCTCCTACTTCAAATTCCTTTTTCCCAGCTTTATGTTTGTCAAACCACCTTTTGACTACCTCCTGCTGTTGTTTGAAACGCTCTCTAGCCTTGGATCTGGCTTCTTCTGCTTTTAGGAGATTATATATTCTTATTTGCAGAACCTCATCGTTCGACCCCCTAGACTCTTGAGCTAGTATGGAAGATGGTAGCAGAATATTGGGAGGTAGGATAGCTTCCTTTCCGTACACGAGGGTATAGGGTGACACTCCTACTGCAGACTTGGGGGTGACTCTGTCAGCCCACAGGGCGTTGGGTAAGGCTGAGTGCCAACTCCACTGGTTTTCTATGACAGTCTTCTTTAGGATTCTAATGAGGTTTTTATTGGAGGATTCAGCCAAGCCATTCCCTTGCGGATAGTAGTTAGAAGAGTAATGTAATTTTATCCCTTTTTCATGAGCAAATGCAGTCAATTTAATTGATGAAAAGTATTTAGCATTATCAAAAACTAACGAAACTGGAACTCCAAAACTGGTCATGATATGATCTTGTAAGAAGCTAATGACTTCATCTTCATTTATCTTGCGCAAGGGGATAGCCTCAACCCAGCGAGTGAAATAATCAGTTGCGGTAAGAATATACTTGTGCAGCAGGGAAGAATTTGGCTTTATTTCTCCAATGACATCTATTCCCCATTGTTCGAAAGGATCTGTGATCATTATCGGCTTTAGAGGTGCTGCTGCTCTAGGTTGTCTTCCACCACATCTTTGGCAAGTATCACATTTTCTGACGTGTGTATGTGCATCCCTGAAAAGTGTTGGCCAGTAGTAACCGGCTCTGAGAACCTTGTGGGATGTAGTGTCGCCTGAATAATGTCCCCCAGCCGGACCGTCATGTAATTCTACCATTACTTTCTCAGCATCCTCTTTCTCCAAGCATCTCAGGAGGACTCCATCGTAGTTTTTTTCTGAATAATATGCCTTCCACAATTTGGTAGGAAGCTGATTTCAAACGTAGCGCTCTTCTTTGTTTGGAATTCCAATGCTCTGGCAATAGCCCAGACTGCAAGTAATGTACAAGGTCCCTATACCAGGACTCAGGGGCTGTAAACAGAGGGCATACATCCATTACATGCAAATCAGCTTCATCTTCCCATGCTTGTTCTTCATCGTTTGTCTCCCAGTCATCAGTTTGCATAACCCTTGACCTTTCACTATAGTAGCTGGCTTGAATTCAAGATCATATTCTTGAAGCGTTGTTACCTAGTTGCCCCTTCTTTCTCCTAATTATTTTTGAATGAGAAGGGATCTTACAGCTGGGTAAGGGACTATTACCTTGGTACGATTTTTTAGTATATAAGGCCTGAATTGCTTTACTGCCTTAAATACTGCGTATGCCTACTTATCAATGGCTGGGTAGTTTAATTCGGCCCCTTGTAGCCCAGTGCTCATAAAAGAAATTTGGAATTCATCACCCCCATCTTCCTTTTGCGTAAGTACGTCTTCCAAGGAATCATCGGACGCAAATGTATACACAATGAAGTCCTTGTCAAAGTCTGGACTTTTCAGAGAAGGCGCATGTGCAACAGCAGTCTTGATTTTACTGAAAGCATTCTTTTCAGTCTCAGTCCACTTAAACTATGCGTTTTGCTTGACCATCTGCTGTAGTGGTTTAACAGTCTGGGCAAAATCAGGCACAAACCTACGCACGAAATTTATCGTTCCCATGAAGGATTGCATCCATTTTTTATTATGGGGCATGGGGAATTGTTCAATGGCCTTAATTATTTCTGGGTCTATAGATATACCTCTCTTTGAAACTATATGCCCCAGTAACTTACCTTCTGTGACTGCGAATACACATTTCTTAGGATTGAGGGAAATGCCATACTTCCGACATCGCTCGAAAATTTGCTTGAGGTGGAACGCGTGCTCCCCTCTTTTCTTCGAAAATATCATGATATAATCAAGGTAGACTACTACACTTCATCCAATCAATCCGCGGAAAGCTATGTCCATAGCTCTCTGAAATGTCGCGCCAGCATTAATCAGTCCAAACGGCATTCTTCTATATGCGAAAGTTCCCCATTTAGTTTTGAATGTTGTCTTCAATCTATCTTCTTCAGCCACTAACACTTGGTTGTAGCTAGAGAATCCGTCTAACAATGAAAACAATTCAGAACCAGAAACCATCTGTAGCAGTTGCTCCATAGGAGGCACCAGATAATTGTCTTTGTCTGATGCACGGTTTAAGTTTCTGAAGTCCACTCACAGTCTGATTTCTCCTGAATTTTTTCTGACCGGCACCAAATTTGACACCCATTCTGAATGCCGGACTTTAAAAATAATCCTAGCATCTAACAATTTCTTCACTTCGCTCTGGATTAGTGGTTCCAGCTTTGGGTGCATCTTCCTCAGCGGCTGCTGATATGGCTTGACGCCTGCTTTAATAGGAATGATATTTTTGATGATATTAGTGTCATAGGTTTTTAAATCTGCATACGTCCATGCAAAGACATCTTTGTACTGCTTAAACAAACTGAGGAACTTGTCTCTTTCTGCGGGTGAATAGCATTTGCCGAGATTCACGAACTTGGGATCCGTTTCACTCCCTAAGTTTATTAGCTCAAACTGTAGAGTTGAGCTGTGTGTCTTCACATTAGCGGGTCTTCTAAATTTCTCATTCAAGTCAAACATCTTCTCTAATGTCCTCACCCCTTTGGGAATGAAATTGTCATATTTCATTTCAGCCTGATGTTCCTCATCGTCGATAATGGCTCCTTTAAAAACCTCCTCGTTTGTCAAGCATTCAATTATTTTCTGATCATCATCAAATACTCGCAAGTTGGTGATCATGTCGAGAACTAATGGCCTGAAAAGTAATTCAATAGAGCATTTGTTATTAGTGGGAACCAATCCGGCGGCTGATGTAGCTAGAAGATCAGCGGCTGCATTTTTTATTCTTGGAATTGAAATAATGTTAAATGCATGGAAGTTTTTAAGCAAATCCCATACCTTGTTTTGGTAAGTTTTCAAATGAGGGGAAACACAATGTATTTGATTCCTTATTTGTTTCACAACTATTTCTGAGTCCCCAAAAACTTTTAAATTACTAACCTGTAGCTCAATTGCTTTCTTGAGTCCCTGCAACAGTGCTTCATATTCGGCCGTATTGTTAGTACACTCAAACTCTAATCTACAAGACAGAAAGTGTTTATTTTTTTGTGGATCAATAAGGATGCAGCCGGCCCCTGACCCCTCTAATGTTTTTGATCCGTCAAAAAATAAATTCCAAAAAACATTATCTACTGAAACAAAATTTATTCCTACTGCTAGGTATACTATTTTACAATCAAGCTCATCAGCCTGAGAAAAACGAAGGAGATCAGGCTGTGTGTCAGATGTATTGCTAGCCTCTTTCGCTTGATAATTCCCTGGTTCTAGTTCAAGAAAGTAGTTTCCCAGTACAGATTCGACAGGCACATTCTTTTCATCCAATTGAGTGATATTGTACTTCATGTAAGGTTCTCTCAAAACCTTAATCTGATTGGGACTCCCTTTGTACGGAAACCAAATATGTGACCAATATGAGGCGAAATACCCATTTAACTTAGCTGACCAATATCTACTCAGGACCAGACCGTAAGCGTCTAGTATATCGGCCACCACGATGTTAATAACTTGGTATACTTTGTCATTGGATGCCAGACGAATCAGGACGTCTTCCATTTCACCGATTACCTTAACGTCTGTCCTGTCCAATTGCACCACCCTCCATGTAGATGGCTTAGGTTGCCCATTTATTTTCTTACATACTGATATGGGCATGACATTAATTGACGCTCCTGAGTCTACCAAACAATTGTGCACGTTATAATTGAAAATTTCAAATGTCAGGAGGAAAGGTGGATGCTTAGTTTTAGACTTACCTCCTGTGCTAGCTTCCCCAATCTCTTCTTTATCCCGAGGCTGATTATCAATCGGCAGCTTTTCTTCTGACGTTTCAAGTGCCTTCAACAACTTTTCTTTCTGCTGGGGTACTTTGCACATTTCAAATAGCGGGACATTTTCCTTTATCTTCTTTAAATCTTCAACAATGTCATATTCAATTTGTGTTTTAACGGACAGAGATTTATCAGCACTCACCTTCTCTTCATTTGGCTTAGGCAGTGCTCTGTTTTGTTTAGCATCCTGGCTAGTAATGGTAAATTCCGGAATCTGATCAGCCAAGGATTTGTCTTGAAACTTCTTTTTGATATTTCTTTGCAACCTTTGGATCTTTGGGAGCAAGAGACTGTCATCACTAACCGTACCTTTTCTTCTAGTTGTCACGTTGGCTTCTCTAATGTCCCTGTGTCCTTGAGTATTTTTCTCTTCTGCATCTAATAAAGAAATAGAATTCCATAATGCCATGGTCTCTTCTTCCTGTTCTTTTGTAGAAGTAGAAGCAACATTTTCGTTCTTTTCATCTTCATCTTCCTT